>VZTU01006182.1:27075-302207 GCA_013400835.1 Zapornia atra | reverse complement strand
CTCCGTCACCATGGCGCTCTCGGTCCCTATTGGCTGCGGCGACCCCGCCTCCCCCGTCCCCGGCTCCGAAACCAGGGAGGTGGTCATAATGGGTGGGTGGGAAAGGGAGGGTGCCGTAAAGCAAGGCGGCGGGAGGAGGGGGGGAAATTGTCGCAAAGCGCAGCGAGGAGGGTCACCATCGGCTGAGCTGCCGGCATTCCTTTGCAGCCCGCAGGACAGAGCCGCGCGGCTGCTCTCCGAGCCGCTATTGGCTCCAGGATGGTGGCTGGGGGCTTCCCATTGGCTGTCGAGGGGCGCAGCCTGCCTCTCGCGGGGCCTCGCTCCACCCCTCCTCAGTGGCGCGTGTCGGGGGCGGCCGCGGGGCTGGGCGCGTGGCGGCTGTCACCGGGCTGGGCGCTGGGCTGCGAGGGGTGCGGGTGTCCGCCCTCTGTCAGCCCGCTCGGGCGCCCATCTCCCCCGGCCTCAGGGACGGTGCCGAGCGGCGCCGGCCCCGGCGGTTGCGTCCGTGAGGGGAGGGCGAGAGGCGGAGGGCCGAGTGCCCCTGCCAGCCCGGCGGCAGGCTCGCTGGGGCTGGGTGGCTGCTTGCCGTTACCCGGAGCGCTCGGGAGGTGCAGGGGCGAGTCTCTGCTTCCCCTCCAGCAGCGGGGGTGTTAACCCCACCGCGGTGGCCGAGCTGACTGGAGCCGCAGAAGTGGTGCCTCGCAAGGGCGCGAAAAGCAGGGCAGGAAAGGGCGCCCGCGGCTGCTTCGTGACCTGCTGGGAAAGATAATCCCACGGGACTCTTAAGAGCCCCGTTTATGGACCTGGAATTTTTGGAGCTAGGGGTGCTGCAGCAGTTCAGCCTTTCCTTCTGTGCCTGGAAGGGTCTCACCAGCACTTTCTATTTCATACCTGAGCAGAGGTTGTGTATTTAGAAGGGAAGATAAACTCTAACCCTGCTAATACCATAATCTCCATAAAATTTGGGCCATTCAAACAAATACCGGTACGTGAATTACTTATTTTATCTTTGCTCAGTGCACTAGAGATAGTGAAAATGGATGTTTATCAACGCTGCTCTCCAAAGGGCTTGCAGCCTCGGTTACGACAGCCTAGAACTGGGCTGAGTGCAGCCTGGGGCATACCTACGCTGTGCCAGAAACCCTGGAGGCTGCAGCTGGTTTGTTTCCTCCTGCTTCCCTCCTCTTCCCTGCGGGATCTTGGGAAAAAGAAGTAAAAATCCTGCACCCTTCTCCCCGTGACTCCTGATTGTTTGGAGAGGACCACGTTTGAGGAAAAGCATTTTGTGCATACATCGTGTCCTTCTTGTGTATCTGCAGCATGTGTGACACCCCACAATAACCCTGGCTTTGCTGTGTGGGAGAGTTTTATTCCTCTTGATGTACTGCCTTTCGAAAAGCCAAAATGTAGCCCAACATATTTTGGTGAACTATTAAGACTCCTCATTTAAAAGCAGCAACGTGAATCTGAATGAAATGCTCCCCCTGATAAGAAGGAAAACAACTTGTGAGGAACCGACCCAAACGCCCATTCCTTTCCCCTCCCTGTGCCACAATGGGAGGGAAGAAGGGAGTGAAATCATGACTAAAGTGAAGTCTGGTAAGAAGGGAGGGGTGGGGGAAGGTGTTTTAAGATCTGGTCGCACTTCTCATTACCAGACTCTGGTGTCACTGGGTTGCAGTGCAGTGTGATAAATTAGAGAGTTTTCTTCCCTTTATTCCATGTTGAGTCTGTTCTGCCCGTGACGCTGTTTGCGGAATGATCTCTCCCTGTCCTTATCTCCACTCCTGAGCCTCTCAATAGATATTTTCTCCCCTGTCCAGCTGAAAAGGGGAGTGACAAGAGGAACTTCGGTGGGCGTCTGGCCTCCAGCCAGGGTCAAACCATCATGGGTCTGGAGGAATCATTTTTTTCTAGCTGATTGGACTTGGACCCACGGAAGAAAGGTCTATGGAAATTAATTCTGTACGATCAAACAAAATCTCTTGTAGTCTTATTCCACATAGCCTAGATGGCCAGGCTCACTCATTAATATTACAGCTACAGCTTTACCTAAAAATGAAGCCTTACTCTATACTGAAAAGGAATAATTCTTTGGAAGAATTTGGTATGGAGAAAAAAAATAAGTCTGTCTGGACTGGAAGGCCCTGCTCTTTAGTTTTTCTGCCTGGAGTAAACAAGTTCTTCCAGCTTTTTCTCACAGGCTGTGCCTTTTAAATCTGCTAACCCTTTGCTTACTGCATGTTTGTTCACAGCTTTCTTAAGGCATAGCTCCAGCAAAAGTCATCATGTTGTACTCCACACCTTACTAGCAGTGCAGGGTTCTTCTGTTATTTTGAGAGCATTCCGCTTTGTTTTCAAAGTAATTAAAGGAAAAACCATTAACTAGAAATGTGGCCAGAAGAAACCAGTCCCACATGCCAGGCCCTACCAGTCACACAACAGAAGCAGCTAGCAATGATTTGAAGTTTGTTTTTGCTGCTGTTCCGTTTGCATTTATAGTGGGTTTATTTGCGTATTTTTAGGTTTCTTATAAGGATATCTGAAGCCATACAAAAGACCCCCTTAATTTACCCCATCCACAGCTTCCCGTTTTACCCCCTTAGCTCGTTCAATAGAGAAATTAGATGGGATTTGACATGAGTTGCTCTTGACAAGTCCATGTTAGGTGCACTTTTAAGCATGTTGCTCTCCCTGTGAACATTAACTGGTTAATTAATAAATTCTAGCCATTTTAAAAAATTATTTTATATCAGAATTAGACCAATTGACTTAAAATTTGCTGGGTTGTTGTTAGCCCCTTCTCTTCAGACATGTGCTCTTCCCTGGTGCTGGACTGCCTCACCCTCCCCAGGAGCTGGAGGATAATCACTTATGATCCCAGATCGCTTCTGGTAGGGCCTAGCGGGCCTCCGAGCAAGTTTCATTACATCCTGACACACATTTTTCCTAAAACATATTTCACCTGTTCTTCTGCTGATCTGAACCATGCTTCTGTCCATTTTCCACACTGAATTCAGGCTCGTTTTGAGTTATTATCATACTCCTGCCTTTACCTGCTATGGGCTCTTTCTGCGTTATTGAATGACTGCAATTTCCTTTGCCGCCTTTTAATCTCTAATGCTTTTATCAAACTTCTTCAGTTGCCTTTTATGACCCATGATAGTTGAAATTAATTTCATGCCTTAACAGATTCTGTTATCTGCTGGCAGACTCTGTTTCTTTATGTTCATGTATTCCTATGTCCTTTTGCCTACCTACTGTATGTTCCCTTTTGATTTTCAGGTCATTAGGTGCATGTGAATAAGCCAAGCCACTTGATGTCTGAGGATGGCTCCTGTGTTTCTTCCAGTCTGAACAGGTAGCTGTGGCTGGTTTGGTTTTCAGAGAGAGAGATCCCTTGCAATCTTTTATCCCTTAGAGTATCTTCACAGAAACCCTGCCTGTCATTTCCTGGAATTCCTGTTGCTTTCCTTTGTTTCTTGTTAGCCTTGTACTCTGACCTCTCTGAGGAAATGCCTCTGAAATTTATTAGGCTGACCAGTGATTCTTGTTTTCTCTCAGTCTTTGCTTCAGGTCATTGCTTTTTTAACTCGCTCACTTTTGTTACTGTCCATCTTTAAACTCTTCCTCACTAGACTGGCAAGCTGGTGCACTTTTATTCCCTTCCTTGTTTTTAGCAGGTAGACTTGAGGGTTGTCCAGCAGTTACTGTACGTGGGATGCTCTCTAATAACAGAGGCTTTCTGTTGATGCCATTTCTGCAGCTCATCATCCCTTGCTTCTAGCACACATCTACACTCTCCTGAACATCTGCCTGCGGCTGGAGGGATGGAGGAGAGCATCCCTGGCTCCTTCATTGTTGCTTCCATGAATCTTCAGTGCCAGCACACCTAGAGCTGCCATTTTTGCCTACAAGGACACATATCTAAGATATCCAGGGCTTGTTGAGCCTTAGTAATTTTTTCATGGTATCTTGAATTTTATCTTTGCAAGGAAGCAAGCAGTTGGACAATGCTTTGCTGTTCAGCAAATGAGTGCTGTGTCTTCTTCAAAAGAGAGTCTCTGTATCCCACATTCCCTATTTCTGGGTGTGGGGGGTGGCAGGGGCAAACCTCCCAGGTCCAGGGGACATATGGCTCTGCCTGTTCTCTTCATTCCAGAGCTGTGGCTTGGGAACCAGCGCTTTGTGAGCTTATCAGATGCAGATCCAGCTGCTGAGTAAAGCAGCCTACATTTTTTCCTCCTTTTAGGGCATCTCTTTCTTCCTCTTGACATGCCTTTGCAGGTACATGCATGATGGCATGTCCCTGCCAGGGAGAGAGGAGTGTACTACCTGTCTGACAATAAAACCAGCAAAGAAAAATGGACATTGCAGAATGATCTACTAGTGCTCTGCAAGTAGTTATACTTCTGACATAAGACATGAAGTCAGTCCAAAAGGATGTACCTTACAGAACTGTTAACAAACATCTGCAGGGGAAAACGATGGTACCTTTCCCCAGCTGTGAAAGGAATTGCAGGAAAACATGATTTGGAGTGTTGTGTGACAGACAAGGGAACAGCAATTAAACAAGCTGTTCAGGAAACACTAACTTCCAGACTGAAGTAGTTATTATTTCCCCACTGTGGTAGCTCCAAAGTTGCAGAAGATATATTGAAGAAAAGATGTATTGCTTGGACAGTCTTCTTGGACCTTGTAATGAAATGCCTGTTCATGAAAGTGGACACAAATCATCTGGTAGGTAGAGGAGAAGATGGACTAGAGCCATTGACTATGACATTTAATCAGCCTGGCAAGATCAAATGGAGTCAAGCAGGAGCACAGCTTGATGCGACACTCACATTTGTCTTTGCATCTTTGGTTACAGATACATTATCACTATGTGCTGGCTTGATGCTCGAGGAGTTTTGTTCCGTGTGAAGCACAGAGCAGTAGCTAAGTACACTGAACACCTGTGAATGCTAACCTGGGAGGCTGCCTCATACAAATAATGAATGGTCTCTGCACAACACATCCTCAGCTCTGACACGTTTGCAGAGACACGACAGCAGAAATGGGAATTGTGTAGTAGCCTAAAGAAAACCAAACTAAATTATTAACAACTAAATCACTCTAGAAGGAGCTACACCTCAGTTTAGAAAACACTGAATGTTTCTGAAATGCAGAAACAATTTTCTCAGTGCTGAAAAATCCAGCAGCTAGCGGGTAGCAGTTCTCACACCGACTGTGGCTCTGGCACATGCACACACCATTTGAGAGATTAATAGTTTCTATGTAAAATCTGGTCTACTGGGGTAAATTGTTATATTATGGAGATAGAGGCATTTCATCTCCTGCACTTACGTCTTAGTGGGATATGGAGTAGGATAAAGTATCAGAATAAAACCGTTTATTTCCAGGTGAGGACCCAGAAATAAGTCAACAGGGTAATATTTATAAAACCACAAGAAAAAGACAGACCCACCTCTGTTAATGGACAAAGGAACACTATAATGTAGGAATTAAACCGGTCAAAGTCAAGAAGTGAAAACTGAAATAGATGCCAAATGGATGTGGAAAAAACCTGGATTGCTGAGACATAAATATTGGCAAATTAGCAGCTATTGTTACTAGCAGTCATGGTTGGCAAGCCAAGCAACAGCTGGGCAGCAGGAACTGAAGCAAGAGGTACTACCTGTAACAATAAAAGAAAGTATTTTGTCAGAAGACAAGTGTTCAGGCAGTTACTGCTGCTTTTCCCTGCCTTGCATGCAGAAAGGCCTGCCTGTCATGGTTAGATCACTGTCACGTGGGCCTGAGCACTTGAAGCTTTTATTAGTGTAGTTATTCAATTTTTCTAAACCACACTCATGGTTAGCTCTGGCCCTAACAGGGTCTATATCATATGCATATAGAGAACTGCTACTCCTGTGCTGTGAAAAGCATATCATGACCGAAAGTTGCATAGACAAGGGGAAGTAGAGTACAACACCCTGGTAGAGCAGCTGCTAGGTTTGCAGCAAGGCTGTGTGGATGCTTTTTTTCCATGCCTGGGGAGCATCCTGGATAAGCTGGAGGCCATGGCTCAAAGGTGTGAGCAGCACCCCACTGCTGGGCCGACTGCTAGCTTCAAACCTGGCTAAGGAGAGTGGAGAAAAAAACCCCAAGGACAACCTGAAACAAACCACCACCACCCCCACCCCCCCCAAAATAATGTCTTTCCCTACTTAAGCTTACAGTACATTCTTAAAAGCATATTTTCTTCTGTGAATATTTTACCTGAAAGCCAAATGGCTGTAGACAAAGGATGCACCCCACACAAGTAGCAGTTCAGCTGTGATGCAGCAGAGCCTTAGGGCAGGTGGAGAATGTGGCTTTTCTGTGATGAGGGGACTCTGAGCCCTCAATTAGTCACATGTGATAGAACAGCCAAAATGGCAGCTGAAATTACTTAAGCCATTCTCATGTTGAAACAGGTGTAGTAGTGATGGATAGTTGAGATTGGGTAACTTGGTCTAGTGGAGGGTGCTCCTGCTCATGGCAGGGGCTTGGAACTAGGTGGGCTTTGAGGTCCCTCCGAACCCAAAACAGTCTGTGACTCTACATAGCCATCTGTGTTTTCACTGTCATGAAGACTGAATTGTTCTTAAGTGCTTTAAGATCTTTTTCTGAATTGAAGCTTATATTTACAGTTTATGTATTTGATAATGCTTCAAATAAGATAATTTTAGATTCTATTTCAAAAATTAGACTGTATTTCTGGGGCTGTTTATAAGTGGTCACTTTTTATAATTTGGGGAAAAAAATTGATTAATGGGTTTAATCACAGGTTATTTACACTTGGGGTTGATAATGTAGATAGTGGTACTGGGCTAGAGGCACATAGTGATTACTATTTTAAAATGGACCTTTATAGCAGATTGGGGATACATATACAAAATTCTATTAAGTAAAGAAATGATGATAATAAATGGTCATTTTTTAAAAAGCCATGCCTTCACATCCATGTGAGAAGCATCTGGTTCTAGTATCATACTACATTGCAGGTATCCTTGAAGCAAGTGTTGATGATTATCCTGTGTTTGGGAAGGAAGGGATGAGGGCTGGTTGTTCAGTCAGGTGCACTCTGTACTTTATGTTGCTCAATCGGGTCAGCTGGGGTAAGAGAGTCTTTTCTGGTAACACCGCCTCCAAAATCTGCCTCCTTCACTCAGCTGCAGAAATCTTTCCCAGTTAGATGGCATATTGTTACTTCATCACTGTAATTACCATGTCCAGGGAAGCAGAACAGGAGAGCTCGTGGTGTTCACGTGTCAGGCTGTACTTCCTGGGCTGCAAAGCAGAGTTGGTTTCCTGGTTATGGAAAACCTGCCCTGGTGATGAATCCATCAGGATTTAAAAAAAAAAAAAAAAAGTGGAAATAGTTTTCTGTTTAAAATCCCAAACCAAACTCTTTCATTTTCCGAAGGAGTCAGAATCAATGATGTGGCATGGACATCTCAAGCAAAGTTGTGAGGAGTTCTCCACCCCCCCACTACTGCCTTGCAGAGTGTTTTCTGAAATCCTTGTATTTTGTGAGAAGAACTAGTCACGGGTTTCCCCTCAAGCTTTCTGAAAGTGTTTTTTCCAATAAACATGTCCATCATCTGTCCCTGTGTCCCATCTGTGTTGTGTCGTGTCGTGTCATGTGTCTGCCCCCCCTCCGGGTTGTAAGGAGGAGCCTAAAATCAGGGTTCTGACCTACAGGGGTCAAAGTTGAGACAGACTGTTAATTAATGACAGTCATTTAAACTATGTAATCCTTTCCTCAGAACTCACAGGCCTTTATTGAACTGAATAAACACAAATTCAGCAGAACATGATAAAAAATGTAGGTTCCCAGTATGCTTCACTACTAATAAATTCACCTACCGTATTTAATTAAGTTGTTTCCTGGTACCTTGGCTCTCCTAAATAGCCCATGTGAGGCTGGAAGATGGCAGGAGTGGGGGATCATTCCTGTTAGAAGAGTACAATTCTGTGTATCTCTGCTCTTCCAGCCCTTCCCCTGTTAAAGGACAAATACCCCAACCGCTGCTACTGGAAAGCCTTGAACATGAATATGGGTAGGCTTGGTTTAGCGAAAAAAGAGCAGATTAGCATGCTTGAGCCAGAGGCACGATTACACCAGGACTCACTTTGGTCCAATTACAGCGCCCTTGGTGGCATTAAATCTGCTTAAGTTAGGGACAACTTTTTGCTCAATGAGTTGAGATTTCCCCCACTCACTGGTGAACTGTGAGAGCAAGACAGTATCCAGGATGCTGCTGATTTACAGGGGAAGCCAAAGGTTGTCTCTGATCAAATTAGTGATGCATGTCCAAATAGGGGCCCTGAAATCACCTTTGGCCTATTTCTTTAACAGGCTAAAAAAAGGGGGAGAAATTTCAGTAGACTACAGTGGATAAACAAACTGTGGGCATACAAGATGAGTAACTTGAAGGTAAACATGCCAAAGTCCTTTCCGAAACCACTGGGATCAAAGTGAAATAAACAATAGGTTCTGGTGGACTTCTGCAAGGCCAATCAGGGCTCAACAGGGAGTCATTTAGGTTTATATGAGGTCTGACAGCAAAAAAAAGGTACTGATTCAAGAGTGTAAGCTTTTAAAAGGAGAGACACATGTTCCCACACATTCATGTGCGAAAGTGAGATGGGTGGTTCAAGAAACACCTCCCAACCCTCTGGCGTGGGTCCTTTTCTTATCAGAAAGGTTTTTAATCTTGTCCCCCACAAATGCCTGAGGCCATCTTCTGTATAGGTATTTGTCTTTCCAGTAAACATGAATGTTAGGCAGTGATGCTACAGCACCAGTTCACCAGGACCGTAAAGAGAAAGCTTGGTTTTTTTACACTGATAAATGTAAATGTATAAATGTACGTTATAAATTAATAAATTAAATATGAGAGCCTGCATTCAAAAGCTCTGCAATACCTAGCTGCTGACCCTTGGCACCAGGAGCGGGTTGCAAGCATCTGCCCTGTATGCCCAGCTTCACGGTGTGAGTGAGGAAGGGAAGGCTGGTCCTGCTAGAGTGGAAGCCAAACTTTTCGCATTGAGCAGGAAGCTCGACAAAACCTAACCAAGAAGGAATCTGGAGCAGAGGAATACCCTTATCATGACACAACCCTGTGACTATGGTGCTTCTTTCTGCTCGGGGTGTGAGCATCATCCCATGTCATGTGGAAACTCTGTGGTTCCAGTACTTGCCAAGGGTGCTGCAGATCAGTGCGGGGAACACCAGCTGCTTCATCAGGCCAGGTCAGATCCACACATCCCACATCCCGAGAGAGCATGATACAAGCTTCCAGCTGTATAGGCTCTCTGGGGTGCAAAGAGGGACTCTCAGCCCAGGTGGGGGTGGCTACGCAGTGCTTCCCCTCAGAGCAGCCACTCTGCATGAATCTCTGCCATGTCACTCACGCTGTGGGGAGACTGCTCCAGCAGCACTTGTCAGAAGAAGTGGAACAACCATCTATCGCTAGATGTCATCCTTAGTATTTAGGACTGGTTAGCATGTTTTTGGCAATTGCTAACATTTACAATCTTGAAACTTTGTGCATAGGTGTGGTGGAGTGTTGTTTTTCCCTGGAGAAGCTCTTTCTTACACTGTCACTATGTATTAATATGAACAGGTGCATTACTTCTTGATTATCTACTTCCCTTCTTCCCTCCCATGTGATTAGTATCTTGCAGAATCTCTGTGTGCCTGGGGGGATACTTTATGGATGTGCAGAATCTGCACAAAGTCAGTCATTTCTCAAGTTATCACTCAGCTCCAGGCCTTGGAAATTTAGAATTCAAAGTTTTGTGGTCTAATTTTCATTCTTTTAAACACCTTAATTCTAATTGGAAAGCTTATTCAAAATTAAAGCCTTCTTTATCTCTTTGTACTGGAATGTGTCACTCCTGTTTGACGTGTTTAATATTGCTGTGGTTCACAGGGTTAGTGCACTACTGATGCTATAGCAACTTATTTTTGTTTTAAGACCATTTACCCCATCTTGTTACAGGTTTTAACCATATTGCACCAATGGTGTGAAACAGGGTCTTCTATATAAACATTATAGATAGTCGTAAGCAAAATTTCAGAAGGATATTCCATATTACCAAAGACAGCAAAGATTCTCCACGTACCACGGTAAAGATACAAATTTAAACAGAAAAGGTTTATTATTCCAGTTGTTTGTGGCCTAACAATCTTCAAATACGTCTTTGGAGTTCACCCATTAAACCTGATCTGTTCACGTAGTGCTGACTACTTGTGGTGGGGAGATATGAATGCACATCATATTTAAGGCCAAAAGGTGTTGGATGCCCCCTCCCTGGCAGTGTTCAAGGCCAGGTTGGATGGGGCTTTGGGCAACCTGGTCCAGTGGAGGGTGTCCCTGCCCATGGCAGAGGAGTTGAAAGTTGATGATCTTTAAGGTCCCTTCCAACCCAAACCGCTCTGTGATTCTATGATTCTGTAAATATAATAGTTGGTGCATTTTAAAAATGGCACTTGGCACTTCAGGCTTGAGTGACAAGTTTTATATGCTGTTTTCTTACCTTTAACATGTGCTGCCTAATCTCTTCTTCCAGTTTCCTTTAGAAAACAGGGGTGAAACTTCCAGTTAAAATGGTGAGGTTTTTCTCATAATCCTTCATAGATTGATTTTTTTTAAGAGTGTCAAGTTCTTGATGATGATAATGACTGAAAGTTTTGAGGAGATCGAGCCACTGGTGTTTAAGTATAGGTTATGGCCAGTTAGGCATCCTACTTGAAATGAAGCATTGTCTGGAAGCTGAGGGAGACACCCAGCCTGTTTTGGAACAGTTTTAAGCTATTGGTTGTATGATGATGGAAGTAACCCTTACTTAAATTGCTATAAATGGTATAAAAACATACCAAGTTTAAAGGTCATGTTAGTGTAAGGCCAATGATTTCTGCATGTTTTGATGGATAACATATAACTCAGGCTGGTTCAACTGCCAGAGCTGTATTTTTCCTCGCAAACTATCCAATGGTGGAAGAACATGGGGCCACTCAGAGACTTCCTTGAACTGGGGATTGTGCAAGCTGTGTGGAAGTGTGTGGTGGATATCTGACACCAGATTCACAGAAGGTTTCTGTCATTCCTGGGTTTGGGAGACTAATGATGAGTTTCCAGCTGAATTTCAGAATAAGTAGTTTTCACCTTTGATGAGATGAGCATGTATTTTTTGGGGGCAGAATGGGGAGGGAGGGGCAGGCCAAGAGCATGCATACATCTCAGCTGTGAGTTCCACTTTATTCCTGCCCATCTAAGCACCCATTGAGGAGCATGATTTTCATCCCTGGACAGGGTTTTTACCTGTGTAAAGGTAACAAAGCACAAAGGCTGCATCCCTGTAGTTGATGTGCAGCTGCCCTCAGAGTGCACTGCAGCAGGCTGGTGGTTGAAATGAGACCAGAGGTCCAAACAGCAAAATCTCAGCCCTGGCAAGCGTGTTTAACAGCTGATGGGTCACTCTTGGCACTTCTTTGAAGTGAAATGTGGGTTGTTTATCTTCTCTGTGTTGCAGAGCCACCGTTCCCAAAGGCTAAACCATCTCTGTACCGACCAGTGAAATGAATTTAGGTCTCTAGGAAAAGTCTTGTGCTTAAATTCAGTGATGTTCTTTTCTCAGTACACTGGTCCTGACTTCCAGGGCACGGGGTTACTGACACGAGGGGATGACCTCCTCACCGACTGACTCAGCTGAGGTCACTGCAGATAACCCAGTATAGCAGTGATGCGTACCTGAAATCTACCTGCTTGTCCAAGGGGAATGCTGCAGAAAGCCACACCTACCTGCTTCACACTAACTGTCCTGCTGGAGAAGCAGCTAGCCTGAATGGAAAATTAAAGCAAATAACTGGCTATAACAGAGTTTGCAATAAAGAGCCCAGGCAGTAACGGGGCAATTGGAAGGTCTGAGTAAACATACTGGAAATCACTGACTCTTCATTTGCATGTCTTAGCAAGGAGACTGTCATTAAGCCTGCTTTCTGCAGTAGGGAAAGCATGAGGCGTTGCGACTGGGGCTATTTTTACAGGCAGAACCTGAAGGACAGGAAGAATCAATTAGGCAGGAGTATGCCAAGCCAAAACAACCCTCGGCCTCACCACAGACCATGACTCACCAGCCTTTTTATAAACTAATTTCCTCCGCAAAGAATGGAATTGAGCTCAGGCCAGCTTCAGTGGTTTAGAAAACAGTGAGAGCACCACAAACAGCTCTCCAGTCAGTCAGTATGAATGGACAGAGATGCCCTTCTTCCATCTTGCATTCATACAGTGAGAGTACAGCATCTCTAGCATGCAGTTAGCTGCAGTGAACCTGGATAGCTGGGCATACCCCAAAATCCTTGTCTTCAGCTTGTCTTCATAGCTTTAAATACCAAAACTCTGCTGCTTGCAATCTTCAGACACTAGCCGTTGTTGTTACTACCTGTATTTGTCTTGCTGCAGTGCCCAGGGCCCTCAGCCAGCAGTTCTGCTGCCCGTGAACAAGATGCTATTCAGACACGGAACGAGACTTTCTGAGGTGCGCAACAAGCAGGAGATGAAAAGGGGAGGATAAACAGCCAAAGGTGAACTGGGGTGGGAGAAGTAGGAGGAAGACATAAGAAAGAAGTGAATATTGACTAAGGCCATATAACAAGGGGGAGGGGAGGATTGCGGGGGGTGGAGGCATTGTGGTTTTTGGGTTTGTTGGTGGTTTTTTTGTTTTGAAAAAATACATGCTTCCCCATCCAAGAAAAAAAGCATGGTTACTTAACAGTACCTGCAAATATTTAAGTTGCTGGTACAGATTTCCTCAAAGGACCCATGTCTTCTATCAGGCACCTGAACGTATATGCTCTTTAGAGAGCAGCATCTGTGCCAGTGAGTGTTACACCACGGAATAGTAAAGCCTTCAGACATCTCATTTATTTGGTGTCTGGATTCAGAAAGACTGGCACCTGTCTGCCCAGAGCTGGGGTGCCACTGTATTCTCTGCACAGTTACCTATGTCAGACGCTGGCTGAACTTGGCTCATGCCTGATCACGGTTATGTTAAAGGAGGAATTACAATTTTTTTTCCCCTTCTTAGTTTTTCCATTTGGATGTTCTTGTATACCATTAAGGCTCTATGGAAAACTGCCTTTGTTAACCACCGGGCCTGTAAAGACAGGTGTGCGAGAGTCTCTGGCCTGCCTGCTGCGGGGCAGGGCTCTAAAACCCACAATATGGACCTGTGGGAGCAAAACCTGGTAAGGGAAGGGAGGAGTAATTCATGGTTGGGCACTGGGGTACAGACGAAGAGGGTAGAGAAGAACATACAAATCTCCAAGTGATGAAGGACCACGAGGACCAAAGGAGCAGGAATCCTTGCTTCTTCTAGGGAGTAAAGAAAGGAAGGACAAAAGTGAAAGGAGGACAGGAGCAGTTGGCAGGAGAACAGAGGCATGAGGCTACCTATGGTCAGAGCAGACTAGGAGTAACATAGATGAAGTCCAAGTCTGGTTATGCTTGCTTGGACCTGAATCACATGCAGTTTGTCCGCATTTGGTACCACATGTTGCTCCTGCGGGGAGCCTCAGCCAGACTCGCCACCTCTGCGATGCTGCTGGGGCTGATGGAAATCCACAGACATGAACACCAGCGGAGTGGTGCGCAGGTTCAGATGTGGTACCACCAGGCGAGCAGAACCAATCCCCCAAAGTGCAAGAAGCTGACCCTGCTTCTGTGGTCAGTAGAAATTTCAGCAAGCAGAAGAGGTGCTGCAGGCTGCTTGCCAGCAACCAGCTGTTTCCAGCACCATACCCTCAGATGTCTAAGGAGCAAGGGAAAGCCATGCCAGGCAGCTCGTGTGAAAGCACTCATTTGTCTGACAGTCAAGTTCCAAATTTGTCTGGTGTGTGAAGTGTCTGACCAATGAGTGTTAAAGGCTTGTGGCTTCCCAAAGCGGAGGCTTCAGTATTCAGGCTGTGCAGGGGCAAGAGCTCCAGGTAGAATTTGAAGAGGTAACTGCATGCTTGTAAAAGCACACAGTGTTCAGACATGGGGACTGGAAAGGAATGATATGAAAATAAGCAGGGTGATTTTTTTTTTTCTTATTTATTTCTTTATAAAGAAAGGAAAGGATGGGCATGCCAAGCCAAAAAGGCGGAGTACAGACGAGGATGAGCACTGGGGCTTCTTGGGGTGGGGAAGCATCTGCAGCAAACTCTCGCCCTGGCAGAGCAGAGCTCCCCATCCCTCCAGCCAGGAGGCACCCTGCCCGCAGCCATCCCCGCAGCACAATCACAGCTCTTTGAAGTTAGTTTGCACAGTTTCACAATACTGTCAGCCTGCGTCAGGCTGGGGCAGCAGCAGCTGAGGCCAGGAGCAGTAGCAGCAGCAACACTGGGTACAGCGCACGGAAAAAAGGGAGCAAAGAGCTTCTTTGCAAACAGTTGTATGTAACAGTATAGAAAGTCCAAAGATCATCATTCTGCTATAAAAATATTACACTTCATGAAACCATGTACTATAAAAAAAAAATCTCTCTTCAGAAACGCCACTAAACATAATAAATATCTGTACACAGCTGCCCTTCTCATACAGGAAACGTAAAAAGCTGGAGCTTCAGGAATCATCGCTTGTAAACATGAATATGGAGCCTGTAAACAAAGTGCTAGGCTCTGGTTTGCATTGTGTCAAACTCATTTGGTACTGCCCAAGTAAACAGGAGAGGACCCTGCGCTGAGCCGTCCCCTTCCTTTCACCCACGGTGCCTACGGATTAAGGGACTAATGTGACAGGAGCGAGGGAGGCAGGGTTTGGCTCTGAGTAGCAAATCAGACACAACGTTTTAGCGACTGTTTTTCATTTTCTGCACTACAAAATGCTTATTTCCAGCCTCCCCTTTTAGCATTCTCCTTTATCAAAGAGGACATGCATTTTTCCTCATTTGCCTTTTGGGCTATGGCGCCTCTGAAAGCTATGGCCGTCATCACATACATTTAGGAGATACAGTGCAGCACAAATTGAATTTGTAACTAAGCAAGAAGTACTGGTTGTACACTATTGAACATATTGGTTTATGCAATACAGACTGATGCAAAGGGCCAAATTCTTCATTTTAGACTCTCAACTTTGGGCTGCAAAGCATTTCCATGTGCAAGCCTGTACTGAAAGGCATGATCAGATGCCTGGCTAGCTGGCTGACGTGCATATGCTGTCGCTGAGTTGCACATGGAGATGCAACACCTAGGCTCACAAAACTTACAAATAGGTTTTAGCTAAAATTTGGTTCTAAGAACTACTGTGACTTTATTTGCTCTATAATACTCTTTTTCTACACAGGCTTCTACCAACCTTCACCTTCTTATTTGTATACACATTGAGAACCTTGCTTTTAACTGCATCTTCTGAGTTCAAGCACTCAACTTTTTGCTGATTTTCGGAATTGGAGAGGATGCATGAGTGTTGCTGGTGGGCACACATGGAGAGGGGAGTGTGGACTGTGTTCACATGGGAACGGAGGTGCCAGCAGCAGCTTAGCTGCAATGGCCTGGATCAATACAGGGTTTTAGGACCAGGGTCAGCTAAGACCCTGTAGTATTCTACTAGTGTAGTATTCTGCTAGTGTGTATTCCTTCAGAATACACACTTCTGAAGGATTATGAAGTATACTTCAAAAGAGGAAAAGAAAATGAGCTTGCATGTTTTTCTTTTTTAATGAATTATATTAAAGCATCTTATTGACATTATTTTAGGCCTTCTTTTTCATGTAAGGAACATCTGAAGGTGGTTGTTCCAGTTGTGCTGCTTGCTTATCTTTTAGGGTTCAGATATGTGACCCTGGAGCACACGTGGCTTTTGTTTAAAGGCACCAGCTGCAGCTGCTCAACAAGAGAACTTTGCTTCTAAATATTTGCTTTGGCGTTTTTGCTACACAGATCTTAAGAGAAGAGCTTCAGAACACCTGAATGAAAAGTTTTCCAGGCAAAGCTAAGGTATTTCATTTTCTGTTATAGTAATCTTCTTTATCTTCTGTTTTTGTCTTCCTTACCCCTTCCAGGGATCTGGAAAGCTGCAGCACTCCATGAAATTAGGAATCTCCTCTGTAAAAATGGGTGATTTAAAACCAAACTCCTGGACTTTTTCTGTTCTCTTTATAAAGCCAATAGTAGAAAAACACACAGTCAACACTATTTCCCTATGGAATAGCATCTGTAGCCCTATGTCTTCTGGTTACAGGGAGTTTATGTGAACTTGTGGCAAATTTTCAGAAGCCTGGACTTGTCCTCTGTGCTCACAGCTTGGCACCGGCAGCCTGCTGCTGTTCAGACATCCCATCATTTATTGCCCCGACTCTGGGCTCAGCGAAACTCAAAGAGACAGAGGTGACTTTGAAGTTGTGGCTACACCAATGTCTTGAGTACTGCTGGCAGAAAAGACACTGTTGCTTTGCTGCTGTCCCCAGACACTTGTTTGGATGCACAAACATTTGCTGTGCCCTGTGATGACCAGGATAAAGCAGGTACGAAAGGCCAGACAGGCAGCTGAGGCCAAAAGGAAGTGACTTTTTTAGCCTCAGCACCCTCATAGAGCAGTGTAAGCTCTGTGGACTGGTGGCATAAGAAAACCTTGTGGCACTGATGCCTTAGGAGATGGTCCAAGCCCTGGGATACTCCCCATGATGGACACATAGCAATTGCCACACTCGACCAAGGTCCGGATGCGTTCAGAGGTACCAGAGCTGGGTGTAAGATTTTAGAGTGAGCACTGCACTCTGCAGCAAGAACAGGTTGGCCTGTCCCTTAGAGATTTTCATACTGATTTCTAATAGAGCTGTAAGCCAACAGCTGTATTGTCCCTGTCAAACTCAGTCCAAAACACATTCACAGCCCCGTGTCTGGCTGAGGAGAGTGCCAGTATTATATCCAGGGTCAGGTGAAGCACTGGGGAATGCGCGCAGTCTGTACTTTGTGATAGTGTGACACACAATATCATGTCACAGTATTATGTCACGCAAGATGTGGTCCTCTCTGTGTCTGGGTTATCCCCAGCACTCAGGGCCATCTCAGGGATATGCTCAAGCTGATTTTCTGGTGAAGGAAACCCAAATCTATTATCAGATGTCTGCATTTTTCAGATGTAGGGATTGATTTCAAAGAGTGCCTGTGAGGGTCGCTTGTGGCTTGATGAAAACATCACACTTTATAAATGTTATCTGCTGCTAAAACTTGCCTAGAAAAACTGAACCAAGTAAACATTCATGGGGGGCTGAGGGCAGGGGCTGGCTCTCCCTCTGAGCAGCATCTCCCAGACTTTTGCCATACACGCAAGCTGTGGTGCTGTGTAGGAACTGGGTTAACTCTTTCCACGATCTCATTCATCAGTGCCCTTCAGCTTCTTCAAAGTCCTGGAGCTGCAGAGGTGGGGCCCAGCTCTGGGAAGTGTGGGGAGATGCCTGCTGGGCAGAGTCCTCTCTACTGAGCTGAATGACAGCTTTTGTTGTGGCTATGTCTGTGATAGGTACACTTGAGTATGCCTTGGGCAGCCATCGCTTTGCGCACCTTGATGGTTCAGAAATTTAACTATACTACTTGTAACAGCCTAAGGCACTAGGTCACTTTGTGGACTAATAACCTGCAAGACGGTATTTTCTAATTCAAAGTGACTTTTAGACTTTCACAAGTTAAACGTAACATTCAGTACAAGTCCTGTAAGATTTAAAAATAGCTATATACAGAGACAGGCGAATCCTTTTTCTTTTTTTCCCTAGGAAGATGAAATGCTTATTGCTGAGCTATACTGCAGCAAGGAGTCTTGAAAGGAGATGCAGGTATAAAAGCAGCCGTAGCAGTAATTAGGCTATAGCCATATATATCTTCACCTGGATCCAGCTGGGCTGGGGGAGACGGCAGGAGCTATTGGTCTGAAATAACAGGGCATTCATGCTGATGAACAGTGCCAAGAGGGTATTCCCCCGCCTCTGCCAGGAGCGACCCTCCCTTGGATTTGCTGATGGAGGCTCTTGTGTTTCAGCCCAAGCGAGATGGAACAGCAAGACTGACACTGGAAATGGTTTAATTAGTTTCATCTTGACTGAAACAGGTCAGAAAACCCTCAGAAGAGCACCTCCCATGGCAAAACTAGGGAGAGGGGCTAGTCTGCTTTGGGGATGTGCGGGAACAGAGCGGGGGAGAGAGGGGGAGGGGGAACAGCTTCTTCCATGGGTGGGCACAGCTGCCCATCCACACCCAGAGTAACTGCTGCCATTTCCCATGACAGTTTTTATAAGAACAAGACAGACAAAACTCTTCTGAATAGCACCTCAAGCATGAACTGTGCCTCCATCCTCACTTGGACAAGCTGGGACAGAGTATTTTTTGTGCATGTATTTACATACACGTATGTGCATACATCTGGATGCACTGGCAACAAACTCTTAATAAGCAAAACCCAATATTTGTAATTTATAGGCTAATTAATGAACATCAACATGAATCATTCTGTAAGTGGCCCAAACCCTGTATGGTTAATAGGGTAATAGCTGGTGGGTTAGAAAGGGCTAAATCAGGAACAGGTTCAAACCATGAAACTTCCTGAACAGCATCATCCTGTAAGCTTGGCCGACAGTAACATTCAGATTTAAAATAAAAATAAAAAAATAAATAATTAAGAAAAAATAAAGAAGTTAAGATTGAGTATGGGGATTAGGCTGTTTCCAGTGTCTGTGAGGAGAGAGCAAACTGAAGCAATGAGAGATGACCAGGAAATCTCAGGGGAAGACCAAAGCTGAACATGGTATTTACAACACTCTTTCTGCCCACAGACAATGCAATTATACTGACCATTAAAAATTCATTGTGTCCAAACAGCCCAAATCAGCTGAGACCCCAGAAAATTCATCCCTCCCTCCAAGTTGCCCTTAGCATCCTTGCACCCACCTCGATTTCTTCCAGGATAGAAGCCAGTTCCATTGACAAACAGCCTGGGCAGAGCATTTCCACATCAGCCAGGATATCCCAGATGCAACTTCTAACTAGAGGAAAAGGAGAAAGGGGCAGCAAAAAGCTGGTACTGAGCACAGCTTTGCCAGAGAAGAGAACAGGGGCTGCTGCATATGTAACCACCGACACACACCGGCCCGTGTTTGCACACCTCAGTCCAAGCCAACGCAGCCACTGCGTGAAGTTTCACAGCATTGTTTATTCTAGAAAAGAGAAGGGCTTCAAGGAGAGCTGCTTGGCAGCAGTCCTCTGTGCACAGCACATAAACTTGAACATTAAATACCGGTTTAAATTATTAAGAATAAATTTAAATTTAAAAATAGACTAATGCAAACAAATAAAGTTCAGTCAACATTGGAACAGAGCTCGTTTTAGGAAGCATATTGCTATCGCAAATGCAACGCCTTCTTCCTTTGGACCCTCTTGAGGCAATGATCTGGTAATTCCAGTCCAGCGCCAAGACACACATACTACCCAGCAAGGAAAAGTTACCATCTCTAGCATGTCAAGCTCCATGTTCACATTTTTCCTTCCTTCCACCCTCCCCTTTTTTTTTTTTTCTCCCTCCATCACAACAGAAAAAAAGCCAACATAGCACATTAGCTTTTCCCACAAAGCATCTGTAGGTGACAAAATTTACTTGGAAAATAAAAATTAACAAAAGCAGTACAAAGAAGAATCCTGGTCAGCTTGTGACCACCATAAGCCAAGATGGGTAAGAAAAAGAATAAAAAAATAGTTCACATCCGGCACCACAAACCTCCCTCACTTTCTTTGAAATCAGGGAATGAGAAAATAAGTCCATTTTGCTGAGACCATTTCAACAAAGTTTTCCTTCCCTGACCTAGAAAACCCAGGCATTAGGGTACAGAGCTTTTGTTTTATGTGTATATAAATACACATGTACATATTTATATAATATAAAAGCAGAGCATCTTCCCATTTCTCTTCATAATTTATTATTATTAAAGCTTGTACCAGAGTTAGCTGGACTCTTCAGGAGTGAGCACTCTCTGCACACACGTGGCACAGGGAGTTTGGCTCTGCTGGAGCAGAACGGCCAGGCAGGGATGTGAAATGCTGGGTGAGCAGACTGGGTGATGGCGTGGGAAGATGGCTGCATTGACCCACCCAGCCCCTCGGTAGCCTGGTTGCCCACCCACCTTCTTCTGTACCAGCTGCTAAAGAGAGACTTGTCCCTTGCTTCTAAAGGGAGTCCCAATTTGCCCCCTAAGCACGTGCACGCTAGTTCCCTTTGGCAGTAGTCCCCACCACACTGCCCTGGATCTCTTTGCCTACCATCCTCAGAGTCAGCTGCACTGTTCCCTGCGGCTCCTCAGTTCCCAAGCCCCCTCACTTACTCCTCCCAGACTTCCTGCTTGCTGCCCAAGACCAGACACCTTTTTCTTCCTCTGATCCGCAGGCTACTACTCACACTGTTTTACGTGAATGCTTCCCCACAGTCTCATAAGACTCAGTAATTTCCTCAGAGGACTGAGTTTCTCAGAGTTGTTCTCCTCTCAGAGACCTCTGAGTAAGTCAGGGCTGGTGGCATCACACTCCTTGAGCGGTGCTGACCTTGTTCCAGAGAGGCCAGGGGCAAAGTGCAAAAGATTTCTTGAAATCAGGATGACTTTCTGCCACTGACATCTCTCTCTCCTTCATGTTACACAGCACTTATTTCAAGTAAGGTATTATTCACGTGTCTCTGCCGCCTTCACTCTTCCTGGGGTGAGCAGAGATCAGCAGACGTGTCCTGGTGACCAGCCGAGCCACTTCATCATGATGTATGCTGGAACAGCTGCAAACGTTCAAACCCAACTGTGTTCTTCGTAGCAAAAAGTGCTTTTCTTGAGAAACAAAATGAGAACAGTGTTCCCCTGGAACATCTTAAGGACTCCAAAATTGTATTTCCTGGGGCGGGAAGGATGGAGCACAGCTACTTTATTTAGCTTTATCTCAGTAGGGAAACAGAGCTACTGGCAAAATTGGCACATCTTTGTGAAGTTGTTAAACTTGGGGCCCTGGCTGGAATGTGAAAGAAATGAAGGAGCAAAGGAGAACTTGGCCTTACGCTGGGCTTCTGCTAGTTCTGGCAATTTCATGTGCAGGCTGTCCAAAAAGTGTCTGTTAGCCAAGTAAAGATGAATCTCTCAGACAATAAACGGTGGGTTTCCAAAGAGGCTTCTTGGGGGGTACTGCTACAACCTGGTGGAGGTAAGTCTTTTCATGCCCCGCCGCTGAGCCAGGTTGGAGGACAAGACAGGCTCCAGCCTGGGTGCCTGAGGTGCTCGGTTTAAAGCAAAGTAAGTGGCTGCCATTGCACCCTGTGAAACAGAAAGAAAAAATATGCTGGGCTGAAATTCAGTTCTTTGATGTTTTTCCCCTTCCCCCTCCCTGATTCAGAGTTTCCTGAAAAGAATGGTCATCCTGTGGACAATTTCTATGAAACAGTAACAACATTTAGGCTGTCAGGCAGCTGGGGTGTGTCTCATTCAGAGCGGTGGGTAGCAGCAGTTCACGCATGGAGTCCCACCAGGTCACTACAATGCAGCTTGAAGTTGAAAGTATCAAGCAGGTGACAGGGGAAAAAAAAATTCCTTTACTGTTAATGTGGTTAAATTTGGCCATCTGGCAAAAAATCTTCCCAATTCCTCTAGCAGTTTCCACAATGTTTACACAAATGACAGCTCATTCTGGAAGGAAGAGGTGGGGAAAAGGGGGGAGGGGAGGGTGTACCTTCACCAGGTGAACATCCTGTCTGCTGAGTTGGTTTTGAGACAGATACTCCCTGTTGACTATCCATGGATGTCTTAGGACTTGGACTGCTGTGAGGCGCTGATGAGGGTCTACATGAAGCATCTTTGACACAATGTCCTGGGTTTAGAGGGAAAAAATAGTACAAGTGAAAAGAGTAATTAATAGCAGTGCAGGTTTTACTAAGATCTTCCTCCTGGTGGCAGTGTCATCCCCAGCATGTTCAATGGGAAGAGTGATGCATTTTAGATATGCTTTATAGATTTAAGTATAAAGTCCAGTCTTCAAACTTTTGAAGTATAATGTTCACCTCTCAGTTGTTAATCCAGTCAAAAGATAACGTGGAGAGTATTCACCTTATCGAGTGTTAATTGCTGGTGATCTCATAGGGGTGACAAAGACCACCTAGAGAGGATGCAATCTGGAGGCATTCCCTCACTGACTCCAAAGCACACTTACAAGAGAAGCTTAGAATACAGATTTAACATTCAGATGGTTAAAATTCAATGAGATCAGTTCACCATTTTAATTTCAAAACTGGACATCTGATAAAAAGTTAATTGTGAGGCTCATAAGTGATGGCAGCAAGATGATGTTACTAGGACAGCTTGCAGTTTTGTGGTGGGATATATCAATGTTCTACCACTGGATACTACCAGTTTCTAAACCAGGAATCTCTCGCAGGAATCTCTAAATCCTGCCAAAGTTTCTGAGTAATGCCAGGCAACTGGAAGTTTGCCCATGTTCCTGCCCATCTACCTGTCTCAGAGACCAGTGCACAGCTTCATAAACAAAAGTCTCAGCACCAGATAGACTTTATCTCCTGGGGTTTCCATGCTCTGTGATAGATGTGCAACCTAAGCTGTGAACTCTATAGGAGTAAAAAATGCTGGTTTTGTAAGCTGCCAGCTCCTGGTTAACTTAGAGGAGCAAAGAGGTGATCCACATATAGATCAGGAATATGTGGCACTGCCTACCCTACGCTTCTTTTAAAAGCTTGATTGCACCAAAAAAAGAGAGTTCTGTGTTATTTAAATCTCAAGAGCATTCACCATTGATGGTGGTGTGCTATCCTCTAGTTCAATGAAATAAACTACCTAAATTCCTGACACCCTATTTCACACAGAATGGGAGATACATAATGCAGCAAGCTTTTATTTCACGAGGCACTGAGAAATAGCCCCTTCTGACTGTCTCTCTCTTAAGCCTGTCACAACTGTAGGCTGCAAGCCCACCTCAGAGATCAAGAAACATCTGAGAAAGTGTTCACTCACCTTTGCAGTATCAGATACTGAATCCCAGTTTCCTCCTGTAAGTGCATATTTGCCACTGCCAATCCGGGCCAGGATCTCCTCTGGGGTGTCGTCTGGGCCATTTGCAAAAGGAGTGAACCTATTTAAAAAAAAAAAGAGAAGGGGAGAGGGGGGAAGAGACAGTCTAATTTGCAAGTATATGATTTCTAGTATCTAGTGCTAGAATTGCTGCTTCATTTTCACTCAACCTATATAGTCAGGTGGTTCGTTATATTAAGTTATTCTGCAGAGCAAAAGTCTGATTCCTTAATTTTTAAAAAAACTATTGTTTCTGTTCTAATTTTTAGGAATTAAATATTCCATTTAAAAAACAGACAGGGTTCTACCTCTTTAATTGTTTTAATTCTGCTTTATTGCCAATAGATGTGCCTTGATGATGGCAATAAAGGATAAGAAATAATAAAAGAGAGCAATTAGGATCTGGAACAGAAAAAAGGATAAGGGAAAAAAAAATCCTTTATGATTGATTGCGCAGTGCTTTGTTAACCATAATGTGCAAGTCTGCTGGGCAAAAGAAATGACCTGCAGTAGGATACTTCATGGTCTGGCCATCCAGAAACGACTAGTAAGGTGCACCCAGCTTTCCAGAACCAGTGCACACATGCAGAGGGCACACCTCTTGTCCTCATAAAGTGACAAGTGCTAAGATTTTTGCAGCTGACTAAAATCTACTAGGCCAAATTTTACTCTGCAATCTTGTACAGCTGTGTAGGTTTAGAAGAAGGGAGTGTCTGGGATCTCTGTACTTCTTCTGTCTTTTATCTTCAGAAAGCTTGCCAGTTTGGTTTGTGTGTCATTAAACAGTTGGTTTGGCCACAGCTTCCTGCCCACTCCGTTTCTAGTGGTGCATTCAATTCCTTGCACTGTATTTTCTCATTTTCAGATTTCACAGAAGTTCAGCCCAAACAGATATGTAATATTATTGCAATCTGCCCCACTATCAGGTGGGATGCACTAAGAGTTGAGGACTGGCTAAAACTCCAAAGGCTGTTGCTGCCTGTGTTAACAGGATCCCAGGCTTGTGCTCTGGTCCTCGCTGTCTGAGCCCCCTCTGATCACAGGGGTGATGGGAGGAGAATGAAATCCTGGTTGCAGATAATAAATCATCAGTTACTACTAAGTCTCCTCTGGCGAGGAAGAACAAGACCATCCCTAAATGCACCTAAAAAGTCAGCACTTCTCAGCTGTTTGCATGACTCCATTTTCTCTTCTAAGTGCAGGAAAAAAGTGAGATACAAGTTAATAGCACCTGTCAGAAAATGTAATATCCACTAAGCTGTGCAATTGTCATTTCAGATTCAAATACATTTGGATCTTTTTTTTTTTTTTTTTTTTTCTTCACATTAAAAGCAGCAGCATTTTGAATACAATCAGCTAAGGAAACGTGACTTTGGGTAGTGTGTTGATTTTACTTTACTGATTCAGGATGTGTATGACTGCAAATCTGTGGCATTAGCCAAATAGAAGCAGGTTTTTGGAGATGCCTGCAGATCAAGAGATTGACCCAGAGTCACATTATATTTCGGCTGATGGTGAACACATTTGTACTCAGGAGTTTCTATCCCACCTATTTTGTTCCTGGCACCTTTTCTAAAACCCATGAGGCAAAAGACACAAGTAACAGAAAAGTAGGGTCCAATTCTTTGTTTTCTGTATAAATCTAGGAGAGAATCCAAGCTCCCTGCCACAGCTGAATGATCATAAAAGAGATTAAAGAGCTGTGAGAGGTCACTGAAAAGTTTCAAGCTGCACTTAGGTATGGTAAATGTACACATACCATACCCTGAGGAAGGAAATTCAAGGGCCTGATAGCTCCAGATTGGGTTTGCTTACTGTGTTTCCCATTCACCCCATCACATCTTGTTCCTACCCTTCACTGCTTATTTCAATCTATCTCTCTCTGTGTCTTCTTGTGTCAATGTTTAACTTTAGGCAGCACATTGGTCGTGTTTCCTTTCCAAGTAACCCCCCAAAAGTTCCTGTGCCTGTTGCTGTTCTTGCTAGCCTGTTCAGTACTGTCCATTTTTCAAACAGCATCTGAACACTGCATTTGGGGTGGGCTTTTTAGCCTCTAAAGATGCTCAGGGACCTCGGTAACAACAACAGTAGAAGAATAATGAAGCCAAAGAGAATACATGCATTAATGTAAATGAATGAATATCCTCTTATGGCTAAGGTGACCATGACCTCTTCATACTCCTACACTCCTCTCCCGGTGTAAAACCTTCACTCCATTTAGGAGTCGAGGTCTCAGTGTGCACTTAGGGGCACAGGCTATTAAAAGCCTAAACAACTTGCAAAGTGTCAAAGATATTTATGCATTCTGGAAAAGCTTACTTTAACTCTAGGTCTGGGCATCTATTTTCTTGCCTCATGCAACTGAGCATGTATCTCAGTGGAGGCCAGACAGTTTGCTGTCTGTCTGTCTCTCTCTTGACTCCTTTCTGGTTTAATCACTGCTGAAGTACTGAGCCCACTACAGATGGCTGCTCTAGGAAAACCTCTTCACTTACCCTGCCAGCATGGTATACAGTAGGATGCCCAAGCTCCAGATGTCACAGGCTGCATCATAACCTTGGCGTTTAAGGACCTATATGAAGGAAAGAGAAAAACAGGTTAATTTGTATTCCTTAATTTTCCTGAATTTTTAGCTTCTGGTCTTCAAAAAGCACCAATTAGTGATGGTATCTACTGAGATTTCCAGGGCTTGCCCTTGTGTTTGGGTGCCTCAGGTGCAAAATATTCAGTAATGGTGTGGAGCAAGGTGAAGCCCAGGCTGAAGTGAGCTGGTTGGTGTTCAAGACCAGCACAGCAGCCACCTCCGGAGGGACAGTGGTCAGTGCAGTTTGCTGGGGGCTCTGAGAGCCCCTCTGACCATCTAAAACACAGCAAAGCAGAACAACCCTCTCTGCTTATTTCAGTGTTTTAAGATCTTTCTTAAAGAAAGCTAGTTAATACTTTGAAATGCATGCTCCTAACGTAAAGGTTACTGACAACACTGTGGGTGCAACAACAGGCTGAGTGACAGTGACAGTCTGAGCTCAGCTTGGATTTGATACAAGAAATGGATGCATGCTAGTGCGTATCTTATATCGGACTAGTAAAGAAGCATAACTACTGCAAAAACAAGCTAAAAAGCTCATTCTTGTACTACTTTTGTATTAAGAAAAGTAGCCACATTCAGACCGGATTTGACAGATAATAGGCTCAAACTTAATCCCTTTTCCCTATAGGGAAAAGAAGGGCCGTGGGACTCCGCAGAGATCTGATCAGCAGGTTCAGTGTTGATACAGGATGGGGAGTTACAGCAGTAAGCATAAAATCTGGGTATCATTTATGCTAATACAGGCTAGGAGAAATGCCCGTTTGAGTCAGTGCAGGTCCGAGTGAACTGAAATCACCACCTGAGGCAGCACTTCTGAGATTAGGCAAAGAGCTTTGTTGCTGTTTGGCTCAGAAAAGCTCGGGGACCGCCTCCAGTTCAGTCTCTTCAGTTTTGCCATACAAGGAGAGTTTTGTTCCCCTCTGATGGATCAGTAGGTACATTAATTTTTTGCAAAGCACATGAAAAAGGAATGTACAAATTCAGCAAGTTTTCCTCTGACCTGCAGCCTTATTACCGGGAGTGATTTCAGCTCTCTGAAGTTTATCACAGGGAAGACCAAGCACTGGTAGGAAAAAGCAGTTTCAAAAAATGTTGCCTTGACAGATTTTACACATGATGAGTGGCACAACAACCATCTGCCAGGTATGCTGCTGAGAGAACATTTGCTACCTTGCTTTGGGTTTGCGTGGCAAGGTTTTCGTAGGGGAGGGGAGCTGCAGGGGTGGCTCCTATGAGAAGCTGCTAGAAGCTTCCCCCCGTGTGTGACAGAGTCAATGCCAGCCAGCTCCAAGATGGACCTGCCATGAGCCGAGGCTGAGCCCATCAGCGATGGTGGTAGCGCCTCTGTGATAACAGAGTTAAGAAGGGAAGAAGTTGTGCAGCAATTGCAGCTGGAGAGAGCTGCAGACACTGGCAGAGCACCCTGCAGACATCAAGGTCAGTGAAGAAGGAGGGGGATGAGGTGCTCCAGGCACCAGAGCAGAAATCCCCGAGGCCCATGGAGAAGACCATGGTGAGGCAGGCTGCCCTCCTACAACCCATGGAGGATGATGGGGAGAAGAGATTCCACCTGCAGCCTGTGCAGGACCACACACCGGAGTAGGTGGATGCCCAAAGGAGGCTGTGACCCCTTGGGAAGCCCGTGCTAGAGCAAGCTGCTGCAGCCTGTGGAGAGAGGAGCCCACACGGGAGCAGGGTTGCTGGCAGGACTTATGACCCCATGGGGAACCTGTGCTGGAGTAGTCTGGTCCTGAAGTTCTGCACCCCATGGAAGGGACCCATGCTGGGGCAGTTCATGAAGAACTGAAGCCTGTGGGAAGGACTCACGTTGGGGAATTTGGTGGAGGACTGTCTCCCATGAGAGGAACCCCATGCAGAAGCAGGGGCAGAGTGTAAGGAATCCTCTCCATGAGAAGGAAGGAGCATCAGAGACATGTGATGAACTGATCTCACCCCCCATTCCCTGCCCCCCTGTGCTACTCAAGGGGAGGAGGAAGAGAAACTAGGAGTGAAATTAAGCCCGAGAAGAAGAGAGAGATGGGGGGAGGTGATTTTAAGATTTCATTTTATTTCTCATTCCTGTATTCTGATTTGTTTTGTATTAAATTAAACTAAGGTTTCCCCAAGTCAAGTCTGTTTTGCCTGTGATGGCAATTGCTGAATGATCTCTTCCTGCCCTTATCTTGATCCACAAGCCATTTTTTTCCTCTCCCCTGCCCAACTGAGGGGAATGATAGAGCAACTTTGGTAGGCATCTGGCCTCCAGCCACAGTCAGCCCACCACATACCTTAGGAAAAAGAATGGAGAAAAAGCTGTATTTCCTCCTGTTGACAAAGCTGACAAAATCCTGCTTCTGCCTCTCTCCCCTGCACATCATACATCTCTCTGGCTGCTTTAATTGTTTCTGTTACTTCAGTTCCTGCGTTCATTCTTGCCACATTATCTTAGTTTTATGGGAAAAGTTTCTCTCCTGTTTGACAAACTCAGTTACTTCTTGCTTCACCTGTGTGCTTGAACACCCAACACACATCTTTCCATGTGGCCACTCTTCTTGCTTCTTGAACGGTTACATTTTCATTGCTGGCCCTGTTTTCCTCCAATAGCCAAGGACAATCGATTCCAAGGCCAATGACAGAAAAATGGGGCACTGATGATGTTTAGTGTAACGGGGTATTAAGCAAGTGGCTACACAACCCCAAAATGATGGGCAGGTGTCGCTGTGGGCTATCATTCAGTTTGCAAGAACACTGCTAGGTAACAAACAGGGGCATTCCCTCTGTGCCAGTGTCCAGAGAAGGCTTTGCTGGGAATTACTTCTTATCGACAGCAATTTCACCCCATGGATAACAACAGGATCTAGTGAGAGTTATCAGTTAGCATTGCTGCTACTTGAAAATGTCTACAGCAGATCTGTGCAACTGTGGTTACAGTGAGAACACTGAGCTGGCAGGAGCAAGTGTGGGGAACTTCGGCTGAAAGGATTAGTGTTTGATCTAGGGGGAAGATACTATCAAACAAAACAGGGTATCTGTCTGAGAAATCAATCAGTCGGGAAAAGAGCGTTGCAAAAATTGCAGTGGGGGCCTGCTGTAATGCATGCTGAGACTGGTTTGCCACGAGTCAACAGTGTGCCTGTATTTCAGGGGTGCATTTGGGCTCATAAACCACCTCATCACAGAATCACAAGGTTGGAAAAAACCTTTAAGATCAAGTCCAACCATCCCCATCCTATGTTGAACCATATCCCTAAGCACCTCACCTATCCTTGTTTTAAACACGTACAGGGAAGGTGACTCAACCCCCTCCCTGGGCAGCCTGTTCCAGGCCCCGACACCTCTTTCAGTGAGAATTTTTTTCCTAACATCCAATCTGAAGAGACCATCGCCCACCTCTCTACAACCACCCGTCAGGTAGTTGTAGGTGGTGATAAGGTCTCCCCTCAGCCTCCTCTTCTCCAGACTAAACAGCCTCAGCTCCCTCAGCCGCTCCTCATATGATTTGCTCTCCAGCCCCTTCCCCAGCCTGGTTGCCCTTCTCTGGACTCGCTCAAGGACCCCTATGTCCTCCTTATGGTGAGGAGTTGCCACTTCGAATGCCGAGACAGCGCTTCCACACGGACTGGGGAGGAGAACCACAAACCAAGGCATATTTCCCGTTATCCAGAAGGACCCTGCTGCGTTATTAGGGGGAGCGCGGCCGGCCCCCCCCGCCCCAGCCTGCCCGTGGCTCCCTGCACGCTGCGCGGCTCGCGCTAGGTGGCAGCGCTCGCCTTCCCCTCGGCCAAACCCCCAATCAATTCATCAATGCTTCCAAAATAGAGGGAGATCCGAGCGGGCAAACGCACGCCCCCCTTCCTCTGCCGCCGCCCGCGTGTGCCGCCAGCTCCGCTCGCCCTCTGCCTCCTCCTGTAGGCTCACGGGCTGCGGTCGCGGTGCGGCTCAGACGAGGGGCGCGAAAGGCAAACCCAGGCTGGAGACAGCAGTATGTCTGTCACAGGTAAAACACAAAAGCACCTAGGGCTTCGTGTGAGCTCCCTGACAGTCCTGGTGACGTTCCAATTAACCCCCATAGTTCCCTGCATTAGCGGGACCCGTCTTACTCATCACAAACGTCCGGGAGCGGGAATCCAGCCTTGGGTTCAGACCAGAGGAGCCTGATCCCAAACTGCACGGGGC
The DNA here is from genome assembly GCA_013400835.1 of Zapornia atra. Classification (NCBI taxonomy): domain Eukaryota; kingdom Metazoa; phylum Chordata; class Aves; order Gruiformes; family Rallidae; genus Zapornia; species Zapornia atra. The sequence continues at coordinate 272,338 of VZTU01006182.1, read as the reverse complement.
TGGCCATGGCTGTGGCAACAGGCGCGGTACAGAACAGCCCGCCGCCAGGAACAGCTACCCCTGTTTTAAGCACACCGGTGTCTTGGATGAAAACCCCGAGCGCTTCCCATCTTGCCAGAGGGATTATTTTTTGGTTTAGTAATCGAACAGCCATGGTACCATGGAACATTTAAAACGGATTTAGATAAATTTCAAACAGCTCATTCCGGTTTCTGAAAGGAAAATCCAACCAAACAGCAATACAATAGCCAACCAATCTGTTTTGGCAATGGAAGGGTTTTTTGGCTGAAAAAAAGAATCTGCTTTGAATTTATACTGCCCCAGCAGTGGTCTCAATTTATCAAATTCTCCTCCTTATGCCTGAAGGCTGTGATTCATGTAGCTTCTGGTATTGTGAAAGGGCCTTGGACAGAAAGATCGCCCCATTTTTCTCTTTCCAGTTATGTGCCATGCAGATGAATGCTGGATGGAGGAGAGCTATGAGGAAGAACAGATTGCTGAATGATGCCAGCTGAGAGACAGTGGTATTTGACAGTAGAGGACAGATGAAATATTGAAAGGCAACAGGTTTGAATTTTTCTTAGAAGGACTGTAACAAGAAGAGGAAGACACACATTTGAATTTGTGTACTGCCAATACTAAAATTGCTGATACCATCACTCCGAGAAACAGACAATTACACAGGAAATTAACCTCTTGCTGCTTCATCAGAAGGAAGCAGATATGAACATCTCAAGGCTCAAATGCAGCAAACAGCCCAAACCATTCAAACAGCTGTGGGACCCAAACACACTCATGCAGGGTTGCATGAAAGGAAAAGCACTCGCCAGCGATGTAGAGCCACCTCTCCCCATGCTGGGGGCAAGCTGTTTGGTTTGCTTCCTTTTCCCTGTCTGTCAGAGTAGAAAAGCAGTCTTTTCCCACATCCCCCTTAACAGGGGCAACTGGTGCTAGGAAAGCCCCAGAGATTTCTTTAGCTCAATGAAATAAACAGTTATGCTCCCACTGACTTCAGCATAGTAAGGATTTAATGCACAGATTTTCCTTCTCTTATCCCCGACATCAGCATTTCCCTCTTATCCCGTTTGGACACTAAGGGGGAAGCAGTCTGAGCAGAAGCATCAAGAGAAAAGAAAAGTATTTATCCTAGTAATGAGCCAAAGCCCAAGGCAGACACCGGCTTCTGCCAGGAGAAAAACAACTGCCCTGACAAGCTCGGAAATAGGAAAGTGATGGTAATAGAGGCTGTGTTAAGTGCACAGTCTGGTTTCTGCCTTGCTCTTCTTGCAAAGGCAGTGAGGAAAATAGGGAGGAAGGACTGCTTCCTAGGACACACTTTTTACTCAGAGCTTTGAAACATGATCCTACCTCAGGGGCGACAAAGTTGGCGGTGTAGCAGGGAGTCATGAGCAGCCCATTCTCCGCTCTCAGTTGCTTGGCAAACCCAAAGTCACAGATCCTGATGGAGTCTGGGTTTCCTGACTCATCCATGTAGAGGATATTACTTGGCTTGAGATCTCGGTGCACCACCTTAAAAAGAAAGCAGTGAGCAACAAGTGAGGAGAGGAGGTCAGGGAGCATCCAGGCTTGGCTGCCATTTCTGGTCTGCTGGTTGAGGTAGGTCAAGAGCTCATGCAGAAAGTATTTAAATTTTGGAGAAAAGTTTCTTAAAAGCCTTGAGCAAACCGAAGGGGAACAAAAAAAGAGAGAAAAAGAAAAGGTTGAAGTCTGTTAAAATCAGAAAGAACACATTTGACAGCCTCTGTTGGTACATGAAGCTGGAGGCTGCTGCTCCAAGTGAGGACTCCTTTCCTAAGGGCAGCCAGAGGGGGTTACTGTACAAACACCTCAGGGTCAGACTCTCCTGGAACCTGATGGCCCTAAATATTCAGCTGAACAACAAAGAAGAAAACCCATCATAGCAGCAAAGCGTGTAAAGGTCTTCCTGCAACTGTACGTGTAAGTGCCTCACACCTGAAGGGATGGGTTCTTTTTTTGTTTTTCCTAATTTTAAAAAGTATTCACAAGAATCCTTTCTGTAGGCATGCAACTTCAAGTGCCTGTGTGTTTTATCAGACATGCTGCATCTCAGTGGTGGGAAAACAGCCTTTGTTTGTCATAGCAAGACTGAAAAGCTATCATGAAAACATAAAATCCCAAGTACAAAATGCACTTGTTTTAACCATGGAACAGTAAGAGCAGCAGGTATTTGACCAGTCATCCAAACTGCTTGTCCTGGAAAAGCGGAAAAGGAGAGATTTTCAAACTGCCTTATATAGAGAGCTTAGATTTTCTAAAGCCAGCTCATTAACAGCATGTCAGAAACCTTTCCCAGCAGTTGCTCAAACTGCCCCTTCATTTGGAAAGCTGAACATTTGATTCACTACCTATCTGCTGACTCAGCTACCCTATTTGAAAATCTGTTAAAAAATCAGGCACTGCAATAATGACTGTGAGAAACAGTAAACAAGTAATAACTCAAGAAGGTACATGAACTTGAGAATCCGTGTAGTTTGGGAATGAAAATACCACTTCAGCGTACTACAGTCAAGTTGGGAAACAGCCAAAAAGCCCATGAACCTCTTTCACAAACGAAATGTAATTGTAAATATGGAGGAAGATTCTTCTTTTTGGGAAAAAGTATATATAGCTGCATTGCAGAGAAGTGAAATCACAGCTATTTGCCTTTTTACAAAAGACAGGTTTTAAGAAGGTTGATGCAGATAGCCAACTTCCCCGCCTATGCTTACGCCCTGAGAGTGCAGGTAGTCCACAGTCCTGGTGATGGTGCACAGCACAGCGCTGGCCTCCCGCTCCGAGAAACACTTCTGCCGCAGAATGCGGTCCAGGAGCTCGCCTCCCCGCATCAGCTCCATCACCAGGTACACGTACTTCCCATCATCATAGACCTGGCAGAATAACAGAATAAAAATATGTATCAGACCCGTTAACTTGGTCGAGGTTGGTCCTTTAACCACAGCGCTGGCTTGCTTGTGTGAGATGCTGCAAGAAGAAAATGTCAGCCAATGTGTGGGAAACAGGCTTATTACCCTTAACAACAGAAGTGGCAACTTTATAAAAGGACTTAATCATCACTTTTTTCTCACGCCTATGGCAAGTTGCTGATTTGTCCACACAGAAACGCAGCTTTCCTGATCTGCTGCCATGGCAGTAGAGCATCCCAAGCTGCTAAAAGAGGCACCTCTTCACACAGCCTGAAATGTCTGCTGGCTCTCCCCCAAGCCTCCTCCTCTGTAGCGTTCTCTCTTTCCACTTCTACAGGGTAACATTTGCCATTTCAAACATCAATATTTCCCTTTCACTCATGATCAGCTAAATGAACTGTATTATACTGTTGGCCGAGATCTGCTTCCAACAATACGATATAGTTTGTATTTGCAATTCTTGTGAATTCGTTGTTGACATCAGCCTCAAGATGTTTTTACCTCCAACATCAATTGCAAGGGGTAAATCAGAAGTTTTGTCTAAATTGGAAGACAGCCATTTTCATGTCACAATCTGTCCAGACTGCAATAATGGGTGGTGTTACAGTCATCAGCGCTAAGTGTTTTTCTAAGGGAATATAAACCCCTTTTTTGCACAGATTTTAAAATACTATTTAACAGTTGGGAATTAAGTTAGACTTCCCTCAGGGCACAGGATTAGAAATCTTTTTATACTTCTCTAAGGTACAGAGAAGTATAAAAAAATATACAGGGCCACTGACACCCTCAGGCTTTTGTTCTGTAAGCCCTGAATCTGACACGCTGTGGACTATCACAGGTGAGACTACACCCATTGTGAGCGAAACCTAACTAAAACCTGACTAAAGGACATTACTGCACATTTGCAGTCTTCTCCAGCTGCTTGAGCAGAAGATGAATACTCAGAATCATCCAGAATACTACTCCCTGGCATTAAAACACTACTGGGAGGAACCCTAGTGACTTTGTGAGCCCTCCCCTTCCCGACAAAAGCAGACACCACGGGATGCATGGTACCGGCTGCTGCTCATGAAAGAGCATCCCCTGCCTGGCAGCACCACCACATCTACTCAGCAATTTGCTCTGAAACACCCGACAAGGGAGATGTCACTCCTGACAAGCACTGCAAAACCACAGTCGGTTTGTTGCTCTCCGACACTGTGCCACTTTGCTTCTATTTACAGTTTGTCAGGCAGTAATTGGAGAATCCGTAACCTGGCCAGGCTTTCCAGTGGCTACCCAGGAATTTGTTAGGTCACATTTTATTCCTTGATTTCAGTGGGTCTGGTTTTAGCTCTGACCTTCAACTGAATAATTCTGTCAACATGGACTTGTAGGTGAGCCTGGCCAGAAGGTGAAAATTCTTTCATGCTGAAGTGCTCAGAGTCTACTCACGTCTTTAAGTGTAATGATGTTTGGATGCTGTCCGTATCGCAAGAGGATCTCAATTTCTTCAGAGGGGTCTCTCTTGCTCTTATCGATTATCTGGAATAAAAGAAGAACAGCGCAGTAAGACACCAGCTAGCAGCACTCAGTACAAAATAAGCAATTTCTGTAGTTTAAAAAAATGTAATGTTTAACATCCTTCTACTAACCATTATTCTAAGAGAGGACAGACCAAACCCTGTGCAAATGAGAGCCACGCCAACTATGTGCCAAAGCCACATGGAGCAATAGCTAGTTTAGGTTCTGAAGGCGCCTCTTTTTGATGGCTATAGCTTTGTTTGCCCATAAATAATGATGGTTACAAGAAGTGTCATTTACAAATCAAACAACTGGGAGAGTTTCAAAATAATAATAATGCTGTTACAATCACCTCTGACATGAAAATTGGATACATTCATCCTACTGGCATATGCTTGCGTATTTTGCTGATAAATTAATAGAAATGGTGGGTTTGTCAGAACTGAGAATGTATAGACATTTACTGTCAGGGCCGGGGAGGAGGTGGGGGAGATATAAATTGAAGCTTTTGGCAATCACTTGGCTTTTCAGGCCACGCTGTTGTAATGAACAAGAGAGTGGCCAGGGATTGCATCTGGCCATGTAACCAAACTCTGCCCATTCCTAAGCTAGAAAGAAATTAGCTGTATGTATCACTTTTCTGTATTCAGCATCTTTTGCCTTGTCAGGGAGTACAGTAAGACATGAAAACTTTTCAGTTTTATAGCAGCAGGTCTCAGAAGAACATGACACCTGCTGCTCAGAGAGCGTCACGGCATGGAAAGCCTGCTGTTAGGCTGGCACTGGCTTCTCATCAATGCTCCTCTTGCCTGTATTTGGAATGTTAATCAAAGAGCTTTGATCATTTGCCCAGTTGAGAGCACTGATTAATGTTTCTCACTTTTCAGATTTAAATGATAAATGTGAAACAAAAATTGGCTATAAAATAATCCAAGGCTGATCTCTGTATTTTGGAATCTCAAATGCAGCTGCACAGGGAATGGTGGAAGCCTTGTGCTACTAGAAACTCATTAGGACTACAGTATTTTGGCACTATTTCTTATTGCTAGTAGACAGCAGCAGTAGTTTTGAATAACAGGTTTACTGAAGAGGAATGGGTGGCATTTTCAGAAAATCATAATTCCATTACTGGCTTGGATTTCAAGGCTTCCAAACTGAAATGTGGTTAGTTCTCTCTGAGAACTAGGCACAGAGCACAGATTTAAAACAACGGTGCTTGCAGAAAAACAACTTTAAAATCTCTTTTGTTAATGAGGATAACTGTCTGGCTGCTTTTGCATTCATTTTTTTGGTGGCTTAATTATGGCAATACATATTTATGTACATGTCTAGATTTTTATGGATCAGTTATAACAATGCATACTTTAATATATATCAGAGGTTTTGTAGCCATCCTGACCAGCATGCAGTTGAGCATGGTGGTCAGTCCGTGGTTGAGGTATGTGTTTCAAGACATTATCAGTGACTTGATTCTGAATTAATAAGTGTGAGGTGTGAAAGTGCAACGCAAGTAGATGTCTCTCATCCACATCTGAATAAATGAAGGAAAAACCCCCAAAACAGGTGAGTGGAAAAAATCCTACTACCGATTTCTTCTTACAACAGTGTCCTTCTCCCAGTTCAGTCAAGACATTCTCAAAAAGCCAAGGAAACCCTGATTGAATGATTCCTCATAAATCCAACCGCAGTGACTGACTGTGTCCCACTCAACCAGTAACTAACATAAAATAACATCCTCAGGGGCACTTTCTTGTCTGAACTAATACAGCTTTTGTCAAGTTAACGGAGTTGCACACATGCTGCTGTTAGGGTCTGCTGCCTAGTACAGACCCTCAGAATTTACTGCAGCGAGTGTTACTACCACCCCGCGGAGCACTACTATCACTATGGTACTGTAGCAAGCAGGATATTCCAGATTCCTTTTGTGTGAAGGAAATACCCAGAGCTGAGGAAAATTTTAAGCAACTACTAATAATGTAGGACTATGAATGTATATATATGGCCTACGGGAAAAAAAAAAATCCAAACCACAACCAAGTGTAAGCTATTGACACAAAGCTCAAAACAACATAATCTGAAGCAGTCTGCTACTGATTTAGTAGTGACAGCAGCAGATGATATGTAACACTCCTAATTCACAATATGCTATGTAAATATAAATTGCAACACAGTCCCACTAAATCTGGGTGCTTTTTTGCTTTAACCTGTGTACAAGTTGCGATATGGTGCTTTAATGGACAAGATGCGCCCAACCCCTCAACAAATACTCGTCAGAGCTGTGAAGCAACCTCCCAAATTCCTCTTAGTCCCTGAGCAGTCTGGTTGGACAGACCAGAACGGCATTTTTCTTCCATAATGAGAGATTGTCACCCTGACAGTGCCTCTCTTCTGTACACCTGTGCCGTACACTTGGTCCATGTCTGATAAAGCAGCAAAGGAGGTGGCTGCTCCAACCTTAGCAGAAGTCCCGCTTCAGATTGGCTGCAGCACACACAGTTTCTTTATCCACATGCTGCAACAGCAGCTCCTTAAACATGCCCCATAGTTCCACTGCGACACCCAATTCTCCTGGCTGTCCTCCTCATAAAGCATTCTGCAGTGCTGTTAAACCCATGCCAGCCTTTCCAAAGAGGGAATGTGCCATGTCAGGGTGGTTCGACCGGTGGGTGCTGCCAACTTCTGCACCCAGAGGTGTCTGCATCACAACACAAGGTGCTGCATCCCCAGAACATCTGCAAATCTTGCCCCAGCTTACTGCCAAAAGGAGCAGCAGTAAAACGTAGGCCTGGTGCTCCTTATTGAACAGAGGAGCTAAGGAAGATGCTTCGTGGGCTTCCAGTGATATTAATAAGTAGTTCTGAGCTTCTCAGGAACTATCAGATTAAATTAATTCAATTGTGTAAGTCAAAAGGCAGTGGCTTTGCTAGACAGGTGTTAAATAAGTGCTTCTTGTACTTTCTGATTTTCAGCATGAGCGTTGCTGCATGGAGGAAAACCTTCTGAAGCACCTTGTGCAGGCGCAGCAGGAGAAAGGCAGGATGGAGACAGCCCTGGCACAGTCCCCTCTGCACACTTTTCCCATGCTTGCCAGCTGGCCACTGGACTGCTTGTCCTCCCAGAGAAAGCACGTGGCTTCTGCTGAATTTGTACAGGAAACACTTTCTTCTCCAGAGAGCAGCACCTGGGCTAATGGCCACAGAGTACAAAATGACCATGAACACCTCAGCCACAGTCCCATAGGCTTATCTGCACTCACCCCCTTTCCTGGAGTGGGTCAATGCCAAGATATACGAAGCAGCCTTGACTGTAATTTGAAAAGTGTTCACCAAGTCAGACTTAGCAGTTGCCAGAGAAGGTGCGGGAGGTGTTACAAAGTGTAACTGGGGTTGTGTTCTGTCTCCTGGAAGCACACCAAGGTGCTCTGGCTGGTCCTTTCCAACGGGGGACCTGTCGAGCATCTTTTGGCACCTCAAGGCTGCGCTCCCACTGCGCTGAGCTCAGGTCCCCCCTGGGCTGCCCCAGCATGGGGACATGTATGTTCTTTCCAGTGGTCTTGGGTCAGTGGTGAACCACTACCAGAGCAGACACCCATACCAGGCACTTGGCTTTCCATTCTCAGTTATTGTTTCTTCATCTTCCTCCTCCTGCTCTGGAGTTTAATTACCTCTGTTTTTTAAAGATCGGCTCTATTGTCAGTCCACTTCAGCCTATGGAGAGGCTTAATCCTTGTCCGTTGAGTTCACCCAGTGCAGATTGTTCGTGCCAGACAGCAGCATTGTGTGGCACTTCTCACCCAACCAATGTAGCAGTGAGGTACAGTCCTGAAACTCATTTTAGTACCCCATCTCTCAGAGCTGTGCTTTCGGGTTGCCCAGACAGACCCCACAAGGATAGTCCATTGTTGGCTGCCCTGCTCTAATGAGGACCAAAGGCTCTGGGTGGTTTCCTACCTGTATACTAGAATCTGCAATGCTGGAAAGAATAAAAGCATTTGATGTTGATACAGATACGGGAACTGCTCTATTCTCATCAGAGTTCCTACTTGATATGTGTTTGCCACAGCATGTGACACGGTGTTTGCTCTTGTTCAGAATTAACACTATTATGAATTGTTTGGGGTTTTTTTGTTATCTAGTACCTTTCAAGCTGTACTGTTGGATGCTGGTACGCTAAATCTGCCTGTCTGAATTTTAAAAAGTCAATGACACTCTTAAACCCCAATTAAAAGGTAAGCAAAGCTATTTAACTTCTAAATATTTCTTCTGATTGCAAAGAACATTTGCTACGCTGGTCACTGTGTTTCCTCTGAGACATTGTGTTTTGCCTGAAGACAGACTCTATTCCTCTCTGTGGCATCCCATGAACCTCCTGCAGCTCTTCCTGTGCAAGGAATGATGTTTTTTATTTAGGAAATTCATTTTGATATGAATGCAACTAAAATTTATACATAAACACCCTCTGTTACAGAATTAAAGGAAGATTTTCTCTGCTACTGGTCCTGTGGTTTTGAGTAATATCTAATGATGCTACTTTTCTACTTCTCTCTGTAGATGCGTGGTGAAGAACACCAACTCAGAAAGCCATCATCATGCATAAATAACTTAACTGAAAATGTAGCAAGAACTCTATTGTACTTTGGCAGACAGGAGCTATGAAGCACAGGGATTTTCTGATGTCCTTCAGAAAAATGAGAAACCGAGCCGTACGACAAATAGACTTTTCTCTGTGTATTGGACACCCAGGGATTGCTTGGAAACTCATCTGTGTTAAACAGTGGGTGAAACAGTTCCAGGGTAAAATGGACTCAGTGCATGCAATATTCCAATAAATGTTTGTTCAAACAAAGGACTTGTTTGTTCTTTGGCTATCACATCCTTTGTGTGTTTCACTCAGCAGGTGAAAGAAAAGGTTTGCTTTCTTCACTGGAATTTAGGGTAAGAACCTAATGATATTTTAAAATGAGTCATGCTTCATCAAAGGGCAATACTGAACTCTATCAAGGAAGAGAGGGTCAAGGGTGAACATTTTCAATACCCTAATTAACTTGTCTGGATGGTTTTTACAAGACCATCTACAAGTTTTTTGCGTGGACAAAACCCACCCAGTTCCCCCTTACTAATGGGTTTTCGATGTCTTCGGCCTTGCCAGAGTGGACTGGTGCGTATAAAAGAGAGTATCGATACAGTCCTGTGTGGGCCTGCAAAGCCTGGCTGAAATTGGCACAGCAACTCTGCAGTCAGCATGTATTTTTATCTGCCTGTTGGAATTTTGGGAAGGTATTTGTGTGCCTCCAACTGCGTAGATACATTTCTTCTTCTGGATGTAGCTATGCCATTACTAGATGTTACAGTCCTGAGTTGTTTGACACCACCCACCAGCTGCGACTTCCAGCCTTTACAGGCCTGTCAACGAAACAGTATGTGTCAGCAGTCCCTAATCTGCTTTGGGCAGAATGAGCCCAAATTGTTAATACAAATTGCCTTTTTGAACAGCTGAAATTAACCTGGGTGACCTCATGCGAGGAGGACGGCTGTGTTTCACACATGGATTTCTCCATTGCTACAGTTGTGAGATTGGAAAAAGGCAAGAGGTAGGAGGTGACAATTTAACTGCCTTTGCTGTCTGGAAAATGAACAGCCTAAAGGAAAGGGTGAGAGAAAAGCAACAGCGTGAGAAAGATGACAGAAAAGAAACATGAGATGCACTGGTGGGAAGAGCAGTGATACGGGACTGAGGAGAAAGGATGGGGTTCTAGCTGGAGCTAGCAGCGAGGAAAATGGTCTCCGCTGCTGGGTCTTCCTGTGCTGGGGAGAAAGGACTTTGCGCACCTCTAATGAAGCAAAACAAGACTTCACTGAAACATTTGCTAGAGTCTGACTTTATTTTTCCCCTTAAGTGAAACAGGACGCAAAAAGCTCTGTCTAATCACGTCAATCAAAGCGGCAATGTTAGCCATCTCCCTTCTTGAGACAGCCTAATACTGGCACTGTGGTTTAACATGTAAAGCTGCAGTGTGTGCCACCACCGTGGGCTGCATCAAAAATTCTCCCTATTATTTTAGGGGGCTCATTCTGCCACATCAACCACAGATATTGGGAAGCATTAAAAGTACACCCTGCAGCACAGGCACGGATAAAAAGTACATTGTGGGGCTCTGACTGAGGAGCTGTGGCAGGTCGTGCTGCAGGGTCATAAGGCTCCTTGACTGCCCTTTTTGCCCACAGTCCCAAATAGGACCAGTATCTAGCTCTTCTTCAGCTGCTCCATGTGACCTTTCCTGGCAGCTGAAACTGTGATACAAGGGTGTGGAATGAGGTGGCTGAGCCACTGGCACAGTCCTAACCTGTTGCTCTGGCTACAGCAACCAAAAAGTCCAGCAGAAGGTCAGGAGGAATGCCTGGGCATTGCAATACCTTAAACAGCCCCAGCCAAGGCTGCCTGTGTTTTTGGCCAGCAGGACCACCTAAAGCTCCTTTTGACCGGCACCAGGGAACTTATGATGTCCTCGTTGAAATAGCACTGAGGAGAAAGAGAGCTTTATGCACCTTTTGAAGCTGCTTTATTTTCTATTACATATTTTGAAATTTTTTCTAAAGCTTGTTTGGAGTGTAAGCACAGGTTAATCACATTTAAAAAGAGATCATATAACATGATGTGATGAGATACTCACTGTAGAAATCCTTTCCTTTCCCAGGAGGGGAGATATGAACAAAGGGAGAATTAATTTTATGCCTCTTTGCACATTATATCTACACTGTATCTATGATATGTTGAAAATTTGGGGCAGCCCTGGTGGAACTGACTATAGGTGGGATCTGCATCTCTTTTGAAGAAAGGAGGTGGAACAGCATGCAGAGATTTTAACCTGACAGTTTCAGCTATGATATTAATTCCAGTGAAAGCGTCACAGATACAGAGCTCTGCAGTTCTGTGCTGCTGGAAAATGTACAGGTTTCCATTTCAGTAATATTTCTTTCTAAAAATAAGCCCTATTCAAGCCAAGCATCTGTTTAATTTGGTTCCTTTTTTTTTTGATGTCAAATTACTCAACTGGATGAAAATCACTGCAGAAAGGCTAACATTATTTAAAAGGACATGGTATAATTTTACATTTAAGATGTCTCCAAGGAGAACAATTCCAAGCCCAATAGTTTCTGAGGGACTATTTGTTGTGCTATTAGTTTTGATGAGATCCAGAGATTCACCCCCCCACCCCCAACCAATCCATGCTTAAATCTTTCAGAAAAACAGTGAAATGAATATCACAAGTAACAGGCCTAATTAGCGATACCTCTCTGGAATTAGCACCGGCCATTGGACCGAGCTTGCGTGGTGAGACGTGCCCCTTTCTGCACACAGAGCATGCCCACTCGCTGCCACTGTTTGCTGACTCTGCATTCCTAAGCTGTCAACTGGAACTGTAGTACACCTTAATTAGGCTCTCTATGCTACAACACATTTTCTAAGCGATGCAGGGACGTTAACACATTTGCTCCAGTAGCACCTGCGAAACAGGAAAGCTCATTTTAGAGAGGAGCCTGCAGGCTTTTGGGAAGCAGAAGAGCTCGGTGAGAAAGGCTCTGCACTGTGTTTTAGTCTGCTCTGCTCAGCCCCAGCGCACGTCCTTGGATCAGACTGATGAGTTTTCAGTTCGTAAAATGACTGCAGTGCTACTCCCACCTTCTTTTACAAAAAAGCTTCGGGGATGGAAACCATGGATATTCAGGTCTTATATAAGGGGAAAATTATTACATCAATATGGAAGACAAATACAAGAAACACAGTTTAAATAGCCCTGAAAGAGAAACACAGCCACGAAGGACCAAATTCTGCCCAAACTCCTTAGGTATTTGGCAAGCGAGCTGGAGAAGAGAAACATGATACTACTAAGCTGTAGGAAACCTTCTGCCTGAACCTAAGCCTCAGAAAAGATCTAGTTAGCAGTGACAAATACCATCATCTCACATTCTTCAGAAGCTCAGCCATGCCAGGGAAAGAGGCACTGTGAGCTTCGTGACCAAATGGGAAAGACGCTGCAGGAATCCTCAGGCCAGAATGGATGTACAACCACTGCACATCCAAGATTTGCTCTGAACTTGAGTTTAAGAGCTCTTCTGTATGCATTTCTGTATTTCTATCTGTCTCTTCTGCCTATTTGCTAGGTCTTAAGCAACACCTTGATCCCATTTAGCCAAAAATTCACCTTCCAGCAATGACTCTCGCTGCTACAAACAAGCTCACGGCTTGCAGAAGTGCCCAAGGGACTCTTGGGTCTCAGCCATGCCATCCTCTCCTAAGTCCTTCAAGCAGAGCCCAGCACTCTGTACTGGCCCATCCATTCTGAAGCTGTAGCTGCAGTGTTCTGCCTATTAGAGCAGTGCCTGCTTGGAGGACTCATTTCTATGGGGAGAGTATCTGGCAGAAATCTGAACACATCAAAACAAAAGAAGAGCAAGACATTGAAGTTTTGCAGGTATATGACTGAATCCAAATCTTAAAAAAATGAGGACAGCATATAAAATATGCTGTGCTGCCTCCTACTCTCATGAGTGGAATTGTACACCGCGGCTCTGGTCCAGCATGAAAATCAGGCCCTTTGATAAAGTTTTTCAAAATGGGAAAACTAAGAAAGCCTTCAACGAACTCTCACAGATCAGGCATAAAATCCTCACAGAGAACTTCTCCATCTTCTCTCTTTGCTGCTTCATCCATTTTACTGCAAATAATTGTCTCTTTTCACCATAGCTCGAAGACATCTCTCCATGCTGTTTGTAATCACTCCTACCATATCCACCACGGATCCCAGTTGCAGTCTAGGGATCTCCATGCTGGTTCCTTTGCACACAGCTCAGGAAAACAGCCCTCCCTACGCAAATCCAAAGAAACACAGAGATTTTATTTTTGCCTAAACATGCTCTGAAGCCTGTATCTCCTATGTGGCACCTCACAGCCTTATGAATCAGCTACTTACAGCTACTACCAGCTTAAGTATGCTTCAGACAGTGAAAACCATATTTTGCTGAAGTGTCCTGGGATTTCCTGAGTCCCAGCTTTACAAACCAAATTACATGGGAGAACGTGGTAAGTGTTCTCTGTAGTTTATCAAGGCTAGAAGGGCCTTGTGCCTCTGACCCCGCATTCTGTAAGGTTTCATTTCCACTAATATGACAGATCCAACTTCTCCGTGTGCGAGGGGGAGGACGTCTCGGTCATCTCCTTGAAAAGTCTGTTTTACCAACTGCTCTCACCATCCAACATTTTTTTTCCCTAAAACTCCTTTTTTTAGCTTCAAGACATTCTGTCTTGTCTTGCTGTCTTTAGCAGCCAAATGGTTGTCATCCATCATTTATATCACCTTAAGAGGTATTTATAGATTTTGATCGCATCCCACTGGACTCTCGTCTGTCTTACATCACGCATATTTGTAGCTCTCTTGATGGAGCTTGCCTTGTAATTCTTGCATAATTTCTGCTGCAGATATTCTCTAATTTGTTTATATTCTATATTAAACCATGGATATCAAAATAGCACATGGTCCCACAGGGTTTAGTAGTCCTACCCAGGTAGTACAGGCAAAACTCACTTACATACATGCATCTTAGTAAGAGAGAAATCTATAGATTTGGTTTTCAATTTTATTAATAGAACTTTAACTGCTCTAGCAACACAGTTATGCAATGCTTGTCTGATGCTGGCATTCAAACCTTTGTATTGCCATCCTACAAATTAACTGAGTATACCAAACAGCTTTATTACATACTAAGGGGATGAAAGCAAATAGGAATGGAAATTTTTGTGAAGACTGCAGTCAGAGGTATTTTCTTAATAAAATATTGAAAAGTATCTTTCAGAATCATCAGTATGATCGTGCAGAGGCAAGAGACAGGATTTTCATATCTAATTTGATAAGCTATCTTGGGGTATAGCAAGGAGAGTTAGAAGCTTATGGAAGCAGAGTTCTGTCTCCCATTTCCTTTTAGTTGGGTAACAGGTTTTTGAATGAAGATTTTTTACATCATGTTATATTCTTCCTGATGCATTTTACCACCCCACACCCCNNNTGTGAGGTGTGATAGAGCCATACTCTCATCCATACACACCTTACTGTGACAGCCATCCAGCAACGTCAAGAGGAGCCTACATGGCGAGGGAGTGAGAGAGAACTGAAACAGTACTCAGCATCTGAGCAGTACCCATTTGTCCCATCCTCTCCCTTGCACTGTTACCTCCAGCAGTAGGTAATACATTCTGATACATTTCAAAGCTAAATTTAAAGGGGATGCCTTTACTGTGGTTCTGACCTGGAGATCTCTACGTGTATCCTGGGGCCTGACCCCTATACCATGTTTTCATGAAGGCAGAGGGAAGAAAGGTTGGATGAACAGTGGATAGGTGCTTGCTGGTGAGCCTGGCAGGCTCAGGGTCAAGAAATCTGACGTTATCCAGCAAACTTTCCATTGACTTACCTATTAAAATACTGATATATCTATCCATGCTCCATCAGACTCTGTGTACCTCCCAGACTCTGTGTACCTCCCAGACAGACAAAAATAGACACAAACCCTCCCCTTGAAGAACTTCTGTCTGCTTCACTTTAGAGGAAAGTCACTTTGGTGACATAATATGGTTAAAGAAACACAACTCAAGCAAATCTCTCTCGATCTACAGACACTTTAACTCGCAAGGAGATTTTATGACCTTTGGACTGATTTTTTGTCTTCTTTTTCCTTTTCTTGTTTCAATAAAGCAAGCTAAATGTGTTCAGGATTGCTATTTCCTTTAAAAGGATTGCAAAGGAGTGCACCGCGCCGCGGTCAATCTGAGAAGACTACTTGTTCTTTTGTTATTCAAGCTTCCTGTGTTCAGCACAAAACTCCTGACATAACCAAAATACAGGCTATGGAGAAAACGTTGTAGAGCTAAATAAATACCATTGTGCAGCCTCCTGCCTTCAGATAGCATAATATTTTATCTGCTTAGACCAACCACCTAAAATCAACCAAACCAAGACTGTAAACATCAATGGAAGAGGAAAATAAAGTTTGGAGAAATTATGAAACATGGGAATTCATACAGATCTTGGTGACTATGTCACTCACCATTACCAGCGAATAAATAGAGGTTTATAGCAAATCTGATTACAGGGGCCTGCTAAAATCAGCTTTCATGAGTTACTGACTTCCATTTATTGATAGCACGCCGACATCACTTCTCTGCTGGAATTGCATTCTTATAGCTAATTAAAATGCACCTTCTTCCCAGTCTATGCATATCAAAACATGCCAGGATAGATGCACTTTCAGTGCTTTATAATTACCAGAATTATATACGGGCTGTAGAATTTACTAGGGCTCGAGCATTAACTAACCTGTATCCCAGAGGCAGACAGACTGAAAATTGGGCTTTGCTCACAGCTGCGGAACATTTGGAGCCAAGTAGTTGGTTAGTACATTACAGAGATAGGAAAAAGTCATGAAATTCACATGTGTTTCGAGATCCAAATTCCACTGTAGTACTGGCATCTGTGAAATTGCACTTGTCATTGGGGACTATCTCTACTCTATATTTTTCTTTTTCAAGGGAGAGAGAGAAATGTATACCCTGTCCTTTTACCCAGTGGTTTTCCCTAGCTCTTTCAGCATGGAAGAACTAAAAATCCATTCAGATGTAACCCATTAGATAATTTTTTGACCTAGAGAAGAAAACAGTTGGCATCAAGGCGCTGAAGCCAGCCCCGCCTCTCCAAAGTTTGGAGCAGTCACAGTGTTGGGGGTAGAACATGCCACAACAGCAGCAGTTTCTACTTGGCTATTATCCATCAGTAATCTCTCCTGGGGGAAAGGGGTCGATCTAAATATAGAAATCTTTAAAAAACGGGGATGACATCAGGTTCTTTCCAAGCTTGAACCAGCACAATGGTTTTAAGTAAAGAAAAGCTTTTGGAATATGCTAATTGCATCAAATCTCCAGCAGGGTTTGAAAAATCTGATTCACCAAGAACTCTGAACTGCAGTGTTTCCTTTGTTTTCCAAAAGAGAGCTCTTCACCTGTTTAGGCTCCCATTTCTTCCATCTACAGAAATTCCTCCCATATGCTCTAGCATTATTATTGCACTTAGCTGACTTATTTTCTTTACATACTGATGTGACTGAAAGAGCTTGATCTGATTTTCCTTCACTTCTGACCTCACTGTTACATTTGTACCCATGTGAAGCTTTTAACTAAAACAACTATGCCACATCCCTTTGCCATCGAAAATCATTACCATGTTGTCAGGATGATCAGTATTCTAGCAGAAGAATCTGAAACACCTTAGAGGTCTGTCAGAGGAGGAACACTTTTTCTCCCAGATCCCTTCTTTATACCAGAGTCTTCTACAGCATTCAGAAGAATAAACAACATACTTCCTTGTATTTCCTAATTTTAGGTTTTTTCCCCATGTCATTCCCAACTGGAAAAAAGTATAAGTGTAAAATGTTAAGAGTACCTCAGAGTACATACGTGCAGTAGAATATGATCCAAGGATTTGCTAAGCCAACATCTACCTGCGCTGACCCAGGTAGGTGGCTGCTAGTTTCAGGGTAGACTCTGTTTACAGGAAATCTGTCTGTCTACAAGGATTTGCATTTCATGGCATTGAAACACTCTTAGAAGTGGAGATCTAAGTCTGAATTCTTACATACTGCATTTGGAAGCCTGAAGGCATGTCTAAAATAGATCTGGAGTTTATTACTAACGTTCCATTTTTACAGATGCCATGGAAGAAGAGGGAAGAGGCTGCAAGAAAATTCCCTTACTCTGCAGGTTCAGTGACAGGATTTAGAAAAGCAGCTGAGTGCCTAGAGATGCAGCGAGATGTCTAGGGGCACTTCCAAAAGCACCTCAGTGAGTGACACTTCTAGTCTCACTAAACAAGTTAAAAACCAGATCTGTTCAAGTGCTTTTCCAACACCGGCAGAGATCTCTCTTCGCACTGCCAGACGCCTAATTACCTCTGTAAGATGGCCCCGGATTAGCTGCAGGTGGCCAGCAAAAGGAAAAAGGATGAAACGTTCTGTGTTTTAACAAACACGTTCTGCTCCTGGGCTAGGAAAGGTTTTGTTTATCTGAGTGAATTCACCGGCTGTAGCTCTGACTCAAGTTACTCTGGCTCGGTACTCCGCTGTCTCCGTATGGCTCTACACAGCGATAGTAAATAAGGCCTGGTGAGTGGCAGTCTCCATGGAGGGATTATTTACCCAATGACATGATGTGTGTCTTCCTGCGGCGATGCCACCACATCATTTCCTTACCTCCTTCACTCTCACCAGCTTCCCCTGGGGAGACGGGATGATGCTCTCCGACGTGCTGGCAGTTGATCTTAAAGAGGGAGCTTTTAATGAGGAAAATGGGGCTGCTGCCTGTCACACAAACTATCAGTGCAGATATTTTTTCCTGTGAATGTTATGTATTAGGGAGCACTGAGAAAATTATACTTACAGAAGGAAATCAAAAGAGACTAATTACAGTGATTTTTATAGAGAGAGTTAAAGGATGCATGTCAAAAAGGACTGATATATAATTATGATAATATCAGTTGCAGCTCCTGTGCTATCTAATTGCTTGAAATGGGAGGCATTGTACAATCTTTATGAAAGCGAGCTACTTTGATAACAAAATGATATAATCTTAGTATGAAATAAAAATAAAATTGAAAGGAAAGTAAAATTAATATACTGGTAGGGATAATAACTAAAGAGGCAGCACTCAGTGTGCTGGAAAGATGGTACAAACCAAAACCCATCAACCACCTCAAGCTCCAAATCTGTGCTACGCACTTGAGTCACGCTGTGTCAGACACTGAGATGCTGCGTGTGTTGCCCAAAGTGGTAGTCAAAATCACGACACACTGTCTGGACAAGAAGAGAGTCATAAGAAGTGGAGGAAGAAAGGAATAAAGAGAGGAAAGATCAACAAAAACAGGAAAGAGCACAAACCTAGTGATAAAAGTGTTAAACTCTTCTGGAGTTTGGAGCATCTCAAACATGCTGAGTTTGCTCTGGGTCCTCTGAGGTACTTCAAATCCCCAGTGGCTGAGCAGCTGCTGGACTCTTTTGGATTCAGGCACTCGGGCATCTTTGAGGACTGAGGTCTTTCTATTTTGGTTTCACACTGTCTCTATTACGCTGATAAAACTGTCAGCAATACTTCATATTAATAAAATAGTAAATGTATTACTTTAACATGCATCACAGATGCTATTTAATTACACAGAACCCATACCTCCTATAGCATAATGCCATCTGTTGAAAAATGACCTGGACACTGGAAAAAAAAAAATCTCATTTTTCCATTCATTAGAAATGAAAAAAATCCTCACATGTTCATGTTCAAGCCCACAGACCTGCTGGTAGGTCAATGCTCCTAATTATGTTGTAGCTTAGAAAATTCAACCTTTATTTGAACAGTGATATCAACAGATTGTCAGTTATTAGTGGTTTACAGGTTTTTGTCACCACAAGCAGACACCAAAGCTTTCATGGACTTTCATGGATACTGCTTTAGCTTTGGTCTTGTAATAGAAAGTAGATGGAACAGAAATTCCTTATACTAATCCTTTGTTAAATCAAATGTTGTCACTTTTTGGTACAAGAAAAAAAAACACCAAAACTATTCTAACATATGAGTGTTTTAATTGCTACACCCTTTTCTTAACAAAAGCTGAATGTTTGGAACTCTTCCTCAGAACTGTAACCTCACAACCACTTGCCACATTGACACTGGTCTGTTGTGCCCTATGTAATAGCTGTGTAGTGTTCATTCAATGGCATTTAATAGATGTCGTGACTTGGTCCTCTGAGGATGATCTTCTGAAGTGGTTCTACTAAGTTCTTCCCCATCAGAAAAGATTCCCTCATACCTACATTCTTGCAGCTTCCTGGTTTCTGAGTCTGCAGTGACTGTTTTACTTAGTCCTGCTAAACCAAGTCTGAAGCTCACTGACTTGTCTTTAATAGCCAACTAAATTCCACTGAAGTAGTATTTTACATCTCTGCTGAAGATCACCTTTTGCTCCTTTGGGCAGCATGTTGGTGTTAACAATCAAGGAGAAAAAAGGCAATTAAATTTTTGAAGGTGATTATGGTTTTCACTTACAGATCTGACTAATTATAATAAATGTCAGAACTAAAGAACTTGAGAAAGAATAATAAAATGGTGTTTCAACTTTGCAATCACTTTAATACATTGCTTTGTTTATTTATGATGATTCAATGTAAGATCTATTAAAAATCTTATCTAGTTTGCTAGGAGCATGGCTGAAATGAGTAGCAGGATTTCCATGCAAGACTGGAAAAGTTTTTTCCATTTGGGAACTTCATGAGATTAAGGGTGAGACAATATACAAGGCATATCATTAAAAGAAAGGGGAGGGGAGGGGAAAGGGGAGGGAGGGGGAAGGGGAGGGGGAAGAAGAAAAAACCACACCCACCAACAAGAAATAAGCCAACAAAATAAAGAAATAAGCCAACAAAATGTGCACTGAGCACACTGCTGCCCAGGCTAGCAGGCAGAGCAGCCTCAACCACGTCTCTGACACCTCGCAGAAGACTTTCTTACCTTCACTGCAAACTCTGTGTCTGTGGCTTTATGAACACATCTCTTGCACACTGAATAGGAGCCAATGCCTATGTCCTCCTTGATCTCATATCCATCTGTAAAGTGAATGTTGTTCCCATGTAACTGCTATAGGAAAAGACAAAAGAAACAAGATAATTGGGACATGGGTATGTAAAACCAAGGACTCTTCGTTTTCTTCATCTTAACAAAAGAAGTGCTTGATCTCATCTCCTTCACAGAGCTCTCCTGACCTTACTACTTCTTCAAAGTTCAGTTAAAAACTCTGAAACTCTTTACTTAAGAAAACAACTGTGTCCCCTCCCTTTTTACCTTTCTCCAGTCTGAAGGATGGAGTTGGCCATACAGAAGTAATGGAAAAAACCCAGTGATTTTCTATTTATGGAATGCAGACAACCACCTCCTATTAAAGATTCTTAGGAAACTGTGGGCACAAATCCCTTGACAAACCCACATAACTTGACAATATAAACTTATTTTTAATTACTGAGGAGCCAGATAACTTATAAACCACTAATAGTTTCACAGGCTTCGAAACAGATACCCCACATATGGGCTGTGCCTCCAAACCACCGGAGGTTGTGTCCAGGAGAGAATCTATGATTTCTGTGTGAGAGAAAAGTTACTATTTTAAGCCAACCTAACTTAAAATATATTACTAGTGAAAATAGCAGGAAAATAATTTTAAATTTTTAATTTTATTTATTAAAGGGTACAAAATTAACTCTGGCATCATTAGTTCATATGCCCTTTGGAAAACCTTTGGGCAGGCAGACTGGACAGGTGGTGAAACCCAAATCTGAGGTCTTGCTGCAAATTGCATTCCAGGACACTCAAGAAATGTCTGACAACTCTCAGTGTCCTCTAGGATCCTCAGTCTAGGAAAGGTATCTTTGCTAGCAATGTCCTCACAGAATCTTCTAAATTATAAGACCTACACTTGTGGCATTCAATACATCTTTACAAAGCAAACCACAGGAACATATATATAAAACTGGTGGAATGTAATTGCTCAGGTAACTTTTCATTTACTGCGTATGAAAATCTTTAAGAATATGACATATTCCACTGTAAATTATTAAAACAGTGATGAAAACCTATGAAAACCATGGGCAGGGGCTCCCCTCTTGAGGCATGTATACCTCTCACTGTAAGAAAGGAACTTTTTTCCTTGTGGGAAAATCTGTTGCAGTTTTGAGCATCCCAGTTCTCTCTCTCCAATTTCCTTTCCCTCTGATGTATTGAGCCACTTGTAGCAATTTATTTCTGGTTTAAATAACAATAACTGGACAGTATGGTGTAGGGGAATGGGAGCAAAGGACCAGGTGTCTGGCAAGTGTCCTTCTCCTGCCAAGCCGCCCTGGGTTATGTGCATGTACCCAGGGTCTTGTGCAATAGCAACAGGAACATGGTGGCCTCTTACACCCAGGAGCTTGGGCTCTATATCCGTAGCAGCCTACAGCGGTATTTTGTTAAGCCCTTTTGCCAACACAAGCCCTATCACATAATCCAAGGCGAAACAGTTGAGAATGACATGCATTCATTGAAAAAACAACACATCCTTAGCTGCCCTGTATGCACAACTGGAATAGTGCTTCAGGCACTCCCAAGTATTTCTCATTTCAGCTGTGATAAGGTGCAAATTCTATTTCATTTGTAAAGGCTGTGGAGAACGCAAACTTCAAGATAAAAGCCTTTGGGGGAAAAAAAAAAATCTCATTTTCCATCTCCTACATGCTGCATGTAAATACCTCCTACCTACACTGGGTAGCTGTGAAATACCAGTGAGAACGCTGAGGCGATTTAAATACGCTATGCATGTACGTATCTGCCCAACAAATGTGAAGTGTAACATCAACATCAGTACCTGCACAATTGGATGGACGGTGATTTTGTGCACATCTTGCTGTGCAGGTTCCTGCACCAAGTTTGAGGCAACAAAGCTGAACCCTCTGAAAAGATGATGAGCATTGGCACTTGGAGGAACACCTGGGGAATCTGTAGGAGAAGGAAGAAAATGGCCTCAGGAGCTGCACAAAAGATCAGAAAGTAATAGCACAGCACCTGCAACAAAGTCACTCCTGCCAGTCAACAGCAGGAACGCTCAGCTGCTAAACAGCCAGCCACATGTGAGTATAAAACCTTCCCTGTATCAGGCTTTGGTGTGCCATCTCCATCCCCTTCCTCTGGATCTGAACAGTGCAGGTCTATTGTTTGCAAGAATCTCTCCTCTTGGATACAGAGGCTTTTTTGACATGCACACATTCATTCTGCCTGTGCCAAGAGTCTGCACAGAGAAAGAAGTCATGGGAGAGTGAGGCTAGGAGAAAGACAGAGAGCTCAAGGCAGGGCACCCCTTTGGCTTAGCACAGGTTCTCCAGGGAGTGGAAGAATGCTGCAAGCTGCTGTATCTTCCCTTTGCAGCACACCTTGTCCCCAGAAATTACAATGGGTAGTAAAGGGTAATGTGGTATGTTGTCTAGGTCAGGAGAACATAGAGAAGACAGGACCTGAAGTAAGCGTAAAAGTGTGAAGCTCCAGTAGTGGTGGTTTGTGGCCTCATTTTTCTGGACTAGCTTTAGCAGCTGGGACTTACTGGTTGATGTGCTCAGGTGAACAAATTGACTACAAGTGTTTTAACTAACCTTCATGTACTTTTTCTCCCTACTCCTTCCCCTGACACAGCAAATCCAGGGAGGGAATGGCTGGTGATCAAAGGGCCCTGAAGTATTCTGCCTTTGGAACAAAATAACCAGAGAGCAGTTCCCGGTACCTATGCCACTGCTCAGTGAGAGAAACACCCTGCCTCATCGAGAAGACTTTCACTCCACTTAAAATTCTGAAAAACTTTAAAGAGATCTCTCCCCTCGGTGTATGCTTTGTCCCAGGCATTTTCACAAGTAAGAAAAAGCCTCACTGCAAACCATTCCTTGGTAGCTGGGTAGCTGGCGGGGCATTATAAAATCCATATTACTAAAATACTCTCACCTTCTGTTTGCCTTTTTTTTTGAGGTGGGTTTTTCCCCTCCCCTTCAGTTTTCCTGCAACATGTGATTTACCATGGCAAGGTTACAAAGCTAAGCTTCCTTTTGAAAGCTATCTCCTTGTAGCAGTCTGTAAATGCCCAATTTAACTAGAGTAAAGAGAACACATCACCGCCGGACCTTGTATCTGACTCACCTGTCTACACCACCCATTAGTGTGTAGGGCAACGGCATGGGTGACTGAATATTTCTTGAGGTCCCAAAGATATGTGAGAATAAAAGCATTTCCTTGTGTGGACATTCCCTGTATAAATCTACTGGTCAAATGAACAGAGAATCTGAAGCCAGAATATGGCAAAAACAAATTATCTGCTTGGAAATAAACAAAACTGAGACTGCAGCTAATTCTGTTTCCCATTACAAAGCTGCCTCAGCCTTGACAGGAGTCAGAAATAAGCACAGCAAGTCAGACCTCACGGCAAAGTACGTGGAGAAGCTTGTCGTTTGGTAAAATGATGTGGGCTGGTTTTTTATCTCAGTGTATTGATGGCCACCCTCCTTGCAAATACATGGATGAATCACACCAGACCTCTTGCATCACTAGGTACTTCTTACAACGGCATATCTCCAGCAGTGACTTTCCAAGAGGGATTAATTAAGAGGAAAGAATGTTTATTTAAAAAAAGACATGAAAAGAATTCAAATCTCTGCTCTCCTAGACTTCAGAAAAGCTGTGACCTGGCTCTAAAACGTAAGTGTAGGTCATGTCCATTTAAAAATAACTCCTCCTTCCTAATTCACAGCCAATCTTTTTATCAAACACTGTAGAAGGACTACTGATTATATGGTGCTCAATATTAAATATTCAACACCACTGACTGATGTACCCATCATATGAATTAAATGTTAAAACACCTATGTTATGTGCAAAATTATTTCTAACTCATGTTAATTAACTGATAGCTATGAAAATTAAATCATTTTTCTAGTCCTGATAAAACCAGAATCATTTAATACATCTGCGTTAGGAGCTGGACTCGATGATTCTTATGGGTCCCTTCCATCTCAGTATATTCTGTGATTCTATGAATTAGACCTACTTGCAAATGCCAGTCTTGTCTAATGGTTATCTTTTTCCCCTGTGAGAGTCATAATATTTTGTCCCACTAGAACCATCTAACTTTACAGGATTTTCAAAGGCTTCATAAATCTCAAGTAATTTTCTTCAGTATGCTTCACTGGGGTTAGCAAACATTATTATCTTATTTGCAGAGGAGGAAATTTAGGTACTTCAGGTGCAATTTCACGTATTTTTTCTCAGCAGTAAAGCCAGCTTGAGACATCCCTGCTGGTTTCAGTGTGCTGCTTCATCACTTACAATTGTACAACCATTTGTGGTCTGAAATTCAAGTTGGATCACCAGATTGATCCTTGTTTGATCCTTGTTCAAATCACTATTTATAACCTGGAATGCTTCAAGTTTCCTGCTCCCTGTGAGCAGCTGAGTCAGCATAAATGAGAAGCAGGTCCAGAAAAAGTAACTCCAGCTCTCAACTGTGTCCCGGAGACAAAGCGATGTGAAACTACACTCAGAGAGATGAACTGTCCATGTCAGAAACCACATCTTCAGCACACTCAGAGCAGAGCTTAGGAATCCACAGAAAGGTGTTGCAACCTCCAGGCCAAAGAAACTTTCTGACGTACAGCAAATTACTGCAATGACAAGTCACTGGATCCAAAACTTTGTCATAAACCTGTTTCCAGTCAGAACTAATTCATAGAGGCAGTGTGCAAAATGACTGTATCTTTCCCCCTCCTTGGTAATGTCTTTTAGACATTTCCAGCAAACACACCACCTGCATTATCATAATGCAACAGGAATCATTACAGTGCTTTCTGGCTGGGCACGTTCTCCCTAACAGGGTACGTCTGTATGGGGCCAATGTCATGACAGAAATATTCCAAAATAGCACATTCCCAAAATAGCACAAAGGGGAACTGAGGCAGACCATCTCCCCACCCCAGCCACTACCCCAACACAAACTTTCTTGGATAAAATGTAACCCTGGGCATTAGCACATGCATGAAGCACAAGGGTTTTCCTGCTGGTAAAACCAATGAAATGTGAAACTCCAAAGCAATCCAAAATCCCTATGTTTTTCTGAGACTCTCCAGGACAGCAGCACCATCCTGTGCTTCTTTCAAGGTCAGGCAAAGTTGCTGTCTCCAGTATTTCAGAGAAATGGACATACAGATTCCTCTGAAATCTGTCTTAAAGCTAAAATCATGGTGTGAAACAGCTGGTATCCAAAGATTGCTTATTTCAATGGTGGGGGACACTAACCTAAACTGGAGACAGGTAGATGCGCTAGTTAGATCCAGCTAATCAGAGTGTGACATTTTTTATAGCTTGTGAAAGTCAGGACATCCTTGCAAAAACCCCCTAGGAATCTAGACTGATAAATTATTTTGAATAGATACCATGCTCTTGTACCCCATGGAAGGAAGCCTGAGTCAGGCTTCGAATAGAGGTTTGGGCTAGTTTTAAGAAAAAGGCTGAAGGTCATGATGAGCTTGAAATGAAAGCTACAAGAAATCTCAGCTCTGCTTTGTGTGCTATAAAAGCAGGCTTTCTTTTTCTGTAATGAAAGCTCAGAACTTTTACTCTCACTGCAATAGTTCTGTGGCAATTTGGGGGTTGAAGCTTGAGATATTATACTTGGTCATTACAACAATAGTGTGATGTCTACAGTGCTCCCCATCTTTCAAAGTGTTTTACAAACCACAGCTAATTGATTTGTTACATTTTAGAACACAGATATAGGTACTTCTTTACACAGGAACATCAAGGCAGAAATGCAACATAGTTTATCTGTGTCTAGCCAGAAACAACATTATAACTGGGATTATTACTCTGAGGTTACTGGTATTAGTGGAGAGCAAAGAGCTTTCCACTAAAGGAGTGGGAAGCTGGTGTTTCGTGTCAAGATCTGTGATATTCCTGTTGGGAAACAGAAATTATAGGAACAGCATTCACATTGCAAGAATCTTCTAAATATTGTCAGCCAAAGCTCCTGTTGGCATAACTCCACTGATCTAAGAACCTGATCATTCTCCATTACTGTTAATCATGTATTAATTCCAATGAAAATGTATTACTTATGGACTAGTCTATGTGATTTCATAATTAAAGAAAATATCTATGGATTATATAATTAAATACTAATTTGCAGAAATGTAAAGTTCTTTGATGCTGACATAATTTAAAATAGTTAAATTCAACTTATGTAAGCAAGATAAGTGTAATAGAATAGTGAATCAGTAGTTATTTTTCCTATTAAAAATGTGAAACTTATCCTTCCTGAAGACAAATTAATGTGAAGTTGGTGAGACGCTTTTGAGCTTTTCTTGGAAATGCAAACCAGTCTCTGTTTCCTGCTGGATAGTGTGAACCCAGTGATGGGACTTTTAGGAAGGGGGAGGGGAAGGAAGAAAAAAATGACTCATTAAAAGATGCGTTACCCATTTGCCTCCTTACTAACCTGTGGGGGTCCGAGATGTGAACTCTGGATCGAAATGAAAAGTGTCTTCTGGCCGTCCCACGGCGGGCTTGAAAGGCGGTTTGATTTCTTTCCTGTATAGTTTCTATGAGGAGAAGAACAGATCACAATCAGTGACAATCTGTGGACCTCCAGCACCTTGCCTTTATTACTAGGGACTTCGTGGCCTCTTCACTCACGCTTAGCAATCATCAAGGAATTAGTTCACTGTGCTCTTTTGCAAACATTCATACATATGCATGCACACACTCTCTGGAGGATGAACACGCTGAGGTGCAGCATGTTCTGGATCTGATCCAAAGCCTACAGAAGTTAATGGAAAGAGTCTTACTGATTTCAGCCATCTTTGCAGCATCTCAGGTTGAAATAGCCAAAACTGAACATTGTGCTGATGGCAGCACAGGGAACTGAGCTCCAGTTTGACTCCCTGCCCCACGTTTCAGTCCCCAGACTGCATTCCCTTCCTAGTCAGGCTTCTGTTCTCAGGTTTCAAAGGGCTGAATTAGTTGCCACAGACAGAGCCAATAATTAACGTGTCCAAGCATGAATATAGCATTTCATCCATGATAAGAGCTGGAGAGTTCAATTTTATGACTGTTCGTAACATGCATTTTCAGGTTAGCTCCTAAAACAACTTCATAATGACCTGATTTTTCAAGATATTTAATGGAGATTAATACATACTTGTCCAGCTCTTTGTATGAAGGAAGATTCTTTTTAAGTGTGGGTTTTGTGGTGAATTAGCTTCTGTAATATAAAGCCTATGGTCAAACCTAATATATATACGCTCCAACATAATTTGAACTTGATTTTGGCATAGATAAATAAAGGTACTTGAGGCAGGACATTCTGTAGCATAGTATTAGCATTAGCATAAAGCATATATTTGTAGTTGAATTATGATTCCTTGGAAAAGTGGAATGGTGAGGCTGGAAATGACTCTGCAATAATTAATGGCCATTTCACCATGAAAAGTTCCTGCTTGCGTAAAACTGCTCTGTATCTTCTGAGAGAAAAAGAGATGAATAATTGCTGTGAGCCACAATGGAAAGCCAGTCTTCCAAATAATTAAAAGCCAATTGCAATCTTAAGCAGGAAGTGTCACTCATCAACTGCAAAGTATCAACCCGGTAATTAACATACAGCGTTTTCTGTCTGCACAGAACTTTAAAAGAGAACCCAGCACCTACTGAAGGTTTTTTTGTTGCTAGGGTTTCACTTTGAGAAAGCTATTTTCTTCCAGCTTCCCTTTATTTGTCTTAATTCACAACTACAGCCCTGCTACTGCAGAAAGCAATATGGTCACATGCACATGTTTCATCTTGGAATTAATTGCACCCCTCATCTTGTGAGGTCTACAAATTGGAACATGTTTTAGGGTTAAACATTATTTGGGAACTGCACTCTCTTTTGATTATCGTAGCCATATTCTCTCTGGCCTCTTATTCTCCTCCCTCCCCTACACAATCTGTAGTTTCCTAAGTGCTGTTGGAGGTACATTTGTATTTTGGATCCCTAACCCACATCCTCCACTACCAGGGAGGGATTTAAGATTCATCATGAGTCACACACCACCTAAAGATGTGTAATCACAAGTCTGCTTGCTGGGAGGGGACGGAAACAAAGAAGTTGCTTGTGTAGTGAAAGTCACCTCCTCTGAGCGCGACCTTTTCCATTTCCTTTACCACTCGTGATAAAAATTGTTTCTGGTATTTCTGACTAGACCACTAGCAACAGTGAAAGGTAAATAGGCTAAAACACTTCCCCACCACCCCCACCTCCAAGCTCTTGAATCAGATAACTAAAGGAAATCTTTGAGGAACAAGAACAAGTGGAGCAGTGTAATCTGTGGACTTTCCTGTCCCACGCTGGCTATAGTTCTGTGAGTAAGTAACTACAACCAAAGCCAATTCACTGAAACAATCTAAGGCACAGGGCAGCCCGAGACAGTTAAACATGAAGTCTTGCTGCGGGCAGAATGCTTCCTCTAAAAACCCGCATCCTGTACACTGCAAAACACAACGTGACACAAGCTGATCTAACAGCAAGAATCAGCCATTGTTTTCTATACAGACAGGGGACAAATTTGCTGGAGGATTTGAGATCTGTCTGGATTTTCCAAGAATATTTCTAATTTTAGGTGAAATGTCTTAGCCTATTATCTCTTACCATGGTCCCAATATTATTTGGGGCTGATGGATCATCTGGATCTCTTCCAACAGAAACCTCTCAGAGTGGCAAGTGGCATAGCAAATTAAGTTTCAAATCTTGTTGTTGACCATTTCTATCAGGCTGTCATGAAACTTCTGGTAATGTTTAGAGTCACCTACATCCCATGTCACAATAACCTTGGGTCTGTATGCAGACATCACTGTAACTTCCACCACCGATTTTAATGGTAACAGGGCCCCAGGTGCCCCAGTTTAAATCCCAGTTTTCATATTTGAGTTACTATTTTGGGGTACCTTGTTAGGCATTCAAAAAAGACTTCGGCTATTTTAGTGCTAATGGAGGCATTTACGTTTCAGTTTGGGTGCTCAAGATCATTGTATGTGTCTTATTTTGCACGGGTATGAGAATCACAGAATTGTAGGGGTTGGAAGGGACCTCAAGAGATCATCCGGTCCAACCCCCCTGCCAAAGCAGGTTCCCTAGGACAGGTCCCACAGGTAGACATCCCGACAGGTCTTGAATATCTCCAGAGAAGGAGACTCCACAACCCCCCTGGGCAGCCTGTCCCAGGGTTCTGTCACCCTCTCCATGAAAAAGTTCTGCATATTGGTAGGAACTTCCTGTGCTCCAACTTGAAGCCCTTGACCATCATCCTGTCTCCACAGACCACTGAAAAGAGGCTGGCTATTTCCCCCTGTGTCCCACACTTGAGATATTTATAAACATTAATCAGATCCCCTCTCAGTCTTCTTTTCTGAAGGCTGAACAGCCCCAGTTCATTCAGCCTTTCCTCATAGGGGAGATGCTCCAGGCCCTAATCATCTTCGTAGCCCTCTGCTGGACTCTCTTCAGGAGATCCCTGTCTTTTTTTATACCAGGGAGCCCAGAACTGGATACAGAATTCCAGGGGAGGCCTGAACAGGGCAGAGTAGAGGGGAAAACTGAAAATTATTTTTTTTCTTCCATATTGCTTTCACATCCTTAAAGCAGAAATGTGTCCCTTAGCCCTTAATGTTTTGTTGAGGATGCAATTTCTTTCTCTTTCCTGGTAAAGAATAGCTGCCCCAAACCCTGCTCCCATTTTTAGAAACAGGCCGGAGCATTAACTTATCACAGAATATGACTGACAAGTATCAGGAATCGCTGTGCATCACTCATGCCTGTCAGATCCAGAGGCTGTGTGGAGGGAGTGCATAATTCACAGTATGAGGGGCAGGAACTCCAAGGTGTGAAAGTATGATGCGTACATTCACACCTGGATACATATCCATGCTTCTGTCCACTTACCAGCTCTTTACATAAGTACCTATGAGTTAACTAAACCTACAGCACTTTGAGAAACTATGAGCTTCCATCAACTTCCTTCCTGATTTGGGACAACCCCCCTTTTTTTGAAATAAAAACACCTCCTCAGCTGGGGTTCAAGTAGTACACTAGGGAGAGTAGCAACAAAATGCTGCAACATGCTCCTATCTCTTCTTATTTATAAACAGTTAATTTTTCATCATCTTATTAAAAATGCACTCCTAAAAACCCCCACAGATGTAAATGCCCTGTATCTGTGCCTGGCAAATATCAAGAAAAAGAAAATGGTTTAATTTAATTAAAAACTATTTAGTCATTTCCTCAGCTGAATTTCTTTGATGAAGAATTGAATTATTCTTTAGACACCTTCTGTAAATAGAAAGATGCTACCCTCCACAGTGACGCACTTGTAGTGTGGGAATAAACTCCCCTGATACATATACCTGTCATGGAGAATCCAATAAGCAGACAAAAGGATGAACTACTTTCTAAAATGTTTGTCCTCTCCTAGATTAATGGCTCAGTGTTATTACTTGCAAAATGATAGAGAAGCTAGCAGAATTTAGACCTTGGGATCAACTTTTACTGTTTGCAAGATCTGCAATTAAATAATTCATGTTTTCAGTTTAGTTTGATCTATGAGTAACATTGGAGGAAATAGACTTGAGTCCACTTTGTTCCCACTCCTTCCCTCAGCTGTATTTGATAGTTCACTTCCCAGCATGTCATGCGTTCTAGTTCCAATTTATCCTGTCATCTAAATAAAAACTACTGTTTATAGCCCACTCCTCCAACTGCAGTCTGCAAAAAGGGACTGCATTTTTCATTTTCAATGAAAAGCCAGAAATTCTTTAAGCATGACCTGGAAAGAAGACACAGTAATAAATAAATCAGGAACCAGACTGCGCTTTCTCAGAGCCAGAGACTGGAACTATATGAGGTCAACTCAGTTTGGGTCTGCTTGTCTTAGGGAGAAAAGGGGGTGCAAGGGTAGTAAGCAGGTAAAACTCGGAAGAAGCTTGACATCTCATCTCCTTCCTGCGAACCCCAGCCTTGATCATGAAAGACAGCTCACTCATTTAACAAAGGAGCTATTGAATTTGTGTCACAGTGCCTACTAACTGCCTCAGAACAGGAGGACTGGTATGTACAGAAACCTTCATCAGAAATGGGAGTTTAGGGTTTTGTTGCTGGGTGACAATAGCTGTACGGATAAGACTTGTACAGAGATCAGCTCATGCCATAATTTAAGTTTGGGCATAGAAACTCTATGTCAGATTGCCCACAGTGCATTTAGTGCTACTTGTACACTGAAAGTTAAACTCAGGGTGACTGGAGATTTGCACTGAAGAACAGCACCCTGGAACATGGGAATGATGTAAAGCAGCTGTGGGAAAGGACAGGAGGAGGACAGCTGTTCCCTGGCCATGCTCACGTTTCCCAGGATTGCACCTACTGCAGCGGTGATACGCTGCCAGTACTGCTCTGCTTGGCATGAGCATCTGCAGCATCATAACAGGGGGCTCTTTTACACTACCTGTGTTGTTTCCACTGCCTTCGCTGCCCTCACCCCAACCAGACGCTGTCTGGTTGTGTCTGTTTGAAGACAGTGAAAGATGGAAAACAAGCGGGGAAATGACTGCTCCAACAGATAAACACTTCAGTGTTAAAGACAATAACCAAGCCCCAGTGCAAGCCCCAAGGGAACAGCTCTGACAGTACCCTGATGTGAAGATCCAATTTATACATTTCTGTCTGTGATTCTAATGACTTCATCACTGTGCTACCTAGACTTGACACACAACTTGGAGAGAAGCAGCTAACTCTCGTTTCTGCTTTGAATCTCTTCTAAACTGAGATGAAGCAACCGGGTGGTTTGTTCTTGTTTATCACGTCGCTCTCGTAGGGAAAATCTTGCTTAAAAAAATATGTGTTTTGCACTGGGTTTCCACCACCCATTCTTGACACTCTGTGGTAAGGAGGCTGTTGACAGAGGATCGTTTGGATACAGTGGATGAAAATTTCTGTGCTGTCAGTTGCAGTAGGCCTGTCTATCATAGCTGCAGAGGTAGTTTAGAAGCTCGCCAAGAGAGCTTGCTTCTTGCTCTCTGTGGTCTTTATGTTACCAAGGTATAAACCAAATCAACATTCATGTCCTGCCTCTATAATGTTGCTTGCTGACTGGCTGCAAATTGATGTGAGAGACTCTGTATATGCAATGGAAGAACAAAATGAGGTCATCAGGGACTCTTCTCCTTTCAGTGGTACAGAGATTAGCACTAAGCATCTGTGCCTGATCCATTGCTGTTCTCTGACCCTGCTCTATTTCTCTCTGTGGAAAGCACGTTAACAGTTGGTCAGATGATCATCGTGAGGCTTCAGCTCAGCGCCAGGCTGGCTCACACCACTCTGAATTGCATACACCATTGCTGCTGTAACTAGATATGCCTCCCAAGACCTCCATGAGTGATAGTAAAATTAGGATTAAATGAGCAAATACATTACAAAGATGGTAGCTGACCTGTGCAATAATAATCTATCTGTCTCCAAGAGACTGCAATAAGCACTAATTATGTTGGATTAAAATGGGTCTTTACAGTTACAATTTGCAGCAAAGTCAGAGGTCTAGATAAGAAATCAAAGGGCAATTAAACCCACCTTCCTCTCTACTTCCGAGTAATGTTCAAGCATACCTACCCTCTTCATAGTGGATATTTCTGTAGCCTGTCCATAAAAACTTTTTCAAATGATGGAGGACTGTACAACTTCCTTCAGACAGGCATGACATTGTTCCCTAAAGAACTGAGTTTGAAACAATCATCAAAAGAGAAGCTGGTCTAGAGGAGTCTCACAGTCCAGAACTGACTTTGCTGAAAACCTTTCCAAGATGCAGAACCTCATCTCGCTGTGATGAGTTACTGAGGTGCACCACTAGCAAACACTGAAGAAGAAACCTTCTCACTGCTCCAGTGCTTCTTATTACGTTAAGATATATGCACCTGACCTGCATTTTGATTGTAAAACTGAGGACTAGAGATACCAGAGGAATACAGAAAATAATAACAATAAAGAACCCAACGCTTCAGGATTCTCTATTTTTAATTTTCACTTAATGCTTTCATAAATGCAAAGTCTTTATACAGCATCTCATGATTAGGAGGAAGCAGAAGAGGAAAGAGAATCTAGACACCAGAACATATGTAATGGCACTAAAAGCTGGCTGGGCCATAAAGGAAAATATCAAACTCCATTTTCATTGATCATATTTTAACATGCTCATGAGTCCTGCCAACTCTTCAGCATGCAATTCAAATAAGATTCATTAGTTTTTCCAATATAAAGGACTATTTGGCCCTTTCAAATGCTACCTAGGCCGGAAGAAAGTGCTTTCACAGAGGAGTTGGTTTGATTCTAAAGCCCTGGGCAGCAGTTTGAGAATGGCTCTGTTGCATACAGTCATGCTGTTTAACCAGAATTTACACTGTGAACTGCATCAGTGTGACCTGCTACACCAGCTCTCATGAGCGATCCAATATCAGAGAGGCATAACAATGCTGTAACACTGGTCAGATAAAATTAAACTAGAAAGCTCTAGAGGATGTGGCAAACAGGAGCTCTGATGTACTGGCAGACATTCAGATCAAGAATTAAAAGTGTTTGCCTCCAGGTTTGTCTAAAAATAGGTCACACTGAACAAACATGACTCTGAAAGTGTGAGAAGGTTTAACCTGTTGCAAGTCTAAATCGAATGCTTAACTAATCTCTACTGCCAGCTGTACCTGATAGCAATAAAATAAATCCTTGTTTACCATTCTGTGAATCATGTCTGACATGTCTTATTTGAACCCTGTTATACTTGATCAAATGTTTGCTGTTCCAATTTTGTGTGCTGATGTTAAATTAATGACTCACCTCAATAAAACATCAACCACTTGTAAGAGGAGTTGCTGTTTCCTGTTCTGGCTGGTTGATTTGTATATGCAGTGATGTAAAATCACTCTTCTGAAAATCCATCTACACTGTGCTTTTCTGTAGCCCCCATCGCAACACAGGGGAAGGGCCAGATCCTGTTCTGTGGCTAAAAGTGACAAGAAGGTGCCAACAAAGCTATCCTGTTGGAAGATTTATTACTCCCCCAGCATAAAGAAGCACAGCCTGCTGTATCAGCTCTACAGACACCCAGATGGTCCCAGTAGCACCATGCTGTGTTTGAGAAAAGGGTATGTCAGGAGGTCTTGGAGCTACTTGCAGCTACTGCTGGCAGACATGCAAGGGAAGACCTGGGGCTGCTCTGAATAATTCCAAGAGAGAAAAGGACTCCTGAAGGTCCCTGATATCAGAAAGAATTAAACTAGCACTTAGGCCAGCTTGTTTGACCCAGTGAAAAGGGACAAGTATTTCAATCTGGAGTACAAAAGCAGAAAGATGGCGGGACCTGGAGCACCAGAGCACTTCCCTCTGGAGCATCTTTCTAGCCCAGTCCTCTGGTTCTGCTTTCTTTTGCAATTGAAATATTACAGGAGTTCTTTCATTTAAAGCTGCTCATTTTCACTCTGGTCCAGCTCCCACAATCAATGCATCATGTTTATTAGAGCTGAATGTGGAAATTATTCTGCAGAACACTGCAAATAGCCTCAGGCAGTACCGTGATAAGCCAGACCATCAGACAAAACAGAGACAGAAAAAAACCCCAGGCAATGCTGAAAGCAGCTTTCTATTTCTTTCACTTGTGAGTATGTGAACAAATGCATATATAGAGTCATAGGATCATTTAGGCTGGAAAGGATCTTTAAGATCATTTTGTCCAACTGTAAACCCAACAGTGCCAAATACATAGGCAAGAGACACAGGCATGGTCTTAAAAGGCTCTAGCTTCTGAGCTCTCTATGTAGGAGTTCAGTTTGTCTTTTTTCTAAGCATGGAGGTTTATCTTAAAATTCAGCCAAGAAAAAAGGAAAACAAACCAATAAAAAGCTGCTGCACTTACGTTCCAGTCTATGGTAACAAAGAAAGGGTGACGTTTAATTTCTTCCACTCCATCAAATCCAGCACCTGACAAGAGAATGAAAGAATCAAAATGAGGTCACGCTTAGAAGAGTGCTGCATGACATCTCTTCTCCAGCCTTCCTCTCTGCCCCCTCTTTTCTTCTGAGAAATTTGAGTCACCATCTAAACATTTCTTCTACTCAAGAAACAATGCAACTGCAGTAGCAGTACCAACTACCATAAATACAAACAAGGGCACCTCAGTAATGATCATCTGATGGCTGAGGGGTTTTTACTTTGGTCTAATTGAGGGTGGTGCCAAGGCTGAATAGCTGTTCTCTTCAGGAGAGATGTGGGATTTCAACCAAAGCAGAGCACACACACCAGTGAGGCCAGGAGAAGCCCAAAGATGTCCTGATGCTGTAGCAAGGCTGCTCCTTGCCACCAGCAGCTGCTCTTCTATCTGACTGTCAAATCCCACCTCGTTTCCCATTCTTCACAGGCAGAGGAAGCTGCAACCAAATAAATTCAGACTAAAACCACCAAAAGGCTCCAAGAGGCTTGAGGCAAGTCAGGGTTTTAGGTTTCTCCTTTTCAAATATCATCATCAAATTTGTGTGAGTACCAAAATCATCACCCTCAGCGGTGTGCTTCCTTCACAGTTAAATTGCTGTTACGATACTCTATAGCGTATTTAGGGAAAGTCTTCTGAGATCTGGTAATGAATCCAATTCTTTCATTACTTTTGCCTTATGTCTTCACTGAAGATTGCTGGTTTTATTCCTTTAGTTGAATTTATTTCCTTCAGTGCCATCACAAAAACCAACAGGTGTGCAGTAATAATTAAACAACTGTCAGAGATGATTTAGTATGCCATTTGGGAGGTTGATTTTACTTTATTAATAGCACTTTTCTTTTTCCAGGAAGAGAAACAACATCTAGAAGCAAAGGCACTGCACTGCAATTTTGGAATCAGTTCCTGAAAGGCACACAGTGCTTCTTTACAGGGATGCTGAGCACCCTCGATTCCTAAAAGGACTTAGGATTCATAAGCACCTTGCAAAAGGCACTCAGCACCT
This sequence comes from Zapornia atra, assembly GCA_013400835.1. Taxonomy (NCBI): domain Eukaryota; kingdom Metazoa; phylum Chordata; class Aves; order Gruiformes; family Rallidae; genus Zapornia; species Zapornia atra. The sequence continues at coordinate 236,189 of VZTU01006182.1, read as the reverse complement.
CACAGGACTCAGCTTTTTATACGCAGTATTTGTACTTTTCAAAGATCAACATTACAAGCAGCTTTAGAAGGGTCTTGTCAACTCAAGCTTTTGCAAAACGTTGACATCTGCTCTCCTTGTGTACAAGACATTACCAATATTTGTCAAAATGCACTGATCAGGAACGGCATCCTACAGCCTGCTTAACATTCACTGATGAATGGAGGCGAAAAGCAAACACGTTGTGAACGTAACATGCGGGACTGTCTGTCAGGCCTGCTGGATAATAACAACACAAGGGGAATGCTCTTCTGACTACATCCCCATCCCAGTAATCTTACAGTATAGACAAATGTAAGTGATGCAGAGTGGGATAAACAATCCCAGCCCAACATACAAAATTATGTGCTTGGAGGTGCTCGCCCCCACTCAGGAGTGAGGTCTTTAGGTTGTGATGGCCAGTTCTGAGGAAACAGAGCACGAAATCAAATCTGAGAAAGAGAGGAGAGGACAAAAGGGAGAACATCATTACATTGTCACTGTGTAAGTCTGTTGTACGTCTGTGAAAAACGTCTTGCATTAGGTGGTGGTGACTGGAAACCGTAATGAGCAGTAGTTGCTCTTTACCAAATAAGGACGAAACTCAAGCACCAAACTGACTCTGAAGAACTGGAATAAACACTACAGACACTGCAAGCTACTGGTGGTGTTCCCTAGACTGAGGATAATTGCTGTTGCCTTCATCCAAAATCGGAAGCCCGTCCGTAGCTCTTCTGTCAGTGGAGGATGCAGCATGCAGTAAGGACACAGGCCTTTGAAAAACTAGCATTTCTCACTTGGGGTCACCTCAGAGCTCTGGCACAGAGAGGAAACATTGTTAGGAGTGTCAGGGCTTGACTCCATCTCTGGTCAGTTTCATGTATTAAACAGATTTAGGACACTAATAGCCTATTGAATGGACTTCCAATTCCCAGCAGCTGATTTCACACCATGGAGGAGGTTCAGCACCTCCTGCAGTTTTTATTCCCTGACCTCCCTTCTGTGAGACCTGCTACTCATGGTTCCCTCTTAGGCTCTGTGCTACTGGTGCAGGGGTTGCAGGGAGCAGCATGTGGTCTGGTCCTGTCCTCAACAGGGGACAGCTATGGGAGCCTGGAGTGGCTGCCATGACACCATCCCCAAGTCCACAGGAGAGGTTAGGCACTGGTGCTGATGGTGGGGTCTTCTGCAAAGTGATGCTGGAAAGAGATGTGCTTTCATGGAGAACAGAGAAGCACAGGACTAACTGGAAAGCCCTGTTTCATGGGCATGGGCATTTCCTGGCATAGGGATGAGTCTTTAGGTGAAGTGCAGCACGATATCACAGAATCACAGAATTGTAGGGGTTGGAAGGGAACTCAAGGGTTCATCGAGTCCAACCCCTCTGCCAACACATCACATGCCTGCAAACCTTTCACCTTCCTCTATGTTCCTGGTTGTTTGGGGTTTTTTTAACTTCCATTTAGTAATCAAACCTATCTGTAAAGTATAATCAGCACAATCAAACCTACTGCCTGCAAATATTCCTACATGCCATCCAGTCCCATGAGAGCCTGAGAAGACAAATAATCCTTTCAGATCAAATTGCCAGTTTAAACACATTATAGCGTGCAAGGATTTATACAAAAGCAGCCTCATGTTAATAAGTGAGAACTTGATTATCTAAGATTGTTTTATGCCTGTAATAAAAGTGTCTGCAAGCAGTAACAGTAGAATGTTTTATTTGTAATTGGTTTTGATTGTTGAGTCATTATGGACAATGTGAGACTTGAAATATATTTATGGGAAAAGGAGAGACCTATAAAATTTGAAAATTGATTATTTGGATATACAAAATGAGGAGAAAGAGCTTCCAGGCTTTTAGTTTCAGATATTATAATTTTAGTGAGTCCACAAGTTCAGAATCATTTTAGTGGGTTAAGATTTTTTCAAACACGTTCCTAAGGTTTACAAGAAAGATGTACAGTCAACTCTGACACAGGTGAACCCTGTTTTTTAAAACTCATCATCTTATAAAACTGAAGATGTTTTCTATTTGCCAAAGCAGAATGTATCTTCTCTGAGAATGTGAGAGTAAGGAAATAATAGCTATTTCTTTGGTTTTTACTATACTTTCTTAGCCAAGCTTCTCAGTTACAAGTACTCTGGAACCTTTACAAGGTTCAGCAGTGTAGGAAGTGCCTGAAATGCTCTTTACATCCATTTACCTCCAGAGTAGACCCAGGCCTTAGGGCAAGGAAGAAAGTGTCTTGCCTAAGTCCTTGGTACGATTTCCTTTCCAAGATGCCTTCTCCTTCTTTTCCTGGAATATTCCAGTTACTTTCCTTTAAGAATTTAAAATTACGCTCATCCATAATCTGGAATTTGTTGTACTTAATCAGAGCACTACTCTCAAAGCAGTGCAAGGCACACTATTTGTACAGCAGTGTATAGGCTCAGAAAGGAACAGACAGCACCTCTAACAAAGGGTGCCAAAGGAAGGAAAACTTTGTATTCTTTAAAAAAAAATTTAAAGCATTACTATGGGCATCAGACTTAAAATCAGAATCAGGTAAAATTGATTACTAAATTCCTTCTCTGCCTTGCCTAAGTATCTCTCTCCAACTCTAATATTTTTTTTCCCATTAATAATCCAAAGCGTCAAAAGAAAGTTTCAACACAAAATTTTTGAATACATCATCAGTCTTTGCTTCTATTTTTTAAGATATCAAAATCAAATGGCAAAAAGCAAGATGGTAGTCAGAAAAAATAATTTTCAAAGCTCAGCATCTTTTATCTTGCCAATGTTTTGGAACTTTGAAACTAAATACAAACACTTTCCAGATTTGCAAACTTCTGAAACAATAGCTGAAAACAAATGTTTGATCCATAATATGGTTAATTTATTTTAGCAAGCTTCATTAATTTTCTAAAGATTTTTCAAAACAGGATGTCTAAGCCTACATTTCTTTTAACTTCAGACTATTATTCCTTTCCCAGAAAAAGCTGAAATACACAAAGTTGAAGCAGTTCTTTTATCTACTGACTGTTCGGTATTTAGGCCGGCCATTTAAGTATCCCTTCTTTTGTTACCAACAAGTCTGTTTTCATTGTCCTTCGTCCTGATTCTCATTCAGTTAAAATAGCTTTCAGAAGCTTTTTACCACTACCCTTGAAATGTTAAGATCTATTTTTCTGTTACTCTCTTAGATTTCATTTCTTTGGATGTTTGTGTTATAAATAGTCTCCTCATTTCTCCCAGCCTTACCCAGTATTTCAATAAACCTCAGGTTTAAAACCTTGACCCTGAGCAATTTCCCATTATTAAAAGGGAGAAGATATGGGGGCTAGATCTGTCGTGACTAAGACTAAGTAGCTTTGCTTATTTTATGAGTAGCTTTTCATTTAAGGATCAGGATCCAGAAACTCCCACTGACTTCACTGGAGCCCAATTTTGGATGGATAGCAGCTTGTGGGAAGCCACAAAACCAGGATAGCAGGACCAAACCAAGAGATGGAGACAGGGAGGAAACAGCAGAAAGGAACAGAGGGGTGGGGTAGGGCAAAGTTTATATTTGATGCTTATTTTTCTGAACACAGACCAAACCTAGAAATCCCAAGACTCTAATTTTGTCTAATGTCAAGCAAATTGATTGAAAGCAGTTGAAACTAGCTGGGAAAATGTGCTTTCCCCACTGTCATCTCTATGGCATATCAGACTACAAGACCTACAGTTTTGATCAAGAGGTAAAACCTATGGAAGGGCTTTCCCTCCACAGGCTGTGTGGGCGTCCTCCTGGGAGAAGGGTGTCCTCCCGGGTGCCAGCAGTGTGCTGAAGGACTAGCTCCCCATCCTCACCCAGCCCTGCAGGAGGTCCGCTTGGCCCCTGACCCCTATGTGGAGCAAGGGCTCTCAGCTCCTGCTCTTCCCAGCCATCACAGCGAGATGAATCCTGCTCCATATTGTCCTTGTTCGCAGCAGCCAGGGTCTCTCAGAAAACAGCTGAACCACTGAGTTGCTGCAGCCAGGCAGAAAACATCCATTCACCTAAACATGACAGCCTATGGTGCTTGGTGTGAAGCAGAGGGCTGGAGCAGCCCAACTGCTGACCCATCCCATGCCAGGGACAGAGCTACCAGAGCACGAAAACATCAAGCAGAAGCTCAAGGGCACAGAGCAGAGCATCCATCTTCCACACAGGTGGGTGCACCCCCACATGCCTTTTAGAAACTGCAGGAGCCATGGCTCAGGCAGATGGTGACTCAAGTGGGCTGTCAAGTGCTTCGCACTGTGCCACCCGTCTGGACACGAACACTGGGACTGCAGCACGAAGAACCAAAAGCACTGCTCAGCAGACCTGCAGCAGCACCACCTCCAGCTTTGGAGAAGTGAGTGTGGGTACTGCAAGAAAGAAAGGAAGAAACCTCTCTTGCACCTCTTGCTCTTTCTAGATCTCAGAGCAAGCCACTTCCTAATTTAGCTCTTTGCTTCTTACATCTCCAATCTGAAATAATTTTAGAAGAGTAAACAGTTGCAAGGAAGAACAGCTAATTTCTTTGCACAAGTCTCAATATTTAACCAGTCTGTGCCATTCTATTACAGACAAGTCATTTATTAGCTGTCAAAACTCCCATGACAGTCAACCATATATTTAAATATGACCTGTCAGCTTTGTGATACAGTTTACACAAGTGCAGGATTAAATTCCTGCTCCTGAGGTTACAAATAACCCAACAGAGGTGTGAAAGAAAGGTTTATCCTTTTCCTTTAGAAGCAAATTCTTCCTTTGTTCAGCCAAAATGCAGAATATAAGAGCTGAGGGGAAAAAAAAGAAAGCGCCAAAATTTTTCACAGAACAAGATAGGATTTAAAATGAAAAACAATGTAGTGCCATTCTCTTCTTATCATTTGATATGACTGTTCTTATTTTTCCACACAAAAAATGAAGACCAAATTTGTAATGAAAATCACGCACCAGTTGTTGTCCATGACCTTGCCAAATGTAATTGATTCCTTAATGAAACTCCCAAAGAAAGGTACAGATGGCATGATACATGATCCAATACATCCTTCTAGTTTATCACAGTTTAAATGGGATTATTAACAAAGGGTGGAAACACATCAGTAAGCAAGGAGGAAATACATTTAGGGCTATGCACGGCTCAAGGTTCACCGTGTTTGGGGAAGGAATGCAAAACGCCCCACAACAATGAGGGTGAGTGTCCTGGAAGATGCACTGAGAGACGCAGTCACCACCTGGCAAGGCAGAGTGCACACAAGGGATGCCATGACCAAACACATGCAAGTACCTAATCTGTTGGAGGGGTTCCTTTTGAAGAGGGCTCGCAGCAGGCTCTGGGCTTCTATGCTCAGGAACTGTGGCATTCCCAGCTTGGCTCTGTAAGAACACAACACTTGAAAAGATAATAGGTTTTTATAACGTTTTCTCCATCCCACTGTGGATGCAGTAATCAGGACTGGCAAACACATGAATCTGATGACCTAAGGCTACCTAAGCATAATGCAATACAAGGGGAGGACCTGATCTGCTTCTGAAGTTAAAGAAGGTTTTACCACTGGCTTCACTAGAGGTACAGTAGATCTAAGGAATCTCGTTACACCTTTCTCAACCTAAGTGGGTCATTTTCCTACGGAATTTTTTGCACTTTTTTAGCTTCTTGGAATAAATTTGGGAATAAATAGGAATTCAAACAAACAAAGAAAGCTACATTAAAAAAGTTATACTAAACAACATATTGTTTAAAAAGAATAAAACTTTTCCCCTGGCAATTCACTGCTGCAGTGAAAAACCGTAATACTGAGCAAAGATAAGCTTCAGTTGCTGGTATCTGCACTCAGCATGCAATGAATGGCAAATCTGAAAGGGAAAAGATTTGGAATTTGGCAACAACAAAACACAAGCTGTCCTGCAGAAATCTGACTGTTCCCACTTTTGTGTGGATAATGACATTCTTTATTACAGAAAGGAAGATGCATTTGTAATTCACTCTTTATTCTGAAGGCAATTCTAGAGGCATGCAGGCATCCCTGCATCAGTGATGCCTTACTTAATTCATGCCTAACTGAATTCATGCCTGCACTGCTTTGAAAAATGCATTATGGACATTATTATTCTCTGCCCTTCCAATACTTAGGGCCTACAGGCTGCCTGGAGGGTACAGTTAACTCCTAGTTAGAAGAATGAAAGCAGTTTCGGTACTCACTTGAGAATAAGCGCCATTGTCTCCTTTCTGTCTTTTCCCTGGAAGGGTAACGAACCTGTCAGCATCTCAAACTGTGGAGTAACAACAAAATGGTAAATCAAATGAGCATTGAGATGGTCTGTGTATATCTGAGTGACACTGTGCCCACCGTCTATTTCCAACACAACTGAAAACTTGAGGAATGGTAAGGGTCCAACAACCCCCCCAAAAAAAAAAAAAGTACACAGCAAGATTTATGCAGAAGATGAGAGGCCAGCAGGACTATTTTGTTCAAGAGTCTTGTTACAAACTACACTGATACATGAGGTCAACTTTTGGTGTGCTTGGAAAAAGTCTCATATATGCTGTTTCCTCCAGCACCCGTTTTACAGCCAATGCTTGAGATGGGATCTTTGGTTGGGGGCCCCTGACTCTGAACGAGTATGGCTGTTCATCAGTGGTTGACATGGCCTGGGGTGAAGGGAAAATGGGTTCAACATCCCACTCCCCATCTTCTTAGCTTGAGTTGAATCACCTTTCCAATGGTATCTTTTCACTCCTTAGACATGCCACTGCTATAATTTGCAGAAGCATGCACAAAACCCCTGTTCCCAAGGCATGGGAGTGTGCTTTCTTCTCTCCTGCTTTGGTTCCCCCGGCTGTACTCAGTGATGAATTTTACAACTGTCACATTTAACTGAACCCAAGCCTCAGTAATCATCATCAATTATTTGCCTAACTTGCATGTGAAAACATCCATCAGTTATGGTTCCTTTGAAACAGATTAGCGCTTTCAGTAAATTTGACAGGAATTTCACATTAGTAACAAAACCCACAAACCCAGCCACAGAAGCCCACCTAATATGGATTTGACACCAGGTATTTCACACACTTTTTGCCACAGCATTTTTGGGGGATATGAGAGGCAGCTGGTTCCTCTGACTAAGGGATGATGTGGGTTATGCATCACCAAACCCAGAGACACCAAGAACATAATTCATCCCGGGCACAAAGATGGACAATGTCCACTGAGCGTAAAGAGAACTGTTACTTGCTTACATTTATGACTCAGGCTTTGGATTTCTTCTTCTAAAAAAAATACCTACTAATATCCATTGCTATAACTGAGAGCCTGTGAAGGCAGGACCGACTCTGTAGTTTTCGTTCCTTATCACACAAGTAGCATCACTGCTCTTGGGAAGCACATTTGTGCAGAAAAGGATCCTTTTACAGCCAAAACCCGGTCAGACTGCCCCATGGCCCGACTCCTTGCAGATTAAATATAGCCAGACTATAAGAAAAACGTAACCACGCTATGCTAGTTTTGGGGGGAGGGCAGAGGAGAGGTTTAGAAGCACTAGAAGTGCTAGATAACTAATTGACTATAATTAATTGAAGGATTAAGTTGCATTAGTAACAAATTACCTCAAGGCAATAAACCACAGTAGGAACAAGGAAAAAAAAACTGTTTCCAGATTTGGAAAACACAAATGTGTTAACTCCTGCTTGGTCTATCAGAGTCATAGAATCATAGAATGGTCTGGGTTGGAAGGGACCCCAAGGATCATAAAGTTCCAACCTCCCTGCCACAGGCAGGGCCACCAACCTCCAGGGCTGGAGCTACACAGGGTTGCCCAGGGCCCCATCCAACCTGGCCTTGAACACCTCCAGGGACAGGGCATCCACCACCTCTCTGGGCAGCCTGTTCCAGCCCCTCACCACTCTCTCTGTAAAAAAACTTCCCCCTAATATCTAATCTAAACCTTCCTTTGTTTAGTTTTAATCCATTCCCCCTTGTCTTGCCATTGTCTACCCTTTTAAAAAGTTGATTTCCCTCCTGTTTGTATGCTCCCTTTCAGGCACAGGAAGGCTGCAATGAGGTCCCCCTGCAGCCTTCTCTCCTCTAGGCTGAACAAGCCCAGCTCCTTTAGCCTCTCTTCACAGGGGAGATGAGTCAAGAGAAGAGCTGCCTGGGAGGACTGGAGGAAAGCACCTTGTCTTCAAGGAAGAAACCTGATAGGGAAGAATTTTAAAAACTGCCTAAATGACTCAGTATCTCAAGCACCATATTAAAAGTAATTCTGCCCTATTAGAGCCTTAGTCTTAATTGAAGTGTTCAGATATTCTGGGGATGAGGGGCAGAGAACACTGCTTCTCAGTGTTGTATATGTTGCATATATGTTATAGTAGGTGTAATTTAATAGTACTAACAACGACTGCTACAGTTTATGCATTTTGGCAGAAATGGAAGTGGCGCTGCTGATGTAGAAGGCTGTAAGGCTGAATAAACAACTGCTTGCCAGTGACTATGTGGAAAAAAGACCACCATAGTTCCTACCTACCACGCTGTGACAGAAGGATCTGGAAATGCACCATGGCTGCATGGGGCCAAGAAACCCAAGAAGCCCAAAGGCAAGAGATGCACATGCAGCGTCAGGGAGGGGAGGGAAGAGGAGGGAGGAAGTTTAATTTGCAGGAGGAAATGACAATCCTGGAAGCTGCAGGGAATATTTACTGTGCTGGGCTAGCACTTTGTTATCACGTCTCCAATTACACAGGTCTAATGTTGAGATTAATTCAGATTCAGAAGGAATGCACTTGGCACCAACATTTAAAGTGAAAGGCAGCTACATGAGTTAAATGTACCAGAGCGTTTTCCTACAATGAACCCAACTAAGCAGCAGCTGGAAGAAAACACTTGGTTCTTTATCACAGTCCTGATTAAATCTGTTGGAAGGTTAAAAATGAAATAATAAGTCTGAAGGAAACATATAAATTCAAATAGTTCCTCTCATCAGTTAAAGCTACTGCTTTACTGCATGACAACCTGTTTTCCTGCTTATTATTTCAAAAAAATCAAAAATCGTGCTAGACCTAAACATGCAAACAGGGCTGAGCACTCGCTGCAGATGCCCTCACACATAAATACAGAATTGTGTGGGTCACAGCAGTTTGGCAAGAAGCTGAGCCTAGGTATGAAGAAACTGTAGTATTTTTTGCTATTAAAGCAGACCCTATAGTTTTGCTGGAGGACTCCTTTTTCACTCACCCCACTTCCCCATCTGTATTAACCATCTGTTTGCTCCTCGCCTTCCAATAACTTGCTTCCTGGGTACTCTGGAGGGCCTGCTAGGCGGTACCTCAGAAGCCTGTGCCTCCCTCTAGCCTTAGCTTCCTTTCTGTACCAGTATTCATCAAGGAAAGCAAATAATCCCTCTTCTAGTTCAGCTGCCTATTAGGAGAAACACAGAATTAAAGCTTGATTTGAAGGGGTCTCTGGAGTGACCTAATCCAGCTATTGACGCTCTCTGCAGTGCTTCCTTTCTCCAGTTTTCAGGGCAATCCCCAATTTCAGTAGGCAAAACACCAGCACTGGAGATCCCAGAAGGTAGATGTGTGGGAAGACCTTGGGAAAGAGGGTTACATTCCTGATTCAAGAATTGACCCTGGTAGGTCCTTGAGGAAGGTAATGAATGAGAGAAAATCCACAGCCTGGGGTAATTGCCAGATGAATCTTCCTAGCAGATGGAAGGAGAGCAGATTGTGCAAAGTACTTGAGCTTAGGTCTGCTAAAGGAATGTGAGCCTAGGGAAAAAAAAAAATCAGGGTTACAAAGAAACCTGATATCTCTCAGTTCCGGAGAGCAGAGAGACACTCATCAGAACAGCCGGGTTTCCCTCTCTACACTTCCAGTCATTTGCCAGGTAGCTGGGAGCTGGTCAGGTTCTCAGTTTTTCCATTTGTAAAATCCTTTAAGGATTTTGCATTATTAGCCAGGTGAATTAGTATTTGTAAAGGGCTTGAATACCTTTACATAAACATTCAAAATACTGGTTGTGAAGACCACCCCTTGCACTGGGAATGGCACAGATATTGTGGTGGGATTTTAAAAAAGAAGATAATATTGCTTTGACATCTTGTACTGATTTTTCCAGTGCCACTAGAGAATTACCACAGAGGTGACTACTTTGTCTGGATACCAAGAAGACACTTTTTTTTTATTCTTGTGAAGACTTACAAATTCACTACTTTGCTGACAAATATAAACACAGTTCCTTTAATTTTGGACTGCCTACTGAGTTATAACACCCCTTCTTTCTCTAATTATATTCCCCTCTCTGCTCACATAGTACTTTCAAAGCTGTACAATGTTTTTTTTTTTCCTGAGCTAAAACTGATGCAACCTTCATGAGATCGTGGCTTTGCAAAATATCTGGTATGACAAGCTACAAACACACTGTTTGAGAGGCCTTCCAAGAGACTTGTGCACGTTGTATCACAGAGACCAGTTTATCTGGGCTTCAGAAATGGAAGTGTGGGCATCAGGGATCTTGCAGCACAGCTGAGAAGGTATTAGCCATATAGAGAACTTTTTAACAATTTAAGTAAATTGCTTGTTGATGCGGATCTCTTGATGGAAAGATTTTCCAGACTATGAGGAATTTAATGCACAAGATGCAGGGAGGCAGAAAACAAAACCCATCCAGTCATGATAAAGCACAAAATTTTAATTGGGTCCCAGCCATCGTCATCATGAAGTAAACGAGGGGCAGGTACTGTCCTCTCTAGTGCTTGGGAAGGGTGGATGTCAGGGTTTGTATAGCTATACCCATGGGCACATATTAAACTACCATAAAACAATTTTAAAAACCTGAACAGAACAGTTTTAGTTCTGTGGCCTATGTCAAAGACTTTGCTAGTGATAAATGAAGTTTTACTGTTGTTGATAGTAAAACTCCCACTGAAAAATAATTAATAAAACAATGATTACCCTAATAAATAAGTCAAGACCAGAACTTAGTATTTTTTCAGATAAATTTGCTTTGGTATTAACAATCATAACACACCACATTTCAGGTTGCCTTCAAGGATCATTCTGCTTGATTCTAGCTCCTGCCAAGGAGCTGCTAGCAAAATGTAATGCTTCATACTGTAGCATTAATCCCTCTTCACAGAACTCACAAGAGATCGTTTGCTTGGTCTTCTGTTGGCTAAGTTTCAGGGAATTTTACCCCTACCTGCTTAATGTGTTCCCCCTTTTTTGATAAAAATTACACTTCTTTCATTAACTTCCTTTCAATTGATGCGTATTCCATCAACTGGTATATTTTCATTGTATATTTCACATTGTACTGCAAATTACTTAAGAGATAAATGATAATAAATCATTTGGATCATTTCAGTCTCCTCAGTTTTTCAGACTGGCAGAAAAACAGCTTCCCTAGTAGAAAATACAAGTGACACCAATGAAAACAAGGAGAAATGAGCAGAGTGAAATACAACATCAGAAAGTCCTTCCACACCCTTAGTGTATGGAAACACCCTTTTTCTGTCCCTACTAGTTAACTGTTAGAAGGAAAAAAGATTCAACTGATGAGGATTTTTTTTTTTAAGATGCCTGGTGGCACTCAAAGGCTTGCAGCATTAGCTTACAGTGAAAAAGATTGTACTCTCTTCAGCTGATTTCCTTTTGTATGGATTCTTATATTTTCTAATTCTAATACATTGAATCCCTGGGGGAGGGGATGAAAAGAGAGATGGATGGGGGAGGAAAAAAAAAAGCAAGGCTAGCAAAAAATGGGAGGAAAGGAGCCAGGTTCATTAGTAGGTGAGAGAAAAACAACTATACACCAAGTGCACCAACATTTAGCTGGAGGTAGAGAGTGAGAAGGCACAGCCATCCTCCAAAACTAAATAAGGAATTAAAAAAAATTAAATGGTTGGGATATATTTGTTATATGGGACATAGTCTACTGATTTTCCTGAATAAATATATGTGGTTCAGAAATGCTGAGCATTCACAATTGGACTTGTGGCCATAGGAGATAAGGATTCTCCACTCCTTTTAAATTCAGGTAATAAACTACAATCATAGAATCACAGAATTGCAGACTGGTTTGGGCTGGAAGGGACCTCAAAGCCCACCTTGTTCCAACCCCCATGCCATGGGCAGGGACACCCTTCACTAACCCAGGTTGCCCAAAGCCCCATCCAACCCAGCCTTGAACACTGCCAGGGAGGGGGCAGCCACAACTGCTCTGGGCAGCTTGTGCCAGGACCTCACCGCCCTCACAGGGAAGAATTTCTTCTTAATGTCTAATCTAAATCTGCTCTCCTTCAGCTTATGGCCATTACCCCTTGTCCTACCACTACAGTCCGTGACAAAGAGTCCCTCTCCATCATTCTTGTAGGTGAAGGCAATGGACAATGGCAAAAGAACCACTGAGATGCTGTGAAACATTCAAGTGCCCTTTAAAATATGTCCTTCTCAACGTAGATTTCACAGAAAAAAAAAAGAGTAAATTTCTGACTTCTGCTAAAACAATGTGCCTAACATCTGAAAATTGCTGCTTGGGGAACTATTTTCTAACAAGAACCATGTTAATAACTAGGCAGACATTTTCTCTGAAATGCTTCTGCTCTTCTGAGTTTGCTCTGCCATGTTTCTGTGCAGCAGAAATACTCATGGCTCATAGTAACTGAGACAGCAAAGGTCCAGCAAAGGACTATGAGAAGGAAGAAAGAGAATCTGGGGCCAGATGTTACCTCATATACTGCCAGGAGCAGCTGTTTCCCTATCCCTGATGCAATGAAAATGATCAAGCAACCATTACACATCTACTCTTCTATCAACCCTTAACTGCTGAAAGCTGTACTTTCCATCTGAGGGACCTGACCACTCCTACCACAAACACACACAACATTTCCCTTACCATGAGCACGCCGAAAGACCACCAGTCAGCACTCTGCGTGTGTCCCCGTCGGTTGACCACCTCTGGGGCCATATACTCTATTGTCCCACAGAATGAATACGCTCTCTTGTCGTGGTCGATGGCTTCTTTACTCAGACCGAAATCTAAGTGAATTGAAACAAAAAAGACTTGCCAGGTCTTACTTACATTTTTCAGTCACTTAACCTGTTCAAATAAAACACAACGATTGGCTGATGAAGCACCCCTCTGTCTGCATGCAGAAAGGCCACAGCCACACGTGCGCTGCAGCCCTGCCTATGTGGAATGCCTCGCTGGCATTTGTTAACACCACCTGAAAGTAGGTGTATCATCTTCTCTGTTCAGAATGAGTTTCTAGCCCAAAGCAGAAGAGAGTGTTTAAATAAGCAGAAATACACAGTTTGGTGAAGATAACGCTGGTAAGGATTCTTGCTCAGGTAACCAAAGCATTAGGAATAATAAACCCAGACGGACACCAGTGAAAAGGATGGAGAGACAGCAACTCCAGGGTACTAAAGGGATATCTTTCTAGGCATCCTCTGCTCAGCTGTAATTCAGAGAATTTAATTGTAAGAATCATACTGGAGGTGTCCTTCCATCCCCAGTGGCAGGCAGTCAAGCTTGCACACCTCATCTCAGTCAGGGGTACAGTTTAACATGAAAACCCTATGTTCTCCATGTGCTGTGCAGCACAAGTACTCAATGAATTGCCAGAGAGGAGAACCCCAGTACTCAAACTTTTCTGGCTTCTGAGTTTTTGTAAGGAAATCCATTCCAAGCAAAGACCAAGATGCATGAAACATACTGCAGAAAACCCACACAGTTTCTAGACATTGTTTTCTGTTCCTCACTTACCAGTTATCTTAATGTGTCCCTCTTCATCAAGAAGAATGCTGTAAAGAAACAAGGAAGCATTCATTAGGCAGGCATACTCTGCAGTTAACAAACATGAACAAAGTAAGTTTAAGACTGCTAAGGAGATACACAAGACTCAAATATATATGTAAACAAAGCCGCAGTGGATTACATGCCTCCAGAAAGAAAAATGGTCCTCAAAGGTCTGTCTAATGTTCTGTATGAAGCATGGATGGCCTGCAGCACTTGCACAGGGAGCCACAGCACACTCAGGATGGGCATGCAAACAGCTCAGAAAGAACAGGTTGTTCACTGCCAACAGCTGCAGAATATCTGCTTCTAGCAGGAGAAGTAGCTACAGGTTTCCTGCTCTTCTCGTAGTAATAAAGGCAAAGCACACCAATAATCTGGGCTTGGGCTCACTGGACCTAAAACTAACTCCAAAGGTAGATATGTCCACACTGAAGTAATAAAAGAGATCATGGACAGTATAGTGAGTAGTCACAGCCTAACATTATGCATCTCAGCCCCTGCTAATTTATTCTGTCTGGAAGTATAAATGAAAATTCCGCCTGAAAGCCAAGTTCAAATGTTTTCACGTTTGCCACCTGCCAACATATTTTATTCTCGCAAAAGCACTCCAACATTTCTGTGAGAAAAAATGGCTGTGTTCCACAAAAAGCATCGCTGGGTTCTGTGGAAAAGAACACTGAAACAAAAAAATAGTGATTTTGGTAACTTCTCTGCCTGTAAATACCGACACAATAGAGTGGTGTTTCTTCAGTCCTAGTTAGATTAAGTATTTCTCTTTTCAAAATGGTCCAGTGAGGTGTTGGCTATTTTTATATTCCCCTTCTCTCAGAGAGTCCTTTTAATCAATGTATTCAGGAAGGAAAGAAGACAAGTGAAACTAACACATTAGGATATACTTCTGTGAAAGGTTGTCTCCATACTGAAACACAATTGAAAAGAAATTATATTCTGTCATTCATTTGTGTGTTTAGAACAGATTGTTACTGGGTAATACATCAAATAAAGGCCAGCAGCTGAGTCACTACTATGTGTTCAATAAGTATTTTTTTTTTCTTTTTGATAAAAGCTTCTTACCTCTATTCTGTCTCCCCAGATTTCTTCCAGAGGCATAATTTTTAAGTACTCGCCTACAACAGGCTTGTTTAAATGTATTTTTGTGACTATAATCTCTAGAGGAGTGGCTTGTGTTTCAGAAGGGAACAGAATAAAAGACCTGCCACTGTGGAAGTCAGTGTGAAGGTACCAGGTCCACAGACCTGGCTCTGGGAAAATGGCAAGGCGGAGTACAGACTACAGAAATCACCCAAAATGTTGCCTCATACTGAGGAAACCACTGGGAATAACAATGCCATTCAAAGGGTGGGGGATTTTCCCCAGAATCATCAATATGGACAATTTGTGCTCCTTTTGTAGGTACGTACTATACCAGTTTATAAGGGTTCTACACCTTTGCCCTCGTTAGAGGGCTCATACCTTACCCTCACTAACGGAATGGAAGCAATACCAGCAAAGCTCTAGGACTAGCAGTACTCTCTAGGTTAAGTGAGCCTGAAGCTTACAACAGACTTTCTCATGCCGAATACTTGCATGAGTCGCAAAATGAATGGATTCTAGATTCCTGTGGATGTGCATCCTATATCCCCTAAAAACTTGATCCACAGTTCCCTCCTCTGTCTTGAGTTCCCTAATCACCCTTCTGAGGTGCTCTCAGGCACCTGCATCTCCCCCAAGATGGGACAGCTGGGTGCTTCCACGTTTCCCATCTGCCGACACATACAACGCTCGGGTTACGAACTCAAAATTGCACTCAATGTGGAAAGAAACTCATATGCTAACAGTGAGAAAAAGATAATTGTTGCACTGAATTATCTTTGAGTGACATTAAGCAGCAAAGAAAAATGCACCTGCTTCCGAGCATCCGGATTACGACGACAGACAAATGGTTTTCCTTTGACTGAGGAAGCAGACTTACTCTCTGATCATACTTTCTGTCTTGTCTTTTTATCTTTATCACTTTACAGCTCCTTTTTATCCTACACTGACTGTAGTAGAAAATCTATTGTGACAGTCACAATTACTTTAGCTATGGTTTGCAGGATCAGCTAATCTGAAGTAAGCTAGTATTATTTTGCAGAAGGAAAAAAAAGAACCAGAAGTTGTTAATGTGATTCAGGCTTAAGAAAAACCTTTTTTCTGAATCAGTGTTTTGAGATTACAAAAAATGTAAAACATGTTAAACTAGACTATAATCTCATTCAGCAATAACCTTTCAGTACAAGATCTTTGCATTCAATTTGTTCAGTTTAAGGTTTGAGTGTGTTGACAGGATACTATCCTTGTCGACCTGTTCTTTATTTCAAAACATTAACAACATTTTCAGACTCAGGATTGTCCCATGAATGTTCAAGCTGCTTTCCTTGTCCTCAGTTTAAAAGTACACTTTGAGGAAATAAAGGCTGAAAGTCCCCATGTTAGAGGCTGCTAAACTCAGATAATAGCAGGGGAATGACATACTCCAAGTTGCAAGGGAAGCTCAAAGTAGAGATAGGACTGCAAACTCCTTTGTAGGTCTTTTGCTGCAACTTTAGTACAGGGATAAAAAGCCTTTATTACTTGTTGATTTTATTTTATACTGACTCTTAAATCAAGGCCATAGCAACTCTCTCCCGTTTCTCTCTATTTTTAGTTTTGAGTCATGTCTTTTGGGCTTCACTTTGAACTTCAATATACCCAAATCATCATGAAGTTCTGCCAAATCTATTAAAGCTGGAGCTCTGTGTTTGGGTTTCTTTTTTCCCCCCAATGATTTAAGCTTCTTTCCAAGTCAGCTCAGTTGTGCAGAAAATTCAACCCACACTTTATGTTTTTCAGAAATTGCAGCCAAAATTTCAGGTTGGAGAGAAAACCCAAAACTTCATAAACCGTGTTTGATTTGATTGCAGGCTTTGTTACAGAAGTACCAGATAGAGTGAGGTATTCAAATATCTCCCAAAGAGATGAAGATTCTCACAGACTGTTCACTTTTCTGTGATGTTTCAGTGTTTGCATGACCCTGTTCTATCTCACCTTGCAGAACAGGCTCACACCAAACTCATCTCACTGACTGCTTACTTCGATGGAAGATGATGGTGATTTTGCACCACCTTGGCCCTTTACTGATTCTCAGATCTTCCCTCTCTACACAGGGCAGCCACGTTCCCGAGTGAACTGCCAGGGTTTACAACACACCGCATCAAGCAGTGGTGGTGTGTGGGGTTTTTTTAATACGGTTCAACAATTCAGGAGTTGCTATATGGGCAGTTACATAAGCTGGCCCTTGTACAGACAGCTGTGGGCATCACAGTGTAACCCACTCCTTGCTAATCAAAGCCCCTATGACAGAACTGTAGCAAGGTGCATCTGGGTACCTAGAGATAGAAAAGGCAAACCCCAAAAGTCTGTTCATCGCCTTAAGGTAGCGTTACCTCTGGGTCACTCATACCCTTAAATCACAGCACAAGAAATAACATTGGCATTATATGCTACTTCAGAATAAATTCCCATTTTTCTAGCTTAGTGTATTTACCATATTTAGTAGCTTGATCCTGCAGTTCTTAAACAGAAACATGCCTCACCATGTAACTCCCTCCACTGCTGTCAGTGTGAATGAACAGCACCCTTGTTCCACGCAGGATGCCGCTGAAACCACCAGGACAAGTCAAGGAGAAGAATTTGTCTGAAGCAGTTTAAGGGAAGAAGCATCTGCTTGTTCTAAACAAGACTTTAACTAGAAAACTCAATTGCTTGCCTTTTTGAAGTAAGTACAGCTAACTTTATAACAACTCCCAGAGTATATATTCTGGTTGAACTTAAAATTAATTCATAGCTTTGAATTGTTAATATGGATTTTTGCTCAGGGAATCTTAAAAAACTGTTGAGCCTTAAATTTTAATGTACTGAGGGTTCTTTCAAGTGGTCTGAACAGTGCTATCTTCTAACTAGTCTTTGACATAAACAATTCTGATGAACTTCGTTTTAGGATACTTACAGGACTGAAGCAATCTCAAACCTATTAGCAATTACTTTTGGCAGCTTCTGGAGGACAGCAGAAGCACTGAGAGGTCAAATGCAGTGCCTATCTTTTAACAAAGATGTGAGGGAGATAGAGAGAGAAATGGGAAGTTACAAGCTAATTAATTTATCTTTAGTTCTGCAAATCTGATAGAGTAAACCCTGTGCTCTAATCAGACTGGTGATACTTCTGCTGAAGATGTGGGTGTAATTTTGCACATTGGACTTCAGAGAAGATACAGATCAAGAGAAACCAAAGGGGAGGAATAAGAATGACTGAATGCCTAGATATAGCTGGCTAGTGAGGAAGAGTTTGATAGCTGGATTGTTTAGGGTACGGAAGAGGGTCTGAGGCCACAGATATGTTTGCAACCACCCTAGGCTTCTGCTGAGAGAAAGCAAGTAGGATGGGGTGGGGGGATGTGTGTGTGTGTGGGTGTGTAGGAGGACAGGCTGAGGAGCTGTGGCCTGCAACTGCAGCAAAAAAAAAAAAAATTACATTAACTACTCAGAGCAACTTTATAGATGTATCATGGGTGCAGCACTGTCAAAAGGCTTCATGTGGAGAACATGGAGTCTCCATCATCTATTTTAAGACTTGGTTAGCAGCATACCTGTAATAGTCTTGATGTATTTGACCCTGCCCAGTGGCAAGGGGAAGATGAGAACATCCTGGGATGGCCCCAATTTTTGTTTATCATCTTATTTAGAGAGCTATCCTTTCCCAGACATAAATAAAAATATAGCACTTTTTCCCTTCAGAATGATTTTTTTTTCTGTTGTATCTCCTTTTGCACTCTAAACCTACAGTTCCAGTGAAATCATAGGCTGTGACATTCTGCTGTCCTAGGCATGGCTACACATAGACTTATATAGCCATTTTTAAAGGATGTAGTTTTCAGTAGTACAGATACCTTGCTTTATCCCCAGGTATGAACTTCAGTTATATAAACCAGTTTAGGTCATTCTTGTACAACAATAGTTATATACAGTAGATGCATCCGGATTCAACTGCATCACTTATATCTATTTAGCTATAAATCAAAGGCCACAAACCATCAATTCAAAAGTTATGAAATACCAGACAAGGGCTGCAACTTTAACTTCACACAGAGATCTCACTGTACAAAGGTCTCTAGTTACATGATATTTTTTGTTTTCTTCCAGACAACTCTTGCTGCAGTTGTGGCAGAGCAGATAATATTTAGGGAATTCAGCAGAGTGGTACAGTGAAGGGGATGGATGTATGGTCTCAGGTGAGATGAAAGTGCACAGGGAGCTGTGTTCAATCTTTGCCTTTTTGACATGTTTCTCCATGCCAATGGCAAATCAACGACACCTTCCTTCCCTAGGTAAGCTCTAATTTCTCAATTCACTGATCCCTGATTTGAAATGTTGCAGTTTTTGGTCTGCAGAAATTTAAAGTGCTCTCACTTGCAACTGCAGTCAGTGAGAGATGTGTTTTGAAACACAAAGTGACACAAAGTGAAACTCTGAAAAATCGGGCTCTCAGTATCTCAAATACAGTGAATAGTTTTGACATGCACTTAATTTTGTCCTTGGTTTCTTACTTCTAAAGTTAAAAATTACAGCATGTGCCTACAAATGTAACAGTACTGTGACTTATATTTGAATATACTCATGTATTGGTATCTTCTAATTGCAGCTTCACATACCAAGTGTTACCTAGAAAAACAGCTTCCTCTAACACTGAAAAGTAGTGTGTGATTCATACTTACGCTCAATAGAAACAAAGTTTAAACCTGAAAACCTGTAATTTGAGTTCTTCTATTGTGTACATGCTTGTGGATGCTGGATGAATAAAACACCAATTCAGAATGAAGTTGAAACTGAAGAGCCACTGGCAGACAATGCAGCAGCAATGGTGTGACCACTGCCTATCTGCATTCCATATTGGTAACCAACCTGTGCCTTTCTCACTCCAGTTTGGTTTGGAGGATGGCTTCCTGTATATTGCCAAAGACTCTGGTTTGCAGTTTCAGTGGTAGTAATGGGAAAGACTGGAAAATTCAGTCAGCTGCAAAAGGGTCTCTAGCCCAAAGGACTGAGAGCTGTCATTATGTACACCTTTATGAATTCAGATAGTGCTACTATTATTATTTTTGTAACCAAAGTGTAAAATTGAATGTAAAGTTTAAATCGCATAATATTGTAATTAAATAGTCTCCTTCCCTTCAACTTCTCACCTTCTCAAGTCTATCTGCCACCACTTTCGGTCTCTTATTTTGTCCATAAGTGTGAAAGTGAAAACACTCTATTTTACAGAAAGAGCTGCGTATTTTTGAATTTCATGTCACAGAAGGAAAAGGCTGCTCTGCTGCTGTACATTGGAAGAAGCGTAAGCAACAGCCAAACAGACTGTCCCAAGCGATTATCTTTTTAAAACAATGGCAGCCATTACATTAAAAGGGCTTGTAACCTTGAAATGTTGCAGCCTGTTTTATTGGAGCTGGCACAGAAGATGCAGGCAAAGCACCAGGCAAGTGGCACAAAACAGAAACAGTATCACATCAATCTCAGTGATAGCACTGAGGGTGTCATTTAGTCTACTGAAGTACTGTGAATTAAAAAGAGAAGGAAAATGCTCCATAACACCACATCAGGAATAGAAAATGGATGCAAATATAAGTGATAATCATTCTTGGGAAAATATTTTGGATTGTTAATAACCATGTTTTTAAAGACCTGATTATCATGTCTCTCGTGAGCTAATACGCATGCTAGTTTTCAGAGGTGCTCATTTACTTGAAGCAATGGCTACAATAAAACTGAATAGTGCCATGATGAGCTGGAAGTGGAGCTGCTTTGAGTGGTTTACACCACATCAAGGGGAAGGCCAGGTTAAATGCTGCAAATGGAGAACTGAAAAATGGTGCTGCTGAAGTCAAAGACACAGAGGTCTGCATCCTGCACTGAGATCATTCACTGAACTGAAGGCCTGGCACACAGAGGCCCCATCATACTGGAGCACAGTCAAAATATTTGGCCTCATGTAAAAATATATGATAGGAAGACCCTACTGCTGATGGTGAGGTGTAGAGTCTCATACAAGAAGGCAGGCAGAGCCTCTGGCACCTTTTGACTTACTAGCATGACAAGGAGCAGAAACAACCTAAAAGCTCATGTATTTATGCTTTAGTTCACCCCTTCTCATTAACTTACTTTTCTGGTTTTAGATCCCTGTAAATAATTCCAAGACCGTGGAGGTGGTCTAGTGCCAGAGCCAGCTCAGCTAAGTAGAACTTGACATCCTCTTCTGTAAACATCACCTAGAGAGAAGGAAGAGAAGAACACCTCTATTTACTGGACAGTGGTGGGCTGGCTTGCATTAAACAGACAGGGGAAGGAATTGTCCAACTTGAGAATGCTGGAAGGGCCATCATATCAGGTTCAATTTTCCAGAATTTGTCTGAGCTCACATTAACAATTCTTACCAGGTTCCTCTTATAAAACAAAACTTGATCTATTGAGTACCTCTGTTCCTTAAAACACGCTGCTCTCATTCGTCTGTTTGATCTGTTTAGATGACATCATGTTGCAATAATATAAGAAAGTTTCTAACTACTTAGGCTTTGGAAATTAATGACAAAATTCAATACATTCAGTACAGCCCTTATTGGTTTCATATCTCTTAATTTTCTAAAATCTTGGCACTGGGTTACCAAATTCCCACAAATTAACGCAGGGTGTCTTCTTTGGGAAAGTGAGATGCTTCCAGATCTGAAGAGAATACACTGTATGAAGAGACACAGAGATGGATTTAAACTCCTGCACATTGAGGGTTTGAGGAGTCTCAGTGCTGATGCCATAAGTGGTCATGTGTTGTCTAACATCTGGGGCATGATGAGGTCTAAACTTAGGGCAGCTGTTTTACTTCTATAGCTGATATGTATACTGCTAACGCTGAAAGCTGTGGTTTAGGTGGGAAGAAACATTTGCAACTGAAAAAAATCCTAAAGAAACTCATTTGATTCAACTTTCATTTCATCCCAGGTGTTACTAATCATAGAATCATTAAGGTTGGAAAAGACCTCCAAGATCATCTACTCCAACCGTCCCCATACCCCCTGTATTATTCACTAAACCCTGTCCCTAAGCACCTCACCCAACCTTTCCTTGAACACCCCGAGGGACGGTGACTCCCTGGGCAACATGTTCCAATGTCTGAAGATATAAGAATGCAGAAAGAAAAGCTGATATATTGGATACACAAGTGTGACTACTATGCATGACAGAAGTAAAGTGAGCCAGCTCAATAGAAGTTTACATGTCATATGTAAATGTAAATACAGTTGAAGCTGCTGAGTTTATTTTTTAAAATGGAGAAGAGCTCAGTGGAGAAGGACCTGGGGGTCCTGGTAGATGACAGGTTGGCCATGAGCCAGCAGTGTGCCATGGTGGCTAGGAAAGCCAATGGGATCCTGGGGTGTATCCAGAGGAGTGTAGCCAGCAGGTCAAGGGAGGTGATCCTCCCCCTCTACTCTGCCCTGGTCAGGCCCCACCTGGAGTATTGTGTCCAGTTCTGGGCTCCTTGGTTTAAAAAGGACAGGGATCTCCTGGAGAGAGTCCAAAGAAGGGCTACGAAGATGATTAGGGGCCTGGAGCATCTCCCCTATGAGGATAGGCTGAGTAAGTTGGGACTCTTCAGCCTTGAGAAGAGAAGACTAAGGGGGGACCTAATTAAAGTCTATAATTATCTTAAGCAGGGGACGCAGGGGGAATCAGCCAGCCCCTTTTCGGTGATCTGTGGGGACAGGACAAGGGGCAACGGCTGCAAGTTGGAGCACAGGAAGTTCCGCACCAACATGCGGAAGAACTTTTTCACAGTGAGGGTGCCAGAGCCCTGGGACAGGCTGCCCAGGGGGGTGGTGGAGTCTCCTTCTCTGGAGATATTCAAGACCCGTCTGGACACCTATCTGAGTGATATGTCCTAGGGAGCCTGCTTTGGCAGGGGGGTTGGACCCGATGATCTCTTGAGGTCCCTTGCAACCCCTACGATTCTATGATTCTATGATTCTATGATTCTATGATTCTATGATTGTGTTTCTGTTCTTGGAAAGGGGCAACCACAATACTTGTGTGCTCTGAGAAGCTGCAGAAGGCTGAGAGCAAAAAAGAGGATTTAGAGAGCAGATGTTACATAATTTAATTAAGAATATCACTGCAAAAGCTGGAAAGAAAAAAAAAGATACACAAGTAAAAGCTCTGACAAAAATGTCATTGGTCTGAACTTAAAAACTGCATTATTTATCAAAATAAATGTAAATTATTCATAAGGTTTAAAATAAATAGTGTAGAGAAGATATGAAATCAATAGAATCAGGCAAAATCTAATCTATACTGATATATCCAGCTAAGGGAGATGTCTCAGAAAACCAGAGTAAGAGAGACAAGCTTTGCATGCACACATGCTGAGGTAGAAGGGATCTCACTGAAAGTCCACTGAAATCAATACTGCTGGACCAAGTCTGTAACTAACAAATGGCTGTAATTAACAAACATCTTCCTTTGTGATGTTTTGCCACTAAACAGCTGCAAAGTACAGGAAGAGAAGATGAGCTGCAAACATTGAAAAGGAAAAGGACTGTCAAGTTAAAGAGGACTCATTCTCCACAGTATAAAGCAGAGGAGGTTTTGCCTTGCACTGGTAAAGGTTTGGGGAAAATGTGAAGTAATGAATGAGTACAAAATCTATTATGTCCCCTTTCACCTTCGAGTTCCCTAAGTGAGCAGGATGGGTAACTGTCCTCTGTAGGCAAGAACCACTTTTTCTCTCCCTGCCCATGAAACCGGAGAGGCCCTTGCTAAGACAGCAGCCTGTGTCCTAGGAAAGCCTCATTTCATGACAAACAGCAGGAGGTTATTTTAAATTTCTTGAATCTTTTTCCTCATATTAAAAAAAAACGGCTACCATGTACTAAATATTTATACAAGCATCATTACTCAGCAGGGTAATTAACCTGCTGCAATGACTTCTCACAGACAACCCTGGAGAGCAAATACTTGAGGTCCCAAACTGGGGGACACACAGAAGCTGGTAGCATGTCACCAAACAAGGAATTGGATGGGGAAAAAAAATTAAAATCTAGGGAAGTTGTGAGTAAAAGTACTATTTTTTTGTCATAGAATCATAGAATTGTCTTGGTTGGAAGGGACCCTTTAGATCATCTAGTCCAACCATCACCCTAATCTTCCAACCACCACTAAACCATGTGCCTCAGCACATCTGTCTTCTAATTACCTGCAGGATGGACACTCTATCACTTCCCTGGGCAGCCCATTACAATGCCTAGCAAGTTCATCAGTAACTCCCCAAAAGGTGAAGAGCCAACAGATCTTCCCTTCAAGATGTCATATGAAACATCCCTATTTTATCTTTAAAGACTGTGTGCTAGGTGGTTGCTTGCACCCCTGTCCCACAGCCTGGAAAGAGACCAAGGGCTGGGGACATCCTGTTGGTGACAGAGAATGCCGGGGTGCAGACAAGACCCCGAAGCTAGCAGGGCAGCCTTGCCAGAGCCTCTTCTAGTGCCCGCAGGCATCTCTCTGAGGCGAAATGCAGGAGGATGCACTGCTTCAAGCAATGCAGCCAGCTGGCTTGAGGAAGCATTTGAAGATGCAGGCAAGTGCTAAATGAACCCAGAAAATGTGCTGCTGCCGCTTTCTACAGGCATCAGTGAGTCTCAAGTTTGGACTGTTTCCTGGCTGCCTCTTTCTCCAGCAGCAGGATCTCCCCAGGGCAGGAGCTGTGGAGGACAGGGAAGAGCTGGGAGGTGATAGAGGCAGCAGCTGTCCCCAGGCAGGAGAAGAGCCAGCCAACCTCCAAGCCCCAGGGTGGAGCATTGGCCTCCGATCTGCTCCCAGCAGCTACTGCAGGAGACTGCTCTTCCCTGCTGTCTGCACGCTTGCTTCAGGGCTGGCACCTGACTTACAGCCACCTCTTCTTCCTGCTGGCGGCAGCTGTGTTTTATCAGTGGTTCTGTGCCCATGCCCAGGGCAAAATGTATTGGGGAGTGAAAATGTATTGGGGAGTGAATTCTCCGACTGTTTTTCATCCCATCCAAAATACAGTTTGAGAGTCATGAGTCTGGGGCTATTTTGCTGTGGGAATGGGTTAGTAGTGCTGCAGTTTCCTACAACTGCTATGCTTACACACTTTCTGCTGCCTTACCTATGGCACAATTCAAACATAATTATTAAGAACATGCTTGAAGATGCAGGATGATACCACTCTATTACATGTATAAAGTAGGACTATCCCCAAGGTCGTTTTTCATTCCCACCAATTTCATCTGAGTTCTGGAAATCCAGGATAGCCTTTAATTTCTAAAGTTAAAAATCTATCAGCTTACCTCTTTGGAGAGTCTTGTGAAAAGGTCCCCTCCCCGCAGGAAATCTAGTATTAGATACAACTTTCCCTCTGTTTGAAATGCTGTGTGAGAAAAGGATGGAAATGTTGGAAGTTTGAACCAAGATGAAGTCTTCAGAGAATTAATCTTGTTGATTTAGCAGCATTCATTCATGTCATTAGCTTCCCTGTCATTTCAGCACTTTGAGAACAGAAATATTTAATTTCTGTATTTAACTAAGCAACCAAGTGTAGACTGCAGGGAAAAAATGGTATGAGGGTAAAAATTGATAGATAACAACACATTAGTAATATATTCTTTTCCACGCTAAGCACCTATGAATTAATATTGCTTTCCATTGCACAAGATACCAGGAATCACTGAGGGCTAGGCACAGAGAGAAGCTTCCAGGCTGGTGTAAGAGGAGAGCACGCACCATCCAAAATGTCCTCAGAAGACCTTTTACAGTAATAATGGGGGTCATCAGGGAGCTGGTGAGGTGGAGGAAGGCAGCTCCAGCAAGACACCACATACATTTACATACATACACCAATTTGGACTGGTGTAGGTTATTAAAAATGGTTTCTATTTAGATTATCTTGTTCTCTAAATGATACCTGAAAGCAGGTGAGGGGATTGGCAGATGTATACTCACCAGCTACCCTCACCAGCACAATCTATCACATCAGACTTTGTGACAAACATATTGTGATGGAGGAATGGCTAAAACTTACTGATACTGAAATTCTCTTTTAGCATAAATGAAGAATTTCACACAGGTAGCCCCGTAATTTTTTTAGAGATGGAGTCAAAGGTAGGCAGGGGGCATTTATGTGAAATTATAACACATCTAGTTACAATTCCCTGACCAGTTTAAGAACAAACATGAATTATATTTTATTATAGTTACCATAATGAAGCTTGACTATGAAAGGATGATTCACTTCTGCCAAAATATCTCTCTCCATTTTCGATCGTACCCGATCCCGAACTATAAAGAAAGAACAGTAAGTACAGCAACATATTAAGAGGAAGCAGGGTAATCACAAGACACAGCACTGGGATGAGGTTCAGGCAATTTGGATTCAAATTCTCGCTCTGTTGATGCCTTGTGGTGTGACCTAAGGCAAACCAGACCACTCTCCAGCAACCCCTTCTTTCTGCTTGCCTTGTCTGTACAAAAAGCAAGCTCTCCAGGAAGGCGCGATGTCTTCCGCTGTAGAGAACTACCCTAAATAAAGCACTGCAATTTTACAAACAACAAGAAGGTGATTATGCTTTACAGAAGAGAATGCTAATGTGAAAATTAAAGCTACATAAAATTAATAACTCTATCTCATTTAAGATTAAACAGATTGTACCAGTCCCAGACCTCGTTGGGCTAACCTTGTGCAAATTAACTTTTTGTATTCTGCTGATGTTAAAAACGTTTATGACATATAACTGAATAGAGCTCTCTGGAAGTGATTTATATAAAATTCTTTAAGGTTCCAATAAACCACCCAAACAACCAATAATAAAGAAAAAATGCTGATCATGAACAGTAAAAAACCTATTTTTATTTGTAGAGATAAATTATTACATGAAAGCAGTAAGAAAAATAATTTCTGTGTTTAAGATGAATAGAGAATAGGAGAAAAGAACAGTCCCAGAGGTAAGCTGGGTTCAAACTAATCAAAACCAATCCTAAAGATTTCACAGTAAACACACTTCGCAGAACGTTCAGACACTGAGGAGGGCTCAAGTTCCCACATTATCAGCTCTTGATCTTCCAGATTTTTTTTCAGAGTCCATCACAATTTTACCAATTCCATAATGAAAGCATTGAATTTTTCATCTTTTTTTTCTCTGCATTACACAATGCCAATATACTTTTCAGGTGAATACATCTACAAGGAGTATTATGAAACTATTTTAGGTGGTAAAGCCCAAGACCTTAGTGAGATTTGAATGCAATGCCTGCATGTGTTGTGGATCTGCTGAGAAGCTGAGTACTCTCAGCACCGAAGTAATGAACATGCATAACAAAACCACATAGTCTGTTTCTGCACTTCAAAAAACTGATGCACAGAACAAGGTCCAAAACAGTTGATCTGAAAATCTTAAATAGGAGGGGAGGGACACCTGTATTTCTTGCTATTTTGATGCTTTACCTGTGTCAATAGCTAAACTAAGCTTTACTAGATCACTCAACCTTGTGACAGGATGAAGGGTAATGGCCTTATGCTGAAGGAGGGCAGGTTTAGATTAGATATTAAGAAGAAATTTTTCCCTGTGAGGGCGGTGAGGCACTGGCACAAGCTGCCCAGAGCAGTTGTGTCCCCTCCCTGTCAGTGTTCAATGCTGGGTTGGATGGGGCTTTGGGCAACCTGGGCTAGTGGAGGTTGTCATTGCCCATGGCAGGGGGCTGGAACTTAGATGGGCTTTGAGGTCCCTTCCAACCCCAACCAGTCTGTGATTCTATGTTTTTAATCTTTGAACAGGCACAGGCACAGCTGTGCGCTCTGCTGAAACCTCTTGCCCTGTTCCCTGCTCGCTGCCATGTCAACCTCTTCTCCACATGTATACAACAGCCACAGCAACACTGAAGAAGAGGCCAGGTCAGCCACAGCAACACTGAAGAAGAGGCCAGGTCACCGCAGAACACAACCTCATTTTCCAGAGTCGTGACCCCATAACCTCTCTGAACCTAGTCTCCTCCAAAGCTGCTCTAGTCACTCACAGTAGCTGCTGAAAAAGATAACTGGAACCTGTAATCAGGATTACAGCTTGGCATGTGAGTTGGTGACCTGCCCTCCTCATTCTCCAGCATTAAATAGTGCCTGATTTAAACACTGAGGGCAGAATATGTGTAGGCCCAACTTTTTAACTCAGTCCTACCCCAAAAGAACATACTAATATTCTGTAGAAAGGCAAATCCACTTGCTTTCTCCCACTTTATTTTTCTTACTCTATTACTTCCATACGTCCAGGCTGTGCCTGGTTTTAACCTCCTATGTAACATCCCCAGAGATATCTACCTGCTTGAACCAGCTTATATACCATGGGGCATGGTCAGAGTTAGCTATTGGGCTGTATACTGCACATCCATTGTCATGATATTTAATAAATAAGCAAGGTTTGAGACCCTTTTCCTTTGCAGTTGATTATTAATTCTGTCATAGCATGAGGGAAGATTTATTTTATCCCATTCCAGATACACCTGGAAATAGGAATTCCTTTGCTCTTCCTCCCATTTGGGGAAATGTTTGGGATTAGGGCAATGTGGGTCTGATATGCATCAGAAAAGGTTTTAAGAAGACATGGCACTTTGACACAAAAATTCAACAGCACGAGGCTCTGAGTACTCTGTCATCTTGCAGGTACAGTGAGTGGGAATGTGCCTCTCTCCTGCACTTAGCATTTTTTTTTTACCAGCACACAGTGCTCCACCAAGGGAGTATCCCTTTTAGTTCTTACATCTTGACTGTCAGATAATTAGATTAATTTGCTCAAGCATGATCTGGATTAGTTCTGGCTGCTTATTCCGCCTGCTAGAACCTGGCTCTGGAGGGAATCCTCCATAGCATGGCAAGAGATGGTCAGGATCTGAATAGCTGCTGCAGGGCCAGGCAGGATGAAGCCTGAACATTAAAGTATTTACTTCTACACAGATGAGCAAGCAAAAGCCATGCTTTGCTTAGTCTTGTTTGGGGACCAGTGAACATCTATCACCATGAATTTCTCCATCCATTTAAAAAATGACTGGATCTCTGACAAGGACCTGTTTCTATGGATTCCTTGCTGAGAGAATCTCATTTCTCTGATGGCCTTATCAAAGAGCTGCAACAACAGCCCTGGAGCTCAGTAGCCTCAGGGAAGACTGGCTCATTTCAGCATGGCTCTGCACAGGGCTGGGCTCTCCCTGCACACCTACCTGTGCCTGATGCTGCATGAAGGAACAGCCTCTTCCACCCCTTGGCAATGACAAGGGATGTACCCCAAAGGCACAGAGGAAAGTGCAAATAACTCAGCTTGCCCACCCTCATTTTGACCACATGCAGGGGCCTCAGTGCAGCATACCAGTGGCTTGGGCAAGGTAGTGCTTACACCAGGTATTCGTCCCTATGAGTAAAATGCTTATTGGAAATAGAGTTTATTGGCTAAACTCTTGCCCCTTCTCTCCAGTAGTAAATGTGGTTTGAAAGGTGAGGTTTATCACTTATCTTTAAATGATATGTCAGACAGAGGCAGAGGACATCAGCAGGAGCAAAGAGCACAAAGTCAGGAAGATTGTTTGCAGGGTCTTGGACAAATTAGCTGTCCCTGAAATAATCCCTGGTGTCATGACACA
Source organism: Zapornia atra (assembly GCA_013400835.1). Taxonomy (NCBI): domain Eukaryota; kingdom Metazoa; phylum Chordata; class Aves; order Gruiformes; family Rallidae; genus Zapornia; species Zapornia atra. Next base: position 206,616 of record VZTU01006182.1, on the reverse strand, counting down.
GCAGAGTCCAGACTGATGGAGGAAGCACAGCGGAGGAAGCACCTGCTACCCTGGAATAAAACCAGTTCCCATTTCCAGGTATTAATGTGGTACGAAAGAGAAGTGGAGGCAGCTGAGGATACATGCAAATAGAGCTAATCCACTCCCGTCTGTCTAGCTCTGATCATCAAAGAGGAGGATGTTACTGCTTACTTTATTTAACATTGAATGTTTAAGGAAAGGGCTTTACTTAAGGTATGAAATTCCATTTCTTGGGCTGTTTTAATTTTAATAACCATGAAGTACAGAAGGGAAAGGGGGCAAGGGAAAAGTATATTCAGAGCATCTCCAAAGGAGAGGAAAAAAAAGTTCCCTCTCAATAATAGATGATCTGTATATTTTCTGAATAAGAAAATAAAACTGTAATCCTACTTACCTCTCTGGAGTTCTCATGATACCAACTTTAGTTGAGATTTAAATATGGAAATAGAAATTATATTTCATCCAATGAACTTCTTGTCCACATTTCCCGCTTAAAAAGAGAGTGCATCTCTAGCTATGTACACTGTCAAGTAACAATCACCTAGGGACATCCCTGGACATACATGTAATGGCATTGTATCAGTTCAGCAGGATGTCCAGCAAACACCATGAGAACTTCAATTAGGGGAACTGTGGCCCACAGGAGTAGTAAAGGGGGCGTTTCTATAAGAGACGCTAATTTATTCACTGCAATACTGATTAAAATTTATAGCTAATTCACTGTAAGGGGAAAGTAACATGTCATAGATCTAGTGACTGGGTAGCTGAGCTGAAGTCAGAACTCTGTGAAGTTAAACACTGTTCAGCTGCTGCTTTCAGTGGAGCCGGAGTATCGCTCCTGGGATCTCTGGCCAAAGAATAACTTCCAAACATTTTTATTTAATAATACCCTTCTCACTGCTGCCCACAGTAATTCTTAGTTCTGCCAGAAGAAAATTATCCTGAAGCTATCTTCTAAATCTAAGTGCAATACTTTGCTGTTCTTTTCTCTGTCTTCGGACTTAGCTGGAGTAAAAGTTGATGCTTCTACTTCAGAAGAAATAATTTTCAGTTTAACTTGTAGTGTAGTTTTTGTTTTTGCATATGGATTTGGTGTTACAAGGCATGAGGGCTTTACCTACAGCCTTGTATGAGCTAACACATGCATCAAATTTAAGTTGGTAATCATTCAATTTTCAAATGTCAGATAAAAATGAAATTGCTTTCAATGAATAAATTTTTCCCAATATCCAATCTAAAGCTCCTCTGACACAACTTGAGGCCACTTCCTCTCATTCTATTGTTGGTTATCTGGGAGAAGAGACCAACCCCCACCTCACCTACAACCTCCTTTCAAGTAGCTGTAGAGAGCGATATGCCTATGAGGAAGACCAGTGCAGTGCAAGGGGAGCACATCTGCCTCCATCCTGCCTGTTTTGGGGATCATTAGCAGCGCGGGGAGCCAGGCTTTGGCTGCCCACGCAGACAGTGTTGAGACGCATGTGGTAGATTCTGGCTTCCTCCAGAGGTGCAAAACTTGGGTGTTGCTCTTGCATCTGTTGGTCCAACCAGATCGGGGGTCTGAGTGAAATACTTTGTGCATACATTAGCTGAGGTCCAGCACAATTCTGCCTCACTCATGACCACAGCTGTTTGCCTGTTCGTGTGCTGCGAACATCTCTGATGCAGCCCCGCAAATGCAAGCAAAGCACTTAGATGCTCCAATAGGCTTCTAGAAATAATTAAAAGACTTCTAGCCTAAATCCTCTTTTAAAAATAAGATGGTGGTAGGTTTTGTGAGCTCTGGAAGGCATATAAAGCTGAAGATGGTTCTACTGCTCTTCAACACCACTAAAGTGTCGACTCTTTAATTTTCATAGGTTGATAGTAGGTGCATAGATCCTTTTATAAGGAATACCTGCTGGCTGCCTTAAGGTACAGGAGCCTGGTCCCTCCCCAGAGTTCTCTGGAGATGGCTCAGGGCAGGAGTTGAGGCCCTGGTTGCCTCTCTGAGCAAGCCACTCTCTCTACTGGTTTTGGAGGCAACCTTCATGGTGTCACCAGGCTGAAACTGGAATTTGGAATGGTCAGGTGATGGATTTGGTGCCTCAGTGCCTCATCCTTATGGGCTTTTGTCCTTTCTCAGATTTTACTCAAAATGCTGCTTAATTCCCTGGATGTACAACACCAGGGAGAGAAACCTGGTGCGTGCCTGACATCAACTACCGCCCCTACATAGAGCTGTTCCTGCAGGAAGGAAGATATGCACAGAAAATACACGAGTAATGCCAAAGGTTTAATGATCTGCTCAGAGATGCCTGGCAAAAAACACTATTGACTAAAAATGATATGCCTGTCCTTACATTTCAAAATGACCTTTCGGTAAGAAATTTCCCTGCTTAGCCAGGAGCGGAGCACCAATTAATTAACAAAGCAAGAACAGAGGGAGCTAGAAACTATGTTAACTAAGCCACCATCAAAAAATATTGGTAACAGGAGAAATAAATCAGATGGATTTAAGTTTCATCCATTACTCTTTTCGCTTCCTTAACACTCGGCACCATGCCTCGAGTGGAACAAAAGTAAGACTCAAGAATATAGAACTCTGTTTCAAATTCTTCACATAGCACTGGAACGTATGAGTGATACGGAAAATGGGATATATATACATAAAACTATGTGCAGCATAATTTTCAATTCTATTTCTGTTATTTTAATCTGGTTTTAATGCTGGCTATTATAGACAAAAGCAGAGAGCTAGATTCTAATTTCAAATCCACGCTGTGTATGTCTGGAAGACAAAGTACTTGTATGGTGACTAACTACCCGAGATATGGGGAAATGCAGGCTTTCCAAAAAAGATCATAATCTAGTTTGAATGGCTCTGCTTGGAAATACTATTTGCATTACTGCGTTTCAGCTCCACACAGTATAATACTCAAATTTTCTAAAGAGCAGCCTTTCACGTTGCACCTTCTCAGCAGAGCACTATTACAGCACAAAGAAAGACAGAAAAGTGTCCTGTAGTCACCCGAACGCAGAAATATACCAATAATGCCACGTAGGGATTTTATGTGCACTTGTGCTGAAATGAATATAATTTCACAAAGGTTCTTTTTCTGGAAGATCCTCTGTGCCCTCCAAATACGGAACCTTTTAAAGACAGGGAAAGAGCCATTAAAAACAGAGCTTTACCACTCAGCCCTAGTGCTACTGCAGCAAAGGGAAAAAAACCCCCAGATTTAGAGAGCAGGAGATACTCTTTGTAGAAGGGCACTCTGAAAAATCAATACCAACGCAGACTGGTTTTTAGGAGTCCAGGGTCTGGATGAGGTCATTTTATCTTCCCATCCTTTTTTCCCCCTTTTACATGAAACAAAACATTTGCCTTTAAAGAAATCAAAGATTTTCCTTTGGTTTTGGGTTTTTGTTGTGTTTTTTAAAGTAGCTTGGATGCTTCAATGTTGAGATTTGGTATGACAGCTGTCTCTAAATTAATCCTAAACTTTTAATACTGAGCTTCCATTTATATTATTTATCACCTATTTGTTATTCTCTCTAAATGTTTGGAAAAATTAAGTCTCATGATATCCTTCCAAAGTAGCTCTGCCCAATTTTCCAGCAAGTAGAATGAAAAGACAGATTGATGAAGTCTAATGCAACACCCGCCCCGCCCCTCCCCCCCAAAAAAATCTGAGTTGTCAGGAGCACGCACAGGTTTCCAGAACGCACTAACTGCTGAAAACAAATCCTCAGAGCAGTAACCTAAGCTCTGGCACCCGTGCCTGAAGAGGCTGCAGCGGGTCTGAGCTCTGCGGGTGCTGCTGGGTGGGCTCTCCCCTGCCCGGTGAAGCCTCTGGTGGCTGTGGCTTCCTGATTTTTCCTCACTGGGACACCAACTTGGATCTCTCTCCCCAGACAAAAAAATCCCACAGACGCTGCAGGAGCTTAAGTGTGCTTTAGAGTTTTGGATGAAATTAGCCGGTGGGTTCAACCCCGTCATTAGAGAAGTACTGACCAGCAGACCAGTGGGATGGTCATGTCTTGATGCAGCGCTGAAATTTCAATTTCTGGTGTATTTTTAAGAAAAACTGGAACAACTGATTACACAGTTCTAACTAACATTGCTAAAAACAAACTGAATAAACGGCTCAATGAATTGCAGAGAAAGCTGCCATTTGCTATCACGGAACTCCATCCAAAAAGCCAAAACCTGCAGCTGGAAATACATCTGTCCATGACTTGTGCAAAACTGAAACCCTTCAACACCTCTGTGGAGGTGCACCTGGGCCATCTCTTTTCTTTTAACATAAAACAGATGTTTCATTTAAATTTATTTACCTTGCTGGTGTGATACCCCGTCAAATGACCCATGAAGTGATATATCTGTTTCTTGAATTCTACTGTAACATACTCCTATTTTTTCTTGTATTTGCTTCAGTTGAACAGATGCATAATAATAATACTTATTATTATCATTACTCCTACGATTGCAGGAAATAGCAACAATTTCAATATTAACTCTTACTGACAGGCAGTAATTACCTATGCTCTAGGAACAGGCATCATTTCAAAACAACAAACAAATAAGCGGGCTGGCCTTTGAACTCAGCGATCCCAGTAAACACCACTCATCAGTAGCCCTGGAAATAATGATGACCCGAGGGAGAAACTGATGGGAAAGAAAAGTTGCTTACAACAGTTACGAGACAACCAGCCTTTTTCTTCCTCCTCACAAAACAGGTATTTAAAATTCAGTTCCAAGCTACAAGAATCCAAGAGAGAAAAGATAGATGCATACATTTATTCCTCAATTCTACTCTTAAATACAGTCCAAAGAAGGTTAAAATCTTCTCCATCAATCTTCTGTGGTATCTCCTGGCAGTCCCTAAGCCCTGTGCAGCTACTGCCCTGCTGCGGTGCCAGCAAAGTTGCACGCAGCTGCAGTGGAGAGGCAGCACCAAGCCTAAAGCTTCCTGCCCGCGGGGGCATTTCGGCATTAACTGAGCGTGTGCCTTGTGTTTGCTATTGTGATGTTGCTAAGTCAACAGGCGCAACGAGCAAGTTGTTTTTCTCTTGTCCTCCTTGAGATGGAGACGATCCAGGCGTCCAGGAACTGCTGGGTCTCTCAGGGTAACGACTTTCACCTCTTGCCTTTTTGAGCTTGAAACCCAGCGTGGTTTTATCAACTGTTGCTGCTCTTTGCTCTTAAAACACACCTGCTTTGTGGGTTTTACAGGCAGGGCTGGATAAAGTTTGCAGATTGCTTTACCCTGGAAGTGTGAAAACTGTCTGTGCTTTGGTATTCACCACAAATATGTTCTGCAGCATATCATCAAAGGCAAAAATGCAGCTTTTTGTGATCAAAAAATACAGGGAGTGACCACTGGCTCAGTGATGAAAACGTAAAGACATTCCCTCTTATGACAGTCTTCCACCAAAAAATTATTGCTCCCTTTATTTAATCTCTCTGGGGCTGAAAAGCCAGTTGTACTAAAAGGGAAGTTTCTTTTCCTTCAGGATTTCTGAGCAACTACTCATTCACTCACAAACCCTGGCAGAGCTGGCAGGGGATGAGGGTGATGCTGGAGCTCCCCAGGGAGCTGGGGACACTGGGACACTAACTCAGGACAAAGCACACCTGTATGAAATAATTTAAAGCTCAGCCAAGTCCTTTCTATTTCAATATGTGAGTCCCTCCTGTTTTGTTTAATGTTCTGCCTGGTCCAGTTGGGATCTTTATGGACAAGACCAACAATCTTTTTTAATATAATATTAAGTGAGAGTTCCTGGAAGGAGCAGAAATGTGGTATTATCCCTCTGAGCAGAATGTCTGTACTGGGATGCTGTCCTTTGCCACCCAGGCAGATTTGCTCATAGGCTGAACTAATCCTGATGAATATTTTCTGTAGAGCTGCTCAAAACTTGCAATTTTGGACATTTTCAAAGGAGTTTTTGCTGTGGCTTTTGTTCTGAACTGGAACTAAGAGCCTAAATTCAGCAAGTTTTTCCAAAGTTAAACGGGAAAAAAATGGTTTATGTCCAGTACAGTTTTGTCAAGGGTTTTAATTTATTTTTTAACCTATTATTTCTTAAACACTAATTATAACTACAAAGTATCACTATATATATTTGTTAAAAAATATATATACAAACTAAAGTATTCTGCAGAAATGCTTACTGTCACTGCTTTTTCAAGTGAAATTTCAATCAACAGCCCTGTTGCTTCGGATAGACTCTCTACCAGAAAAGGTACGCTCAATCTTTTCTCTCTCAATCATAACGCACATTCAGAAAAAGACAGAGTAATATAAAAGAGAACTTATGCCTCAGAAAAATATGATCACCAAGCCTATCAGGAATTTTCAAACAAAACAAACCCAACCCCATGTTTTCCAAATGTAGGGTAATCATACAAAAAGGAGGAAGCAATGTTTTTGTGACTGTCCTAATTGGAGAGCGGTTTGACAGCTTAATTCTCATCTGGGTAATGCCAAGCTGTGGCTGGACAGTGAGAGATGCGTTTCTCATGAGGGAGGGTTTGGATGGATTGGTCACGGAGCGCGAGGCAAATATTAACATTCACCCCGAGCTATGCAGCCGCCCTGGCCACAACTGCGCAAGGCTGGCTGCTCACTCTAAACACTCCTTCCATTAGGCTGCCTGGATGTGGTAAACACAGAGCCAATCCAATCTGACCTGCTCTGACAAAATGTTTTGGATGAGCATTTTAGTTACTAAATTCCAAATATTTTGGTTTGTGAAATGAGTAACTAGCATATTTAAGGCATTTCTGAGGAAACTGGGATAGTGGCGTATCATCCAAAGCCAAGGACACTCATTTGATTTAGGAGATATGAAGCCCTGAGAAAGCTTCTATTTGTAAACCATACAGGGATGAGGTTCATCAGGTTGTCTGTGACCCAGTCCTCTGAGCTCCTTGCGCACAAAATAGATGGAAAATGAGGACTTAAATATTTCAGGAAAATTGCGGCGTTTAATGTCAACATTCAGGCAGACCAAGCATTTGCCTTTGCTCTGCCCAGGCCCTGATATGCTATGCAGACATGCTTAATATAGCTCCGTTGATATGTTTGCCTCATAAAAATAAATGAGCATCTGTGAGACGGCTGTCTGTCACTGAAGAATCCTCCAGTCCCATCAGCAAGTAGGGTGTGAAGTCAAGGCAAGGTCATTTCCTAAATTAGAGCATAAGGAAAAGCCTCGTCTCGTGTTGTCACCAGCACACTAAGTAAAGCTCTGTAACCAGCAAGCCCTGGCCATGCAAACAAGAAAAAAACCAGGCTGATCCAGCGTTTCCTCCAGTGAGGAGAGAGAGACATAGCACTCAAGCAGTCGCAAACTAGTTTTCAGCCCAGACTCCACCACCATATAGGGAGCCTCATGGAAGATGTGACTAAGTTCAGAGACTCCACGGGTGAAATCATGGCCCTAAAACAGTCAGTAGTAAAACCGCTGTTGACATTAATAGGATCTCGCCATCTACATCTCAGTCCCTGTATACAGTTCTGAAAATATATGTAGCTGCTTGTGCTCCCAAAGAATACCTAACTGAGCAGGAAATCTTCCTTTTTCCTATGTCACTGGGTAACTGCCAAGAGTTAAACATAAACCATACTAAGCAATGACTAAAGGGAGACAGGAGGATAGCAGATAAATATTTAAAGGGCATAAACATGAAGGACAGAGAAGAATTATTTATCAAAATAAAAGGAAAGAAGGGAATATAAATAGGAAGAAGCGAGTGAAACAGAAAAAGAGAAAAGGTAGGCTGTGTCAGGCAAACTGTAACGGGATGAACACCTATGGAGCAGAGTGAGGGGTTGGGATTGGAGCTTCATTACCTGGCACATCTTAAACCAAAACTGAACAGAAAAAGTTAAACAATTAAACCAGCCTGCCCCGGCTGCAGGGGAATGAGATGGCATCTTTCACTATGTGCTACTGTGCTGCAGTGATTCCACCTCAATAACGTCCACTTTTAAAAAGACTTCTAGATTCCGCTACTATACACAGGTACTTGGGAGACTGACTGAGACAGAACAATCATTCACACCAGCAATAAAACCTTTAACATTATTTCAGAATATTCCAGCAAAACAAAACATAAAAATCAGAAACTAAAAATTCATGTTGGGAAGGGGTTTGAAAACCCTGTGAAGAATAACCACGAGCAGGTTACTTTTCACATGGCACTTTTCTTAATTCTGAGATCTCAAATAGCCTTTAGCAAGAGCCTTGGATCCCTGTGGCTGTTACCCTGTAGGTGGTAGCTGGTAGTCTGATGGGTGATGGAGCTCCACTGGGGCTGCCTGTGGCAGCCCTTGCAGGCACTGCTCAGCAAACCATACTCCTCGCACGCACGGTGCAAGCTGTGAGGCTTCCTCAGCGCTTTCCTTTGGAAGTCGCTTTGCTTTATCCTGCTTGTGAAAAAGTGCTCTCAAACCCTCTCACATCATGAACTTTCTATAGCAAACTGAAACCCCAGTGTGCTGAAATGGCATGGCTTTTTCCCAGGATTTCTTCATTTTTCTAATCAAGGTGCGTGTAATGAGTCCTCAGGCACCGGCCAATCTCATGCAGCAAAGACAGGTCTTACACCTCATGAGCACCTACTTTCTGCTTTGTCAGATTCACCTATGGCCACCCATCAAATTTCTTCCCTCCCCACCCTGACACTAGGGCTGAACAGCCTTGCTTGTACAGCTGCTGCTCTTTTCTTCCAAGGAAGGCCACCAAAGGCCTCCTCTGTCAGCGCTGGAGCTGAGCAGCACTCTTCCCTTGCAGCCCCCTTTCAGGTACCAAGCAGAAAGGGGCTGGAGGAGGGGGAGATGCTCTGGAGAAGCTGGAAGCCATCTATTGCCTGTTTCACAAAGATACAGAGAACATCAGCTCTGTCCCTGTCTTGTTCCACCATAAAGCTCCATCTTCCCATCAAAATGGCAGCTGGAGCCACTAGGAGGGAGGAGGGAGAGAAAATCTGGAGTAAAATTAAGCCCAGGGAAGAAAGGAAGGGTGGGGGGGAAGGTGTTTTTAAGACTTGATTTTGCTTCTCATTATCCTACTTGATTTGATTGGTAATAAATTAAACCATTCTTTCCGTAAATTGAGTGTTTTTCCTGTAATGGTAATTGGTCAGTGATCTCTGCCTGCCCTTATCTTCCCATTCTTCCATTGCTCCAGCATGGGCCTTTCCCATGAGAGACAGTCCTCCATTAACTTCTTCAATGTGAATCCTTCCCACAGGCTGCAGTCACTGACTGTTCCAACATAGGTCTTTTCCAGAGGGTGCAGGACCAGACTGCTCCAGCACGGGTTACCCATAGGGTCACAAGTCCCAACAGCACACATGCTCCCACATGGGCTCCTCTCTCCACAGGCTGCAGGTCCTGCCAGGAGCTTGCTCCAGTGTGGGTTTCCCATGAGACCTCCTTCTGGTTCATCCTCCTGCTCCAGCATAGGGTACTCCACAGGCTTCAGGTGGATATGTGCTCCACTGTGGACCTCCATAGGGTTGCAGGGGGACAACCTGCCTCACCATGGTCTTCTCCATGGGCTGCAAGGGAATCTTTGCTCTGGCACTTGGAGTGCCTCCTCCTCCTCCTTCACTGACTTTGGTGTCTGCACAGTTGTGCCTCCCATCTTCTCATTCCTCTCTCTGGCTGTACGTACTGTTGTACAACAAGTTTTTTCCCTTGACTCTGTTATCCCAGAGGCACTACCATCGTCACTGATGGGCCTGGGCTTGGCCAGCAGTGAGTCCATCATGGAACCAGCTGGCATTGGCTCTGTCGGACATAGGAGAAGCTTCTAGAAAATTCTCGCAGAAGAAGTCACCCCTGTAGCCCTCCGCCTCCATCAAAACCTCACCACACGTGCTACACTTATGATAACATACATGGGGCAATTTAGTACCTGCATCCATCTACATCCTGGCTAGATGTATGACATTAATATTTTATATTGCATAGCTTACTGTAGCCATAATGTAAACAAAACGGATCAGCATTGACAAAACCTACGTATCTGTACAGTCCCATAAGCCTGAAACTCCCTCTGAGCACGACAGACAGCTCTGGGTTAACAGTGTTGATGATAATTGCCCAGTAAATGGCAACTATGTCATAGCACAAACAAAGTCTGAAAGATGACCAGGGACACAGCACAATTACCCAAGCAATTCAGGCTTTGCCCAAATTTGCAAAAATAATCTGCCGCTGCTGAGAAAATGTCAGTTAAATTACTGCACCATGGAAACCTCTCAAGTGTGTCAATTACAGTCACATTCAGATAGAAAACGCTGTAGACAAAACAGAAAGGAAAGGCTTGTCATTCACGCTCATTGCTGGTCTCTCTTTGAACATCAGCAAAACCTCCAACTCGGAGCAAATGCCACAGCCACGAGGCAGCCATAACTTGACATGTGTAACCCACATGAAGAACATAAAAACCCAGGGAACGATTTTGCTTCCACTGAAACAAATCCCAGGCTCTAGTCTCCCACACCGTGCCATCTAACTTTTAGCAGAGTGATGGCTGAGTGCTAGCACACCTCCAGCAGCAGTTGTGACGAGAATGCCTGGCCAGCTGTTTGGTGAAGGTTTATGGGCAATCCAGCTGCAGTGCTGTGAGGCAAACCACTGCCAGTGCAACTGACTCCCTACCCTTTGCTGCTGCTCATTCTGAAAACAGCACCCAACGGCAGTGTTGGCCTCTGTCTTCATCTGTTCTCGTGCTTGAAAGGCAGTAAAATGTTTTCTGTTGTATTAGGGGAACCAGTAAAAGCAGTGGGATGCACCTCCCAGGGGATGTTTTGGTTCCCAACCAACTACAAATGCACTGCAGTTGCAAGCAGCTGAAATTGGTTAAACAGCAATTATGCTGGATGCTCCAACTGGTGCGACTCATTCAGTGAACAGAACAAACAAATGCTTTTCATATAGATAATGGATTTGTACCACAGCCAAAGGTTTGCAGAGTCCATAAGGGATGTTAAAAATCCCAGGGATTTTTAGCTATTGTATTTCCAGTTTAGCTTTCCACTACAGCCACAAATTTATGCAAAATACAGTGGATTCACAGCTCTGGTGATTTCAAATAGTTAATGCATTATATAGAAGAGACATTTCCTAATGATTTCTTGTATCAGATTCTTTAGCTGTTACATTCCATAACGCAGCAGATTGCACTTAAGCGAGGAGGAGTGTTAATAACATCTCCATTAATATGTGACTATTACTTTCCATAAGGACATGGAGCACTGTGGAGGCTGGTATAATTAGGTTAATGTTACAGGTATGGGGATTGAGAAGAGTGGCAGCAATAACAGTAGCTGGTTTTGTTCATGCAGCAGGCTGGCAACAGAGATCTCAGCAGATCCAAAGTCTCCTAAACTCCTAAACTGAGGTACCAGCTTCTCTACCAGACAGAGCCTGCCATGAAAGAACAGACTACATGACATAAAATCAGAGTTGATGAAGACTGAAAGCATTTCAGTCCTTATTTGCCAAAAGAGCAATTTTTCTCTTCCTGTAATTCATGCAACCTCCTGGTACCAACAGCAAGCTCTTGGATGTTGGGCAGTCAGGCTCTCAGTGGTTCATTCACATGCAGCACAGCTGACTTGATGGGTTGCCAGCAATAGCTTGTCTTTTTCAGCATTGGGTTTCTTACAATCAGAAGCAGTACAAGCAAACAGAAAGCTTACAAAACTCCTTAAAGATGGTGCAAGATAAATAAGAGACAAAAAAATGTCAAGTCCCAAGATCAAGCCAAAAGAAAACCAGAAAAGCAGGCCTTCACATGAAGATTCCCATTTGGCCTAAGGGATGCCAGACAAAGGCAGAAGGAAAAAGGCAGCAGGCAAGATAAAACACTGACCATCAGTGTTATCATTGGTAAAGCCAGACTGGTCTCAGTATGTTCTGCCTACTCATCTTCTACTTAGTTAGGAAGCTAAACACACGAGAGAAAGGGAACGGAGGGTGACAGCTGCAGGCAACCAGGAGGAACTGAAAATGCCCTCCAGAAATGATACTGTCTCAAGCAGCAAGGCAAAGAAGAAACGTATTGCAAATCCTTCTACCCAAGGGCTGGCTTTTCCTAGGAACTTTCTCTGAATGGGGATCCCCAAAGGAAGAAACATTAAACATATGATCAATCTGACCACTTTGCCATCCTCACAGCAGGACATTTTTATCCATTTCAACTAAACAATCACGGATTTTCAGCAATCTGCTTTGTAGAGCAGGGGTACTGCTACTCCTTCTGTCCTAACAAAGCATTCACCGAGGATCAGAGAACTGGAACATGCAGCCAGAGCAGATCATATTTTGTTTAACAAGTCACCTCTGACTTACTGAGTGTATAACTAAATCTTCTTCTAACCAAGACATCTAGGAAAAAAAAAAAAGATCCCTGAGAGTGGAAAGGATGAAGAAAACTTCAGAGAGGAAACTGTTCTCAGCAGAGAGGATGTGAACTAATGGCTTCAGCTGTGGCAAGGCAGATACAAGATAGATGTTAGGAAGCATTCTGTCACAGCAGGGATAGACACAGTCTAAGAATGAGTTAGACAAACATCTGTCAGGAATGACACAGAAGTGTAGTTGTGCTGCCCTAGGTCAGAAGTGGGCTGGACAACTTCAGGTGCCTCCCAGCAGGCGCTTTGGTAGCAGTGCAAAGTGCGGGGTGCCCTCAGAGTCCCACACTGGTGGGTTTACCTGGCACAGGCCCAGGCAGAGACACAAGTTAGGCTTTCAAAGGAGAACTGCTGAGCCTCTATGGTTGTCCTGGGGATCAGCCAGCCCTTGCTCCCAGGTACTTGGTCCAAGCAGAGCACTGCACCCAGCCAGAGGTACCTGTATCACTTTGGACTCATTCATTCAGCTAGAGCTTCACATCACTCTTCACAGACCTGTTCCAATTAATCTAAGCTATGCTTTTCTCTCCTCTTGGTGCTGCTGGTGTGGGTGTGAGGGCTGACAAAGGCTGTGGCACCTCCCAGTCCTTCTATGGTAAAAGTGGGTTTTCTACAGATGAAATTGAATTGCACGAGACAAACATTTCACTCCTGGCTTCAGGACACCTGTCTATGCAGCCTATCCATTCCTGAAACTACACCAAAAGCAACTAATAGCAATCTGCTACTTGACAATAAAAAATACCAAATATGGTCTTTTCCATAAAGTGACAACCAATTTGGGAATAACGGCAAATAGCTGTCATTAGATATACAGGGCAATGAATGTGACAGAAAGAATAATCCAAGGGAAAGCAAGCAGCAGTGAAAGCCCTTGATCAAGTCTACTACGGGGACTTTGAAGAATGAGCCCGGCTCTGAAAGCTTTTCACTGATGGCACCTACAGGAGCTGCAGTTTCAAGTGTCTCCGTTGCCACTTACTTGCTGTGTCAAGCACAGCAGGATCAATTGAAACTTTAAAGAGGTAGATGGCAAATTGGCTGAAAATTACAAGGCGATTTGGAAAATTGCTTTTTACTATCAAAAAAAGAAATTAGTATGATGGACTACTCATTCCTGGAAAAAAAGACAGCCACCGTTCCTTGACTGCTGGAGTAGCTGGGGGACACATTGAAACACAACCTGCATGAGCTGCTGCTTTTTTAGAAAATTTAAAGTCATTCTTTCCACATCTCATTGAGAGAAGAGGGAGACTCAACAAATGTTTAGAACAAACTTGTATAATCTGATCACAGGTGAAGAACATAACCTTCCTGCCAAGGAAATCAGCAGACTTTTCAGTGTTCTCTTCCTCTGACTTCAGATTTGAGTCTCCTTTGTGGTCTCTGGGGAAGCATCATACAAATCCCTGAATAACGCAGCGCTTTCAGCTGCTGCTAATGGGACCCAAGGAACTGCTCGAGGATCAGGAGCTAAGGGTGTGGGCACATTAATTCAGCAAAAAAAAAAAAGGAAAAATTTAAGACAGCTCTATGCAATACCTAGTGAAAAACACAAACACAGGTGCTCTCAATGTCTTCATTGCAAACTCAGAAACTTTGGCTTACACCTATGACTGCACTAGCAAACAGTGAGGGGCAGCCAGGAATCCATGGATAGTAGCAGTGTGTGCTGGGACCTGAGGTGCCCCATACTTGATGTCACACTTCGGTCCCATGGCTTGAATGCCTGTGTGAGGCTGCAGGGCACTGCGTGTGCTCCTGGTTTAGTTTCATCAGGAAGGAATCTAGCTTGTGTGCTCCAGAGCTGTTGTGGCCTGGCAAACCAAGGCACAGCAAATGGGCATGACTGAAAGAACTGCTTCAAAAGCCCAGTCTGATCCAAAGCACCAATGCTGTTGGATGCTAGGACTCCCACCACAGCTTCTGCTACACCACTGAACTTCTCATGGAGAAAGCTGGGGTTTGCTCATGAGCCATGTGCTGTGCTGCCTTTGGGGAGAATAAAATGAAGCTATTTCAAACAGCAGCATCCTACGCTGCTGAAGCTATGTTCCAGATGAACACAGCACTGCTCAGAGAGCTGTGTTTTGGTAATACTGTAATAGCAGAGTTGCACTGGAATGAATGTGCACACAGGAAAGGACTGGGTGATACTCCTGGATTTGCCTACAGCGTGTATGACAAGGGCCGAAGCATGTACTCCTGAGAAAATCAGTCTGGTTGAACAACAGGGAGAAAGAGAGGCAGACTGATTATAATTTTTACCATTATTTAGTCAAAGTCTTAATAATTCTGTCTTCCTTAGGACAACAGGAAGAACTTACTATCTTGCAACCTGAGCAAATGTAAGAATGGGACCCTTTACAGAACTCAACAGCCAACATTTTAGTGAAGACAAAGCTGAATTTACTTAGGAAAAGCTCCACGAGGAAGAACAGGTTTTTATGTGAAAACAAATTAGCCAAAATGCTCCCTTGCTACTAAAGAGAAAACTTTTTTAATATCCAGAGTTCATTTCTTGGATGTCGAACAGTGGGAACTTTTGCCTGGTAACGGGATCTTCACAATACACTTGGCATTTTGAAGAGACAATAATTTAACCAGGACTTCATAAAATGAGAAGTCCCCCATGGCTTGAATTGAAACAGATAATAAAATCTGTAAGTGATGCATACTTGCTTTTTATTTATAGGTAAAAGTTTTCCTTTCTCATCCAAACCTGAACCCAAACACTGTACAGAATCATGGAATCATTTTGGTTGGAAAAAGAACTTAAGTTCATCAAATCCAACCATTAACCTAGCACTGCCAAGTTCACCACTTCACCGCTAAACCATGTCCCTAAGCACCACATTTATGCATATTTTAAATACCTCCAGGGATGGTGACTCAGCCAGTTCCCTGGACAGCCTGTTCCAATACTTGACAACCCTGTTGGTGAAGAATTTTTTCCTAATATCCATTCTAAACCTCCCCTGGTGCAACTTGAGGCCACTTTCTCTTGTCCTATAAGTTGTTACTTGGGAGAAGAGACCAACACCCACCTGGCTACAACCTCCTTTCAGATAGTTGTGGAGAGTGAGAAGTGAGTGAGAAGGTCTCCCCTCAGCCTCCTTCTGTCCAGAGCAAACAACTAGAGTTCTGCTCCTTATAAGACCTGTTCTATAGACCCTTCACCAGCTTTGTTGCCTTTATTTGGACACGCTCCAGCACCTTAATGTCTTCTTGTAGTGAGGGGACTTGAAACCGAACACATTAGTTAAGGTATACCTGTCCAAGCCACAAGCAGCCACTTTCTCCAGGAGAATGCTGTGGGAAAGGTGTGTCAAATACTTTCCTAAACCTAGGCAGGCATCATTCACAGCCTTTCGCTCATTCACTAAGTGGGTCCTTTTGTCACAGAAGGAGATCAGGTTAGTCAAGCAGGACCTGCCTTTCATAAACTCATACTGACTGGGCCTGATTGCCTGGTTGTCCTGTACGTGCTGCATAAGGGCACTCAAGATGATCTGCTCCATAACCTTTCCTGGCACTAAAATCAGACTGACAGACCTACAGTTCCCTGGATCCNAATCAGACTGCCACACCTACAGTTCCCTGGATCCTTCTTCCAGCGCTTCTTGTGGATGAGTGTCACATTTGCTAGCCTCCAGTTAAGGGGGACATCCTTGGCTAGCCAGGACTGCTGATAAATGATGGGAAGTGGCTTTTTGTGAGCAGTACTCCCTCAGTACCCTTGGGTGGATCCCACCTGGCCCCATAGACATGTGTGTATGTGTGTCTACGTGGTGCAGCAGGTAGCTAACCATTTCCCCTTGCATTATGGGGGCTTCATTCTGCTTCCTGCCCCTGCCTTCTAGCTCAGGGGGTTGGGTACATACAGAACAACTGGTCTTACAACTAAAGACTGAGGCGAAGATGGCATAGAATCATAGAATGCTCTGGGTTCGAAGGGACACTCTCCACTAGATCAGGTTGCCCAAAGCCTCATCTAACTCAGACCTGAACACAGAGAAGCCACAGCTTCTCTAGGCAATCTGTGCCAGTGCCTCACCACCCTCACAGTAAAGAATTTCTTCCTCATGTCTAATATAAACCTATTCTTTTTCAGCTTGAAGCCATTACCCCTGTTCCTATCACTACACTCCCTCTCCCACTTTCCTGTAGGACCCCTTTAAGTATTGGTAGGCTGTAATTAGGTTTCCCCAGAAAATTCTCTTCTCCAAGCTGAACAAGCCCAACCCTCTCAGCCTGTCTTCAGAGGAGAGGTGCTCCAGTCCCCTGACCAATCTGCTGGCCAGACTGTTCTTGATGCAGCCCAGAACACAGTTGACCTTCTGAAATGCTAGTGCACACTGCCTGCTCAAGTTGAGCACCCCCAAGTTTAGGATTTAGCACCTCAGTCTTTCCCTCAGCCTTTGCCACTATGTTAACCCTGCATCCAATAAATACGGAGATTCTTCTTAGTACTCCTGTTATTAATGTATTTATAGAATATTTTATTGTCTTTAACTGCAGTAACCAGATTAAGTTCTAGTTGGGCTTTGGCCCTTCCAATTTTCTCCCTGCATAGACTCATGACAGCTTTGTAGTCCCCCTGAGTTGCCTGCCCCTTCTTCCAATGGCCATAAACTCTCCTTTTTTTCTGAGTTCCAGCCAAAGCTCTCTGTTCAGCCAGGACAGTCATCTTCCCTGCCAGCTCATCTTTCAGCACATGGGGACAGCCTGCTCCTGCTCCTGTAAGATATCCTTCTTGAAGAGTGTCCAGTCTTCCTGGACTCCTTTGTCCTTCAGGACTGCCTCAGAGGAAACTCTGCCAACCAGTCTCCTAAACATGCAAAAGCTTGCCCTTGGGAAGTCCAAGGTAGCAGTTCTGCTGACCTCCCCCTTCCTTACTTTTCCTAATCACTAAAGAATCTTAAGTATCTAACCCAGAAGCTATAACCTCGATGAACACAAGTCACCATTCTTTAGCAAACCCTTTGAAAACAAACTTCCGCCAGTGTCCTTTGTCATTTTTGACATGCCCAGTCTGTTACACATTCAGGCTGGAATAGTCTATGATATTTTCTGACACACATAATGCGCTAGTTGCCTAACTACAGTTGATTTTCCTTATAATATACAAACACATTATCCTCCACAGCCCATTACAAGAAACCTAAGTGAGCTCCCTCAAAGGCACCCTTCCCTCCTTCAGGAAGCATGCTCTAGATAAGCTTTCTAGGGGAGGAAGAAAGAGGTTGTCTGATGCAAGAAACCTTGCAAAGACAATGAAAACCCACAGCTTGATGGTGACCTCTAAGCACTAACAGTTGAAGGTATTCCAGACTTCATTGTCAAACCTCCCATGGGAGGAAAGAAAGTTCAGCTTCCTCAGACAACAGCTACTAACTACAACTTGCGCCTAAATTGTGACTGGCAAGGATGGCACATTCTGCAGCTCAGCACAAAGCTGGAGTTCTCCTTGACTCCTGGCCCACAGAGCTTGGGCAAGGTCCAGATGATGACCCAAGAGCACTGCTGTGTGGCTGAGCACGAACTGACTAAGCTGATCTTTACATTTTAGAGATACTTGTGAAATATAAAGAGGAATCAAATGTTACTGTGTTTGTACACACAGAAGTTGGTATTTCCTTCCCAGATTTTCCACTCCCCACTGAAAATGCAGCATATGGCTATTTGTGAAGAGGGATAAGTCTATGTTTCAGCTGGGTCTTTAAGGACATTTCCAGGTCCAGTAATGTGTCTTTTTTAGCTCAGAGCCCTGACATTTGGATGGTTGTAACTCTGATTAAAGAAGTTGTACGAAGGCAGCAGTTCCCAAACATGCAGAGCATATAGCCTTTCATTTGAAGAGCAGCGCAGGAGGACTTCTGCTTCAGGGTCTGAACTCGGAGGAAACTGAATGTGTGCTTGGGACTTCCCTGGTGAATTGTTTCGAAGAGGGTAAGGAGAGACCCAGGAGGATATTAAACAAGGTGAAGACAACTTTAGGAAAAGATAATAGCCCAAAACCTAAGGGCTGAACCTGTATGAGTATCAGAGCTTCACACCAAACACAGGGGTTGAAAGAAATATGACACCTTGAAAAGTGAGCACCAAAGAGCTAAGTTTATCTGAGGTGAAGCCTCTATGTCCTACCTTCTGAGGTTAAATTGTCCTCACATTTTTGTGCTGTTGGATTTCTGTTCCCTTCAGAACAGAGGAAATCTACTGGACTTCAATGTCTTAGATCTAACTACTAGTCATTGCAGGGAAACTGAATTGCATAGAGGGGAAAACTGAAGAAGCTGTTTCAGTTGGTGTTCAAACCAGGAAGCCACTACTACAATTCTATCAGTGGCCGAGATGGAAATCAGTCTAGCTGGTGACATCTAAGTTAGTTTCTCAGTTTATAATTAATTTTAATGCATATCATTGATCTAACACCCCCGAGAACACCACAAACTCTCTGTGAGTCAGTAAAGTTGCCCTCACCACTTACTGCGCTGACAGCCAGCACACAAACTCAGCACAACTCTAAATCCATAAGCCTACTAGCTTAGACTGAGGAGATCCTACGCTGCAAAAATGCTTCAAGGTTTTTGACAAAATAGATTATCCTTTCGAAACCACATAAACCGAAACAGGTGGACGCTCTCAGTTCCCAGGGTTAAGTAGATTCCAGCACCAAGATTTACCAGCAAGATGGGCAGATGCAAACTACTTCCTCATGACCCACCTCATAGCCTTCAGAAGATCATCCCTGTACTATTTACAAAGTTCAAAAGCATTATATCTGTTGATTATGGCATCATGCTGCTTTCTGTAGGATTGCATATCTCCTGGAAGGATGGGTCTTTGATTTTCAAGCTCCAGAGATAGACTTTACATTCTAGCACAGCAACCTGTTGAGGATTTACAGGCACTTCACAGATATTTAATGAGCCTTGCAGTGTAAGCAATCTAAACCACTGTTGTTCACGGAATCCTGAAGCACATCCAGTAAAGTTGATGGAGCCTGAGACACCTTGAGACACATACTAAATAAATCAAAGCTATCAGCCAGCCCTTTATTTCCCTCTGTCCCAGTTCTGCTGGTGAATACAAGGTAGACATAGTATATGTTTCTTCTGTTTCCTCAGACTCATGGTGTATTCAGGCCAGGCAATCAAGACTCACTGATATGTATCCAAGTGTTTAAACATATAGATCAGCTTCATTTTCTTTCAAATTTTTATCTTGAATTCTGATTTTCAAGAAAAAAACCAACCCAGAGTGTAATGGAGACAGGAAAGCAGTATTTTAAGATGTTATTTAAATAGAATTATCTAAAGATATTTTAAAAGGCTAAAATGTCTCAGTTTTGGAAGATTTTTAAGTGCATAAGTATCTTTGAGCACAAGGAGAACATCTCCCCTCCTTCCCCCCCATTTTTATATTTAAAAAGGTTAGAGTATTGTAACTTAATAAACAGCATTTCAAAGTCAAATGAGTTATAGATACATGCAGCCTTGATTCTGATATATTTGTCATCTGGCAACTGACAGAAATAATATTCTCAAACATTTTGGACAATTTTTTTTCCTAAAAGTAATAATTAGAATGAAATGCTTATCTAGTTTCTTTAGGAACTTCTCTGCCACAAACTCCTGCAAAAGGAAATGAGGCACAAAGGAAACAAACTCGCATGTGATGCTCTCATTTACAACAAAGAACAGTGGTTTGCTCACTTTCAAAGATTCAGGCTGCTGCTACAGGTCCTTATCCAGATATACTCTGTATTTAATATAAACCTTCATGAGGTAAAGATTAATTTCATTTTCACAAATGTTTGTGCGTACAGCATGTGCCTCTGCAGAGTTTTACAATCTAAACCAGAATACTTTGGTGTCTAATTCTCCCTTCACAGCAGGACCGGTTCTGCTGTTTAGCAGATATTTTTCAAGTCTACAAATGCAATTGATCTACAAAGCCTCTTTTGTATCAAACAACTTTTTTGAGCTCTATATACTTGAAGAGTGCTGCTGCTGATTGGTATACACTTCTTACCCTACCCTTTGCCGTTGGTGAAGTTTGGGTCACACTAACAAGGGACAACCACCCTGGAAAGAGGCAGGAGGCAACAGACTCACTGGATGAAGCACCGTTTTGTACTTCTGCTTCTTCCTAAACATTACCAGTCAGTCATGGCAAAGTCAGGCTCCTGGAAACCCTGAAACCCTTCAGCAGGACCCACTGTGGTTGTTCTTCGGAGCGAGGTATGAAACTAATTTAACCCATCATTCCCAAAGGCATTCAACTTCTCTATATTGCTATTTATCTGGGTTTTAATTCTTCAGATTAATCCAGAAAATAAAAACCAGTTTCGCTACCCCCTCCTCTTTTCTTTCTCATTTCTCCATTTCCTAAGTTTTGTGAATTTGTTTCGCTAAAGAAAACAACTGCTGTGATATTTAGGGCTGTGTGGCCATGTCAGTGGCACTGACACCGAGAGCTTTGACTTTCCTGCTCCATGCTTTCCTGTGCAGTACAGGGTAGGAAACAAAACCATTCAGAAATTTGTCTTGTTAAGCATGCCTTTTGTCGGTGAATACCAAACGCAGTGCTAACAAGTACTTATGGCTTCAGTCCCACTCTTGACACTGTAATAAATACTTCACATTGGAGTGACTTCCAGTCTTTTTGAGTGTAGGTAGGCAGCAACAATTCAGCACTCTCACTTAAAAGATGAAATTAAGCTGTCAGAAGTAATATATCTATGCCAAAAGTAACATGGAAGCTCACTGACAGCAATCCTCATGGTTGCTTTTCTCACTTGTCCTGTGCCAATGGGGTTTTGTGAGTTAAACAGCTGTCAAGTTTGACTTGTTTGCAGAAAATGGTGTGGGCCAATTAGTTCCTACCACTGTGCTAGTTACCTTGGGATTAACATGAAATCAAGAGCTACCAATCAGAGGTGTAGGTAGTGTGAATGGGAGAGAAATGCCATCCAGCAAAATCACAAAGCAGCCTCAACTTTTGGATGTTGTGACCCATGCTTCAGAAAACAATAAACAGCCTGCTATAACGGCCAAGGGAGGAGAGAAGTGATGGTTCTGGAACATAACAAACCAAGGAACTGCAAACACAGAAATGCCAGCTCTTGACAGACCAAAAATTTGATGGAATACTTTGGATAGTTTAACACTGCCATCCAAATTTTGAGATTTCCTAAAACGCTGCCATAATACAGACTTTTTTCCCCAGTGGAATCTAACATTACTGATCTAGCTATCAAATATTAAGTAACAATCATGTGTTTGGGGATGCAGAAGAAACACTCCCCCCTCTCCAAAGCTCTTTCTGCTTAGCACACCTCAGAGTGTGCTGAGAAAAGGAGGAAGACTCCAATTTTCACCTTGATTGAGTAGTCCTGGGCTGTCAAAAGAAACAAGTAAGTCTCTGGTAAGTGTTGACATCAGAGGGGCCACACAGTCCATCCGCAGGCACCGCGCCCAGGAGGAGATGGCCTCTCCCTGTGGGAAGGCTCTGACAGTTGAGTCCAGCTCAGTTTGGGCGCTTCATGATCCTGTTTTTGATTGAGAAGTCAGAAAATCACTCTATTGTATATATTGTATACACAGGCCTGACCTTTTACTTTCTGCCCAGTACTAGTTAAGTGGTTATTTACACCATCCTGTCCTTCCAGAACAAACTTTCCCATCTACGTTCCAAACAAAAAGATCAGCACTCCACTGCTTTGTGCAAACCCACATTGTCCAAGAAAGAAGGAAAGAGCTGCTCTATGCAAACTGAACGCTGCCCACTTCATCTGCAAAAAAGTGTCAGGCTTTTGAGGGGAAAAACCAAAGTGTAGTGCTAGGTCAGGGAAATAAGATGATGATTAGTTCTTCCTAACTTCCTGACTGTGGAGGAACAAACAGTAAGGACTGCAGCTGAGACCAAACTTTGTTTGCTCTTCAGTCCTGTGGTCTGATTGAGGCTGCAGCAGCCAATGGCCCTAGAGAGAAGGTGACCAGCTTTCAAAATCAGTCATTTGGCCTCAGCCTCCCACAGACCTTGTGCTGACTGGTCATGAGCTAGGAAACAGCATGATCTCAACAACCTCAGTATGACTCCTCACACCTGAAAATAAGGTCTCGTGAATTTTCAGGCATGCAACAAGAGGTGCCAGCTGGAAGGCCTTTCTGCCCAGTAGGAGATATGCTTTACTTCAGCAATATCCTTATTTAAAAATACTTACTTCAGTTAACTTCAGCAATAGAAAGATCGTGCCACTGTGATACAAATTAATATAGACCCAATAGAAGTCCTAGAGATAACACCAAGGAAATTAATAAAGCACGCTGGAAAGCTCCAAAGCCTTGTTTTCCTGCTCCTACACTTTATAGGGAACATTTTTTGTGTATGTTTTTTTAAAGCACTTCCTACAGCAAGGCAGAATTTTGGAGGGCAGCAGAGATATACTTGTGCACTCAAATATACTATAAGAGAGTAGCAACTCAAAACATGGCAAGAAAAGTAAGTAACAGAGTGGAACAGAAATAAAGGCTGCAACCACTGTCCCAATCCTTACCTTTCAGAGTTGCTTTCTTAAGTACCTTCATGGCATAAAGTTGACCTGCATCAGATCCTTTTATCTTCCTCACTAGAAATACCTGTAAAAAAGCAGACATCTTGTGAAGATGAGTACTGAACTTCCAGTTGCAAGCCTTGCTGCATTTGATAGAGGAATAGATACTGCAGTTCAGGAATCACAGACTGGTTTGGGTTGGAAGTGACTTCAAAGCCCATCTAGCTATAACCCCCTCCCATGGGCAGGAACACTTTCCACTAGCCCAGGCTGCCCAAGCCCCCATCCAGCCTGGCCTTGAACACTGTGAGGGAGGGGGCAGCCACAGCTTCTCTGGGCAGCCTGTGCCAGGGCCTCACCACCCTCACAGGGAAGAATTTCTTCCTCATACCTAATCCAAATCTCTCCTCCTTCTGCTTAAGGCCATTATCCCTTGCCCTATCTCTCCATGCCCTTATAAACAGTCCTCCTCCAGCTTTCATTTTTTAGGAAATCTAATGAAAATTATTAGCTCAAAGTACATTTTATCTATTTCACCTGCAGCTGGTAGAGCTAGCTCTGGAAGTCTTCAGTTTTTTCAGGCCTTTACCTCATCACAAAGAAAATATATTCAACGCTGTAAATTGCCCTTAAACGTTCAGCTAAAGATAGATGAACAGTCAGAATCAGTGGGCTCTTCATATTCTGACCAGCTTTACATGAAAAAAAAGTTGTCTCATTTGTGCTTAGGAATGTGCATTGGTCTTAAATTATTGCCATCAATTAAATTAAGGGGAAAACCAGTTTGGTGTAATTTATGCCAGAAGTCAGTAATGGTGGCTTGTCTAAGGCGCAGCTGAAGAAAAAAAGGTCATACATGAACATCTTTGTGCGTACTCAACAAACAGTAAGACTACTTTAACAAATAGGCTATTATAATAAAATTATTTTCTGGTTATAGTCTCCCCTGCTACGTCTTCTGAAAATGCAAATTTGAAATCAAAATAAAATAAAATTGTAGCTAAAATATTTTTTGTTTGGTTTTTTTGTTTGTTTGTTCTACTACATGCAATCATTTCTTGAGTGCATCTGAGCACTGGAGCAGCAGTGAACAAAGGAATCAGTAACTTAGTTTGGTTTTTGTAAGACTTTCAGTTTTTTAATAATTGGAAATAAAATAAGCAAATCTTTTAGCCCATTCCCAGGACTTGCTCTGTCTGCTGAGGTCAGAAATGCAAGACAACAGTGTGTCTCCTTTTTATTTCAGCACTTGTGTTACTGGACAGAAGCAGAAGTGAGGCGAGATGTAGAAATAAACATAAGCCCCCACACATAGCATATATGTCTATAAACGAAAAAAGGCTAGGTAAAATTACATAACAAATCAATGTCTGGTTGGCTTGCAAAAATCTGTGGTGATTATTTTATTCATTGCATGCAGCTTTGTTAACTGTCTCCACCCAAAATATAAAAAAGAAAAAAAACCCCCACATTAGTCACAAGTTGCAAAACTCTTCCTCCTGAAAAAAAATCTGTAAACAAATTATGGCTTCCTTAAAGAAGGGTTTGTGGGGAAGGAGAAAACTTTTAACAACCAGGTACAGAAGAATTAAAACAAAACAAAAAAATTTTTAAAAAGGAGATAAAAGGGTAAATTCTCTCTGAATACCCTAACCAGGGCTATGAACATCTGACAGCATCACAACTACAACACTTCTACAATACAACCTGATGCGTTTTTGGTTAGACTTTCCTTCTTGAGATGGTTACCGTGCATATGAGATATGCACAGGTCCCTGACTGAGCTGAGCTGGGGCACATGTTGCTTGCTCCTATCTCCCTTTTCCTAGTTTGATGAACATACAAATATGTCTGTTGCTCACAACCGTATGAAAAAATGATGAAATCTGGATGCAACCAAAAAACGTAAGACTTTCTGAAGTGTTTTTCATTAACATTCATGATAAATTAAGCTCAGCTGCTCCAGCATTAACAGGAAGTCAATTCATTTGGAAGTTTGGATAGACAGAGATGGGATATTTTTCTATCCAGAACAAGTAAAAGATTTCATTTCTGCATTATATCAAAAGAGAGGAGAAAGTCAAAAGCAAGCTTGCCCAAACCCCAAATTTTCAGCTCTTTTATTATTCTGTAAAACAGAATCTTTATCCAAAAAAAACCCCCAAACCCTTAAGATAATGATTTTAAGCCATACTGCGCATAGAACACCACAGCATGCTGCATCGGCAGAAATACTAGCCTGCAGTTCTAGAAATGTCTTATCTGCAAAGCTCGTAATACCCATCCTGCTGTAACAAGCAAAATTATCAATTTACTTTACTAGACACTAGTCAGCTGCTCCCTGCAGCACGGGGATAGGGCACTTGTCTGCATGCCCTCCAAAAAGATGAGTCAAGAACACTGTGTGCTGTTTCAGAGGACATAAAAATAATCATCCAACCAAAAAGGAAACAGAAGAAATGAAAATGTGTTGCTTTGCAAAATGATGTCATTCCTCTGATGATTCTTAAAAGTAACTTCACATTGTTCTCGAAACCACCGAGTGGTCCTGGAGGGCTTCCTTGTCTGGCTACATTAGCCATACAGCACTAGTTTGGCAGAACAGGACAGGCATGTGGCTGAGCATGGCTTTCAGTTTTTGAGTTTCATATGCACACAAACACCTCAGGTAATTCAGACCTGAGCCAGCAAAACTCCCTTAGCTGGAGCCATGGATCTATCACTCAAATCCCAACCTAGAAAGCTAAGCAAGTGCTCTGACTTTCAAGAGTGTCGAGAGAACTCCTCCTGACACCAAATGCGTCTTCTCTAATCCTGAAAGAAATTATTTAGAACTTGGGTGGAAAACTTGGACACCAAACAGTTTGCATCTCCAGAGGCTTAGGGATTTGAACAATTAGCTCAAATACCAAGATGATGAAGATTTATGTGGTTAGGGAATACATAAGAAACACAGAGGAAGCTTCCCTCCTATATTTCTTTGCTGCTCTGGGGAGTTTTCTGACCTGTTTCACATAAGATATGGAAAGTGATATGCACACAGCTCCATACAGGTATGATGTCCACACTCACAGTCTGATCACCCAGTGCACTGGGTTGAGCATGTCCCAGAAATCAGATCTCCTTTTGGGAAGTGGTGGGAGAGATGACCCATTTTGCTTATAAAATGTTTAAACCTAGAAGGCCCACTCAGGCAGTTAATGATGAAATACATCATTACTATCTAAGATAGCCAGCGAAGCATTTCTAAACTCTTTACTGCCTGAATCTGAAAGCTAGCCATTTTGCCTCCATTACTTTTGCAAAAGAGATTTTATTCTCTCGTTCATCTCTTTCTTGTAATTTTCAGTTTTTTGATTTTTCACATTTCTTTAATATTTAAAACTTTAATATTTAAAACTTAAATATCATTATTGTGCTATTAAGAAATTATCTAGATTAAAACTTAGTAATGAATGCTAACTTTCGTGGTATCTCTCATCTTGGGGAACTTCAAACAGACATCAATAAGATTTGAGAATAGGCAGGAAGTCAATAAAAGCTCTGAATACAGCTTCTTTCATGAATAAAACTAAAGGCCCTGATTAATTTTCAGGGTGCTAAGATTTGTGCTGGATACCTCAGCAACTTCTAAGTACAAGTAAATTCTTCAAGTAAGCCAGAATGATCCACCATTTAATTGAAGGCTGGGAATTTTTTTTTTTTAACTCCACAGAATAACATGCTTAAAATGATAAGGACTTCCACGCCTGGTTTAAATTAGGCTCACTGTTCTACAGGTTTCATTCTTATTTAAACCACTGAAAGAGTTTAAGACTGAAATGGCTCCTCCCTCTTTCTTTCCATCTTTCCGTTCTCCTTTGCAACTTTTACATTCTGATGAAGAATTATCTTTGGGGTTAAGAAAAGCTTTGGACTTAAGATAAAAATTATATTGCTTACAAAGTAGCTTGTGATCATACGGGTACAGGGGTCTTCCCCCCATGCTATCACTACAATTTCTCTCTGCAGCACTGAGGTTTGACATCACTTCCCCAGTGACGTCCCCGGTCAGCAAGAGGGACGTGGGGTCTGATTTTACAAACGGGGATGCTCACTAATGTTCACTTGTGCTCATTAATCCAGGTCCACAGTCATAAGCACTATTTCCTAAGCTGCTTTATATGCAGGAATCCAGCTAAAAGACAAAAGTGTTATTAAAATGAAGACAGGAGGGGCTTGGGCTTGCTTATCTATATTTATAATTTAATATATTTATATATGGACAATGTTATCAGCGTAATGAACTCAAAGAAAAGACATGACATTTTCAATGTCACTCTAGGTGATTAGGTGGCATTACAATTACCTTTCCATATGAACCTTGTCCTAATACTTTCAGCAGCTCAAACTGAGAAGGATCTGCTTTTTCAAAACCTTCCTTCACATGATGACTGATGTCTATTTCCTTCACAATACCTTCTTCCTGCAAAGGAAACAAGAAACAAAATCCTCAAATCAGAGCTCTTATCCTAAGGAAACATACCATTCAGTGAAATATCTCATCTTCTATGATGCTACTATCATGTATGAAATCTTGAGAATAGAAACAAATGCTTGTCCTAATATTCCACGTGCCTGTTATTGTCTGGAGAAAGTAATGTCAGGACATTCAGGTCCTTATGACCAGGTAAAGATAAAACATGCAAGCCAAACCACAAGAATACACTGCAGAGCTTGGTGTACCCATCAAAAACCTTGCTACCAGAGTGGCACATACTCAAATACATACTAAAGGGGTTCCAGCACTCAATCTCCACATACTTTCTCCCTCAAAGCATAATTTAAATCCATCTTTAAAAGCTCCCTTAGACTTAAGCAGCAATTCTTCTTGTGAGTAGGCAATAAAGAAAAAGCATTGCTAAAAGCATCTGTCTTTGTTTACCTCAAACAATGGAAAGTTGCTACCCATAACCTTCTAAATAGAAAATAAATTAAAGATTTAGATGTGAAAACGGGGTGGTAGTGGGAGGAAGAATGACACACGCTTTCTTCCTTACAGGAATTAGCATTAAACGCTCATGATTTTCCAGGTTCTTTTGTTAAAGTATTTCCACTGTCTTTGGATGCACATTTCTCATAGGCACCAGTTAAACCAGGACATTTATCTCACAAGTTATGGCATATGGCATTTGTTTTAGTTGTTTGTTTTATCCTATTACGGCATGTTCCTCTAAAAAGAGAGCAACTGGGTCATGTGAGACCCAGAGGGACTACATAGAGTTTGCAGCAACCCAGAAAGTCATTGAGCTGAAAAGAAACCTGGAAGAAAAGACCTGCTCTTCAAGGTCACAGTGATGAGGAAAGATAGTATTTACGCACCTTTTTGTTTCTGTAGGGTTTTGTAGACGTATGTTTGAGCTTTTTTTCCCTAGTCAAAATACTTGTTCTGACATCTTCACAACTAAAATGTGGATTTTAAGTACAAAACCTTTTTGTTTCATCTCCCAGGTTGCAGGGAATTACTCATTCAGGAATAGGTTTGAAAACTACCTCACCCCACCGAAACAGCTGGAATCTCATGTACATTATTTGTACATGGAATTTTCCTGCAATTTTCCGTTTTCTCCAGAAACGGAAATCTAGCAGCTTTCCCATTCTTAAAAATTAATGTGGAAATTGATTTCCCATTCTTAAAAATTAACGTGGAAAAACTAGAAATAACAGCCTAGAATTAAAATGCTTTCACAAAAAAATTTGGCCGAAACATATTCATTTACTAAACAAGAGTAAATTTGATTCCTTTCACCTCCAGAAAAATTGCTGTCACTTTCTACCAGCTACAGTTCATCTGATGCATGGCTAGCGTTATCCACATTGCTCTCTGTACCATAGCTTCATCCCTCCTCCTCCCTGCCCTGCCCTGCCTCTTCACACTCACATGCTTTGGAACAGGGACTATACCTTCTTGGTTTGGAAAGATTCCTCTACTTTGTGCATGCTACCATAATCAAGGAAAATTATTATCATCTGACAACTCATTTTTTCTGATCCCAGTTCCTCCAGTTTAAGGTTTGCCTGAAAGGAAACCTTTAGAAACCAATTTTCACAGAGAGATTTTCTAAGTACGTAACTGCCAGTATCTGTCCTCTTGTTTTTCTGGTTTTAATTGCTCTGGGGTTTAATTGCTCTGGTTTTAATTGCTCTGAGGCAGAACATCATTCTGATATTAAGTATACCAATTTTTTTTTTCTAGGTGAGAGGAACAATAGTAACTGATACAAATTTGATGGACTAAGGAAACCAGGAATTACCTACATGCTGTTGACAAAGGCTCCACCAAGTTCTGAAGTGATGTACTTTCATACCGAGGAGCATACATCTTTAGGCAAACTGCCTGCAGCTGAGTGTGTTGCATGCCAGTAAGAACATTATTTCAAGCTTTCCCCACCCTGCCACACTACAGCTTAAGTGAAGTAGCTGGACTGCAGGGCTCACCACCCACCCTGTTCAGCAGTTACTCCCTAAGGCTAAAGACTCCCCATAGGGTCAAGCTCCTGAATCAGCTCTACACCAGACCCTGTACGCTTCGGTGTTTGTTCTCCGCTGAGCAGAGGCAGAGTTTGGGAGGACTAGCTTCTGCAGGCCAGTCTCTATGCGTGGACACCCCCAGGACAGCTACCACACGATGAGAAAACCTGCATGGCTTTCTGTCAAGTTAGCACAGCTTAAGGGCACCTAGTCACCATTTCATAATTTTGCCCATCTCTTGTTTTGCACAGCCCAGCAAGGACCATCCACTGCAACCCGGTGAAGGAGGGTATGGATCCAAACTTGGACATGTATTTGGGAAACAAAGTTCTGAAAAAAATGAAACTAATCAAAATTTTATCTACACAAGGTATCTTCCTCAGATTTAACTTCTCCGTTGAGCTGATACCTTGATCTCAAAAACTGTGGGTGAGATCTACCACAAACTGAAAACCACAGAATCGCTTCAGTTACATCTGTACTTTTAATTGATGAGCAAGTTTCAATTTGTTCACCCATATTAGTCATCAAAGTCACAAGCCTACAATCTTAAGCATATTTCTCAGCTTGTTATTAAATTTTATATAACCTCTTTAGGTTCATGAAATATGTTCAGTTACAGGAATATCTTGGAAATATTAAAGTGATAATTCAGCTTTCTGGAAGAATGCTTAAAATTTCTAGCATTCCCAGAGAACAGCATAATTAATTCATAAATTGCAATAAAAACACTTTAATTACATGCATCTTTAATTAAAATATCAGAAAAAGATTGTTTTAAGAGAGTGGGACAAAATACAAGGCCTAGCAATGTTTAGCAGAGAAGCATAGATTTTAAAGACGGAAAAAACCTGCTAGATTATGTGACTTCATGGAAATAGAAAAACGTTGGTTAGAAGGGGCTTCTGATGGTCATATCTGAGTCCAACACTCCTGCCTGAAATATCAATGACACTTCATCAGACCAGCCAGTTTTGTCCACTGTGGTTCTCAGTGTCTCAAACAATGAGGTTCAAGCCACATCCTATGAAAGCTTATTCTCTTTTGATTTGCCTAGCTCAGAAATGCCCACATGCATGTCAAGCTGCCTACTCCCCTGCTCCTTAGGAGGAAGCAGGATATTGTTCTAGGAAGGCAGGATTTCCTGTGGATTTCCCGTGGTCTCTTCACTAGAAAGGGGCAGCAAAGCAGCACTGAAGAAAAGCAAGCCAGGCAGCCCTTTTTTTCACCAACTGTCACTTGTGAGTGGCCTTACTTGTGAGTTGTTCAAGAGGTCAAAAGTATTTTAGCTGGTAGGACAAATCCACTTCCTGCTGGAGCAAAAAGCCAAATTGTCACTACTTGAGATTACAGATAGACACAGCCCCTTAAAGGAAATATATCCCGATGTGTTTGCACACATGCATTGGTTTACCTTGCGTGTATTTCTCTATTATTTTCTGTATAAATTCTGAAATTACCTCCATTTGTTTGCTCTACCAGAGAGAAAAAAATCCTGAAACCAACAAACAAACCAAAGAGTTTTATGGTTCCCCTTTAATATTTTTACCTACTTGGGATTTTCCCGTCACTTACATCTTTTGATGTCTCCCTGTATTAAACTAATATGGAATGTGGCATGATTTTTCTCAGGCACTGATGATCAGAGTAAAACCCAGACTATCAAAGCACAAGCACTGGGGGAAATACTTTTGCTCTGAGTTGCATTTTCGGGATGTCTCTAACATGGATTTTTTTCACTGGTCCAGCAAGTGCAGCATATCTTCATTAGGAATTTGCATAACAATAAAACCCAGACAAGAGATTCACAGATGATGCCTGCACACTAAAGACGCTTTTTTGATGGAGAACATTTCACTCTGGAAAAAAACCATGAGCCAAAATGGATTCAATTAGTGAAGTTGGTGGAATCAAAAATGAGTGTTCCACAGTTTGGTCTTGCAACAGCTGTGCACAGCAGCCCAGGCTCTTGCTCCCTGCTGACTCATCCCGACACTGCATTAGCAGGAATGCTGGACTTGATGAAGCTTAATCTTTTGTAAACTTCTCTAAATATTTATGTTTGAACAAAAAAAAACATCATCCTGTGACAAAAGTGAGATGGATGTTCTTGGCAGCTTGAAGAAAGCACATGGTTGAGCAGCACAGACTAGGGGAGAGAGGGCAATAAACTGGAATACATGATGAAAGAGGAACTGAAAGTGCTTCTCTGTGCTAATGCAAGAAGGACCTATTCAGGGTCTGGTTCTATATTGCACTATTCACTTAAAGGCTTCCCACCCAGCCAACAGAAGTTTGGGACACACAGCTAAGCCAGTATTTCAATGGAAAGGCCATTTTGATACCTTTTTCTTTGGGGCATAGGAGAAGAGAGCCCCTGTTCTTGCCCCCATGACTGTGGATGGCAAGGACATAACTATTTTGGTGCTTTCTGGAGGCAGCTGCTCCTTGTAGCACTGTTGTCAGCCCACTTCCAAGATTTCCTCACACAGCCCTTGGAGAAAGAGAGGTACTAATGCTCAATGGCTGCTGGAAAGCAACCACAGAAAACTCTTCCAACTGCAGCAATACTTCCTGACTCACTGTCACGCATTGAGTTGGGTTGGGAAACACTTTGGGATAGACCTGGGAACCGGGTACAATTAAGTCACACAAAAGGACAGGTCTTCCTGGAGAGCAGCTATTTTCTGTTCAGCTGTACAGCCTCATATCTTCCCTGCTTCACAGCTGCTTAGCAAACATTATGGAATGAATACCTCCTTGAAAATCCCTTTTGTGTCTGGTCTGACTCCTCCCCAACAGGTTTCTGAAGGAATGGAGCTGTGATCATCTTCAAATTCAGAACCCACCTGAATTTTGTCCCATATATTTCAACCACATGCAAAAACCTTCCCTCAGTAAGACTTCCTGAAATGGTCTGAAACATCTGGAGCAGGGGCCATTCCAGAATCAGTTACTTATAGCTACAGACAATTTTATGCAACTATATCGCATGGGAAAAGTTATGGTGCTATTCTAAGATGATTTTTTTTCCCCCAAAATCATTAAGACACTGATTAGTAATTTTATTTCTTGCCTGGCTATCTCCCCAGTTGCCATGAAGGTATGGCCATGAAGTGTAAGCTTCATTTTTCAATAAAAATGTGTACAGTTTTGCTGTGCAAGTTCTCCAGTCTTCAGATCTGCTGGGCTTGCATGCTTTAGGGCCTGTTGTCAATGAAGAAGCGAAAGAAAATGTGGCACAAGGAAGTAAGAAATAACAGTGACTCTAAAGAGATTTTATTTTTGAGAATTGTTATTTGCCTATAGCATATGCTCAAGATACAGACTTTATTTTGCTACCAATTTGGCAGGTTATCACCTAATATAAACCCAAACATTAACTTCCAAGTATCACAAGCAACACAGCATTCCAAAATACTACATTTCATTAGGGAAGCATGTTTAAAACTCTGATTTGGGAATAATTAAGACAGGAGACAGGATATGTCCGATAAAGACGAGGCCAGGTTTCCACCTCTATCTCACAGGTTCTAATCTGGCTCAACCCATAGGAGAGTAATTTTTGTCAAGACATAATAGGCTATTCAAATGCTGTCTAGTGCAGGAAATGAATTGCTGGCCTGTATTCAGTTCTTTGAGGACAAGAAGTATCCACATTAAAAAAAATAGTGTATAGGCACATTTTCATTAGCCTCTTTCTAAGCCAGTCTCCAGCAGTTGGAGTAAAACTTGAAAAAGAAATCTTCCATTTAAAATGGTTTGCAATCCAACTCTTATCTTCTATTGTGGGCTGGAAAGATGTAAGCTGAACAATGATATGTAAAAGGGTCTGGTTGTTTCGTCCTCTACTGTCAAATTAACATTTGCTTTAGCAACAGTGAATTGGACTCATTGAACCCTTAGAGAAGCATGTGGAACTCACAGTAAATTTGCTGGACGTTGTGCCATGTCTGTATTCTGCTTTCAAGCATAGGGTCACCTACCTTCTCAGAAGGTCACACAGAGTTAAATAACACACAATGATTTTTAGAAAGGTTGGGATTTCTTTCCCAGATCTGTAACAAATGTGAACAGAAAGTGTTATCTTTCTATATGGAATTCCTCCAAGCAGGTAAAAACTTTCTGGAAAACAAAACCAGAGCAGTTTCTATGCAGTGCAACATTATCAGTCCCTGTAAAATTCAGCAGACTGTTTTCCAAAGAGAGTACCTATTACACTCTTTAGCACTTCTCTCCAGCTCTAATTTTTTATCCTACTTTTTTATTTTCTTCTCCATAATGTATACCTATACAGGTGAGGTTCAACTGAAGTCAAACAAACTAAACATGCAGAATCACAGCAACTATAATCTGCTGGATAGACTGGAGAAGTCTATGAGTTGGATGTTTGAGTAATTGGGAGTCTTGAGTTCTGGGTTTTGTACTACCAGTCTTCCTATATGTCTTTGATGAATCAGTTAGGGGTGGATTCAGTTAAATAAATGCAAGTATTTATAGTGCAGGAGACAATGTTTTGAAATAATTGTGTAGCCTTGCTTTGTAGTCAATGAAGAGAAGCAGGCATTTCATGATTAAAAGCGATCAGATGAAGTCATATCCTAAAAATGCACATTTCTCCCTGATGACTATGAAGAAAGCCTAAGATAACTCAGTGAGATGGGGGGTTTCTCCAGTGGTGTGAGATAAATTAATGTTTACTGTAAAATTCTGAAAAACGCTTAGAGTAGCATTGGGGCCAGACTTTTTAATAGCATCGTAAGAGAGGTTCACAGATATATGCAATGGAAATTTTAACTGAACTTCTACTGAAGTTAAGTATTTTTTAAAAGAACTTAGATACTTGAAACATCCAGGCACATTAAAAATACTCAGAGGTGTTGGGGTGAATACATTTATCAGGATTTTTCAGCTTCAGTAAATTCAGCATTATTTTTACTTCCTCTCCAACCTGGAAAGTAGGGATAGTTGTTTTCTGCTATCTCATATTGTGAAAATTAATACAGAAAAAAAGTGAATTTATCCCATGATGCTATAATGGATAGACAAAGCATCTGATATGTATCCACTACTACATGATAATAGGTGGCGTACAAATTGATTCTCCTCTAGCTCAAATTGAAACCCTCTGGTCTTGAAGGCTGGTGCTCTTTATCTGATGACTATAGTGTCTTTACAGACTCAGTTCCTGACTAGAACAAATATATGCAACACCATGACTGTGAAGATGCATGAGGAGAAAAATCTTCCTATTCAAAATGAAGATATACATGAAGGAGAGGGAGATGCCAATTCTTGATCTAACTTTCAACTCTGGAATCAAATCATTAGTCAGATTAATATTTATGTTAATTTTGGTGCCAACTGCAATAATTTATGTAGAGTGGTGAGTAGAAAGAGCTCATAAAAACCCTTTTGAAGCAGGGGGTTAAAAAAGACAGAACAAAAGCAGAACCATCTGGCCACAAAAAATACAAACAGTTGGCCAGCCTTACTCATACAGCAGCACTCTACAAATATTCAAATACATTTGTGAACTTTAACAGAAACAGTTTCAAAATGAGTCACACACCATTAAAGGACAAAGAACTCAGCTATATTGCTCTAAGCTACAATAAATAAGAGCAGGAACGTTTTCATCAACATGCTTCTTGGCATGGTTTACAGGTGTGCCTTTGCCCTCTACATCTCCGAAGAGCTATAAGGTCCACTACCCAGTTGTTTCTGCTGGCAAACACCTGCTGCTCATTCACCATGGAACTCACTGCACGTTAAGTCTGGATTCTGTGCCTTGAAGAAAGACTTGTAACTCCAAGATAGATAAGTATTCTTGCGTCCTTAGGATGATGCTATCTCAGCCCTAAACAGGGTTATGAAAGTTACGTCCAACAGTAGGAGACACCATACATCACCATATTTTTTAAAAAAGCTTTCACTTTATACAAAAGACTTTCATATTTTCCCCTCCAACGAAGCTCAAGTCCTGCTCCCAGGTCAGCAGTGTGCCCCACACACTCTGGTCTGAAACATGGCACAAATAGCTCCTGACGTAGACTCTCCCAGGGGTGTCACTGACTCCCACCACTGCAGCCCACTCACCAGAGCTGCCTGGCAGCTGCTGACTGGTGTATCGCGCCATCCATCATGGGGAAGCCCTAAGGTGACAGTCCTAACAGGATGGCGACCCATCATTCATTCAATTCCATGACTGGGTACAGGTAGCCCCCACACTCCTGTGTCCCACCTTTCCATCTGTAAAATACAAGTAAGGTTGTCTTCTTTTTTGATGGGGTTACTGGAGTATAAGGGCACTGGAAAGACCATTAAATGCTCAGATACTATGACATTAGGCTCAGAGAAGAAAGCAGGCAGACAAAAAAGGTCTCTCTGCTCAGGATACTATTCAAGAACTATAAATACTAAACAGCTCCAGTTCCCTTACTGCTGTACTCAGTTGCTTCACAGACTAGGGGAAAAAAAATAAAGTGCCTGATGTTTTTACTAGTGCATTTGAGTGTGAAATAAAATCTCCAGCTGCACTAGAAAGATAAAGTGCTTAAACAAAACATATTTGCAACCATTCCATCACCGTTTCTCAAGATCCAAATAACACACTTCTCACCATCGCAGTGCAAATGGCACCATGGCACAGTAAGTGGAAAATATTGTAACAAAGCCCTGGTGAATTTTGCATGGTGATTTAAAAGAACTGAATAATCTTTAATATGTATATTAAAGGAAAAATATCAGATTTCATCTTTAACAGTGAGGCAGAGTGGACAAAAGGCTGTAATAAGAGATAATGACATTACTAAAGTGTTGGATTAGTCAGTTTAGGAAAATACCAGTCTGCTGTTTAAAATCAATTGGAGGGTTTGGTAATTATAATTTTCCTGTGTGAGAGGAATACTAGCCTGCCAGCACATTTTGCGTCCTCCCATTAATTAAATTAAACATCAGCTAAGAGTTCAACCAGCTTGTATTTCACAAACTGGAATACTGTTGCTATTATGTTAGGGAAAAAACCACGTTGTAATGAGGTTCGTTATCTCAGTGGCATTTTACAGGCAGCGTATTAATAGGAAAATGGACTAATGTGAGGTCATTATGGAATGAAGGCAAATACAAATTAGTTTTAATGTTACTGTTCACAGCTTGGAGCATCAGTGAAGGCACTGAAGGAGAGAGGGTGATGAAGCTGAATCAGGCATAGAGCAGACGCCAAAAGGGAAATTCTACTGAGAAAATATGACAATATTTAGCAACAACACAGACAGAGAAATATGATGTGGATGGCAGAGAGAACAGAAGGTATCAAAAAGGACACTGGACTTAGAGGATACAAGGACAAGTGCTTTTTGGCTTTGACAACAGAAGTAAACTGAGAGGAGTTTGAGAGAAAATTGTTCTGACTTTGCAAACTACTGTAACTGTAATACTAAACAACTTGAAATACAACTTTTGTACCTTTTACACTAGGAAAGGTGGTAAAGCAGTCCTGATATGCTCAGAACCACTCTCAAAAGAAAGCGTGAGTACAATGGGGACCAAGCTTTGCTGCACAGCTGGCTGTGGGCCCTGAGTGTCCACTCTTGCCCAGTACCCAGGCCACCAAAACACAAACAAATACTCTGGATCCAGGCTCTGCTTATGCATGTAGCATCCAATTTTAATTCTTTAACTTACACAAAAAGCACCTAAGCAGAAGAAAATTTAAAAAACCAATATCTCATCTTACACTAGGCTCCAGTTTCATGGACAAATATTTAACGAGGGATACTAGAACTGCATATTTATCTCTTCAGCTGTGTACTTTTATTACGTCCATGGCTAAGACCCAAGTCATTATCTGCAGAAGTACGTATTTCAGTGTCTAAGGATCGTTGCCATGCACAAGTACCTGTCTAAACAGAGTTTCAGCAGTCTACTGGAAATCTGGCCCAGGGAAAAGGCCTGTTACATTTTGTGGTTTTGCAAAATACTAAGAACCCTCTAGTTTAGTTCATCTGCCTCAAAGATTCACACAGTGGATCTCCAAGGAACAAGCTGCTGAGTATCATGTATCCTCTTTTCTGTGAAGGGAAAAATTGTTTACAATTACAATGTTACACAGTGCTAAACAGAAGTGTATATTATGCATATACACCACACTGTAAAGATGTGTATTTTAGGAATGAGAATAAACAAAATGCAGAAAATCCCTCTGGATGAAAAGAAACACCTTTGCAACACTGTTTGGAAGACTCCCTCACTTCAAAGAGGCCAAACTGCTGCACCAGTCTTGCCCTTTTGTGGGTACTTCCAACACAGAATTTGGTTTTGTGCAACAAAAGTGCATGTGTGGTAAGTTTGATGATTCCCATCTGATTGGGATCTTGACATTGTAATGCCAAACTCCTAAATACCACTAGATGAATTTTTAGAATTTTAATAATGATTTGTAAAACAACAACATGTATGTGTGGAAAGTGGTCATTAAATGAATATGCTCAAATACAGAAATGGATCAAGAAGAGTTCAGCCAAAGCTGATCCATAGTCTACCAACATCTAGAAGGAATTCTAGAGTAGGATTCATCCAAACATATGTCTCTTGCTGAAGTAGCTGTCTAAACTTCTGTCCAGTTGAGAGAGAAATGGGTGCTTTTAGGCTTTGGTTTTTATCAGTCAAGAGCAGGCCTCTCAAACAGGACTTAATAAATACGCCACTTTCTCTCTGCTGTCTATAAAGGAAGGCTACGCTGATGAGTTTAAATGCAGATTAATTGTCCTTTCCCATGTCCCTCCATGACTCCTTTAGCATCAGAATCATGTGAGCTTTTTTAAAAGATGTATTCTGCATTAGCCTGGATACTTCCATGCCTGACTTCGATTGACCCACCTTTACCGCTATGGATTTTCTACAGCCTCCAAAAGGCAATGCAAGATGTTCCCACTGTTTCATCTTTCTGTCCTGATGTACACTCGTACCAATTATCACAACACCCTTCTGCAGGGACATCCTTACCTTGCCTGGCTACTGTCATGATCTACCACCATGAATCGAAAAAATCAAGGCTCTTCTTGGACATGAATCTGGGAGCAAAACTACAATGCTATGTCAGGCATCATACTAAACTTTCACACCAGAGAAAGCTTCGATAAATCTGCAAAACCATCATTTTTTTCAGTTTCTTAATTCAAAATATGTTTTACTCTTTAGTACAATCCTTGCAGTATTTGCCTCATTAGGTCCCCTAACATCAGTTTGAAGACAACTTAAAACTGAGCCCACTTGTAGTGCTCACCACCGCCTGCAGACTGCAAGATGTGGCTTTCAGCTGCCCTGAAGCTTTTTACTCTCACAGCCATGTGAAGGGACATTTACATCGAATGCTTTTGGTTCTCATATTCATCCACTTTATTCACAAAAGCCCTATTGAAAGCAAAGGTACATGATGACGAGAAAGGCAGTGGAGAGGAGCTCTTTTTGTTTAATCCATTTCTGTGCAGAAACCTCTAGGGTTTTCAAGTATTGAGGATAGAAGATTTAGAGCAAATTCACTGCTCTAGCTTCCATTCTACAAGGATTTTTTTGAACATATATGCAAACGTGCTGATTTTAAGAGATTTCTAAATTCCTGACCTGTGGCTATTTAAATATTTTCTTGCTGAAAACTGTTATTACAATTAACATGGAATCCTAAAAGGTAGAGGATTTTTTAAAAAATAAAAGGTGACCCAAATGGCTTTACTGAAAATTATGACTGGCCTAGACTTATTGTTCCTGACAACATACGGCACATCTTCAGGGTGAAATCATAACACAAAGAGATTTACTGTGAAACTCAATGGTTCTGTGTTGTAAGCAGCAAACCCAGACCCCCAACCAGTTCAGGCCTGACATCCCTGGCAGATACGTGGGACAGTCTCCTAGCTCACTAAGTGATAACTGGGCTCTGCAGTCCCCTTTGCTACACTGTAAACAGACACAGTGGAGAGAGAAGACCAACCCATATCTACTGTCCTACCAAAGAGATTTGCTCGTAAGTGTTTACAAAACTATACCTACAAAAAGACAAGAGCACAGATAAAGATCTTTGAGGCATCAACAGAGAGGTGCATAGTACGACTTCATGGCCTCCCCTGTCAGTGCATCCCCAATGAGCTGGAGAAGCTAAACGCTACTGTACAGTAAGTTATGCAAGGCTGTTCCTGTGCTCAGCACAGACAGAAAACTATTTGGGACTGCAGGAGGAGGCTAACTTGCCTTTCATAGAAAATGGGATGGGCACAGACATTCATTTCAAATACAGCTTCAGTTAGTAACCTGAAGACAAATGAACAGGAAAATACAGTGCCACACTTCACACATGTATAATCCAATTTTTTAATATCAAGCCAATAGAAGAAAAATATTTTTTGATGCTTTATATTGTGGACGCTGTCACACTGATAGTCAAATCACCAGCTGGCTTCAACAGCTGTGGTGCCAATAAAATCCTTAATGCCACTGGGAGTCAAAATTCTGAAGAAAATGATGCAACACCACAATCACGGAGCTCTTTTTTGCCACATGAAAAATAGGAAGCTCACTTGAACTCAGTAATCCTATACAAAACACAGGACACCAAGCAACAACTTCTTCTGCTCCTTTACAAATACAGTGTTTATTGTGCTCCTCAAGGAATCCTAGGCAAGTCTCAGCAAATCCTAGGCAATTATGTCTGCAGTAGATGATAGCCTTTATACTGAATCTGATTCTATAACTCTAGACAACTAACTGTATCTGCACCACTTCTTAACTATGTTAGTTTTATAAGTTGCATATACAACTGAATGGTAAATGAAGTAATTCAATCAAATCCATAACAACAGGAAGTTAAAACTAGTATTACAAACAAAGGAAAACTAGAAAATACAATCAGAAGATGACAAGTGAAAACCGAAGAGGGAAGCTGAAACCGCACAAAAGTTTTCCTTCAAATACACAAGTCCAGTGCTCATTTGTTTCCCACATTTGCCCTGTCACAAACAATGAGCAACGCCACAGTTTTTCCAAGAAGCCACATGAGGCAAAGTTTCTGTAATATAAGCCAGTACTCTAAGGAAAGTTCCTTTAATGTAAAACACAGTGAAAAGCTATGGGTATGAAACTGCCGTAAATTTTGCATTGTTTGTATACTTAATGTTATTTACATTGAAAACTGTTGGGTTTTGTTGCTGACTACACAGCAGGGTCCCACTGTGCCAGAGGAAGAGTTCCAGTTTCCTTTGTTAAATGCTCAATTTTCTCAAAAAAACATTATTTTTGGACTGTATTTTTTCTGATTGGTTTTCAATGTTTGAAATGTTTCTTTACCCACAAAGGCTGAGTAAATTGACATCTGCTATTCTTGAACTTTATCCAGACCTAATAACTGAAACTTTTTGTACAGGGTAATATCAAAATCTTTAAGTCCTCATAAAAGTCCTTATGCTTGTGAAGATACATGTGGATGTCATCAGTGAGTTTGCATTAAGCTACGTTACTGGATCCATCTGAAAAGTAAAGTAACATGAGAATTACAGCCCTACATAGTTGCAACACCTAAACCTCCAGTCATATGAAGCAGTAAGTAAAGCTGGGCGACACAGAACACTGCTGTGTAAATAGTCTTCATTTGGTAAGGTAAGGTAAGAGTGAAGAGAAGTAAAAATTAACATCAGCTTCTCGTTTCTGTAACTGCTTTCATGGCAACAAGCTCTAACTGTATGTTTTATGGACACTGCCAGCTGATTAGGTGCTTTTACAGCTAAGTCTTCTGGAACAGCAGAGAGCAGAGGAGCAATCTAAGACATTTTTCTCCCAGTTAAGGTACTGAAAATAGTGCCAGCATTTTGTACACAGGCCGCAATTTGATCCAGGATGAGGTATACCAAACACAGTAAATACTATATGAAACACACAACATTATTTCCAATTATTAACAAGAAAAAGTATATGATATAGGTATGCATGTATATACTGGCTCTTATCTGGAGCAAAATCAGAAGAAAAATAGTTTTATTTATTAGAAAAGGTCATACAAAGACACAAGCAGTCTATCACATACTGAAGTGTTTATCAGCTAAGTCAGCTACTGAACAGTTAGGTCTCCCTCAGTAGTTACCAATGAAAAGGCACATAATCCCTTGCAGTATTTTCTCCCTTTCAGTCATCCCATCTCAAAAATTTGGTTCTTAAACTGAGTCTGAGAGTGTACCAAGAGGAACATCAGTTCCGGGCTGGGTGGGAGCCAGGGTGGAATATAGCTGTGGGTCTGCCGGAGCCACGCTGGCATCATAAAGGCCATCTCAAAGGGAGATGAACAGAGCAGCCACCCCTCAGCAGCTCCCCCACCCTGGAGAGCCATCTCCTCCACAGCTGCTCTGTGCTTGGGAAGCTGTAACCAGTCCCTTAAATCTCTACTGCAAACTGAGCCACAGGAAAGTGAA
Source organism: Zapornia atra (assembly GCA_013400835.1). NCBI lineage: Eukaryota > Metazoa > Chordata > Aves > Gruiformes > Rallidae > Zapornia > Zapornia atra. Next base: position 164,648 of record VZTU01006182.1, on the reverse strand, counting down.
GCCACAGCTCACATAACATGTACCACCCAGGAGATGCAGCATTCACAAAAGGAGCCACGATGTGCTACGGTTGCAGTCAGCTCTGGGAGAGACACAGGGCAAAACACACGGTGCATATCCCAGCAGTGTGGGGCTTGAAGTGATCACGGAAGGGTTCAGGTTGTGAAGAGTCACACTAAATAAAGGTGACAACCTCCAGCCACGACAGCCACACAACTGTTCAACACTGTGAGGTGATCCCCTGGCTATTATAAATGACACACAAATCCCGAGCGAAGGCAAAAAATAGGTCTGCAACCTATGTGAACACCGCAGACAGGTACCAGCGGAGCTCTCAGGCTGGTCTCTCAACCACCTCCCAGCCCACTCTGGGACCATTACACTGCTCGTCCAAACTGGGACCATTCCCCACCTTCTACTCTGTGCACAGAAACTGCCATCCCTAAACCAAGTCTGCTCTGATGTCAACCTACACTAATTAGCTGATTATGTGAGACTTGAAACATGCACCAAAACTAAATTATACTATTAATGCAGTCAGGAGCAATAAACCCGATCACAGCATGGAAGATTCAGGTTATACGTCAGGAACATCCTTCCCTGGCAAGGGCAGAGAAACACCAGAACAGATGCCACTCAATGTGTAACCTTCTACCTCCCTTCAACTGCATCCTTTTTGTGTTCTCCTATCTGTTATTACACTCTTTTTGTGTGTTTTTCAAGTACCCACAGTGTGTGCACGTGTCCGTAAATACAGTAAACACTATTAACAAATGATGGCTATTACAAGATTTATTGCAGATATTCAGGATCCACCTTATAAGTATAGGGCCCAGATTAAAAAAACCCAAACAAACACAAAACCAACCCACACCTCACTTTATCAATAGGCATAATTCTGATTTATGCTTTTAGCTCCGTTACTGGCAATGTAACTAGATGTTTGAGAAGAAATTGCCCTTGTAATAGTTTTGTAGGATCAGACCCTTCAACGGAGGATACAGATGGTGAACACAAGACGCACACTAAGTGAAAACAACTCTTGCTTTCCATGGAGGCAGAGTGCCAATTAGAGCCTGACGATGATGGTACAAGGAGAGAACGAACTGTCATCCATATGTGCCAAATTTACTCATTTAAAAAGTGAATTGGGCATCACCGTCTGTTGCAGCTAATCAACAAAATGAGATAAGTGGGGCAACAAATTATGCCCCTTTTAATCAACTAGCACTGTCATCTCCCTTTAGGGAGATGTTTCTAAATTTGGTTTTGGTAAGTTAGAAGCAGTAGAAGAAGATGGAAACATCCTGTTAACAAATTACTTGTTCAATTCAAAGACCATCAAAGGACTTTCTACAGACCATAGATCAGGATTACAATACATCAATAGCATCAATCTGTGAAGGAAATCCAAGGATGAAGAACAGATTCATTACTTGGGCTTTTAAAAGTTATTTGAGAAAACAAACAACAAAAAAAATTAGATCCTGATTGTGGATTTCCAACAGTGTGACTACACTATATTGATGAGGACAGAAAGGTTTGAGAAATTAGCTCTTTATTTTATTTGCTGCTTGGCTGCATCCATCTGGACAACAACCAGATAACATAGAAGGAAAATCCAGAATCCCACCAGCTCATTTCCCTTCAGAATACAAGTCTTCTCTGAACAAGATAAATGCCACCAACTCTTTTGATATTCAGAAAGTGGCACCTGGAACATGTAATCCTGATGTGAACATCTACAGGGGGGAATTTCCTGTACTCCTGATACACCAAATCCAGCTAGAAGAGCTCTAGCACGGCACCCATTTATATTTTAGTATTCTTCAGTGTCAAAGAGCTCAGTTTCAGAATACAATGCTACACAAAGAACAATCATAAACAAACTGAATCAAAAACAATCCCTGGAAGTGGTCTAGGTATTTAAGGAATCTTTTCCTTAAGTTTTACAGATCTGAACACATGATTAATTAAACATACATCCATATATACAGAAAATGACTATGGAAATCTAGGGTTCCATCCACACTTGAAAACTCCTTGCACAGGATACCAGCAGACACTGCAGTCTCTAAAAAAATATACTTTTCTATAATATAAAACTTTATCAAATCCAGTAATTCAAAACTAATTCAACTGAAAGCTAAAGAGAAGCTGCACAATTCACCTGGTTTACCAAAGACTCAGAACCTGTAGTAAAGTGGTTAAAATGATTTGCCAAGCATAACTACTTGACTACAGAATGTGAATACACAATCTTTGCTTATAAATGCATAAGGCGAGTGCTTGAAGAACAGCCCAGCACTGCATTAGTACTGCATTTTGCCCTTCCTTCTCGGTGAGGGGGAAATGAAATTCTCTTCAGAGTTTCCACTGCCACTGAAAAGAACATTTCAACAATCCAAACACAGGATTTACTCCACTGACCACTAATGCCAAAGGCCCCCAAACCACTTACTCTGAAAGAAGATGAGTTTTGCAATTTGTAGCTGCATCTATAAAGCAATGAAAACTGATGGTTTCCTTTTGGATGCTGTAGAAAGGGCTGCTTTATATATTTCTTTCCTCAGGGAATCCACTGCTATAATTTTCCATTGGAGAGTTTCTGTATTGCTGCATTGTTAAAGTGACGGCAACGCTGACCTAATTTGAGTCATCAAAAACCCAGGATTTATCACATGTCTACAAACAAATAAAAAATTTAGTTGTTAGATATATTTACTTGCTTGATTATCTGTAACCATTTTTATCAACTATTATGCTGTGTTCATCAAAACGTTAAAACACAGGCTGTAACGTCCTTTTTTTCAGCTATTGCAAATAAAGAAAGAATAATCTACTTTTCATGTTTCTGTATTGTTATTATCAACAGCACATGCACTTCATGTCCATTGAAGGATGTCAAACTAACAACAGAATCATTAATCTAGTCTTAGAAAACCCTGCAAGTTGGGTAAGCATTAACCTTGGATGCTGTGAGGTTAAGCTGCTTGCTTACGGTCACACAGTGAATTTGACAGGACCAGGAATAAAGCCCAAATTTCCTGATTCCCATAAGGAAAGCTTACCATAAGACAACACTGATGTAATCGCTAAGTTTTATTTTAACAGTCTGTACAATTTGCATTTCTAAATCTCCAGAGTTTGTAACAGCAGGCGTTAGTGTTTTACTTCAGGTCCAAAAGTACCAAGTATGCTAAAAGCTGAGTTTAGTTTAGGGGAAAGGAAATGGCCCATCTCAAAACACCATGCTGATTAGAGCACCTTAACACTTACAGAACGGCATGGAAATGTTAGGTACACAACTCTGGGGCCTGATTACCCATGTAATCAGTGCTGGCAATGCAGTGCTTGCATCAGCTTGTGGAGGGCTGCCTGGGATGTTTCCATACAGCTCCGCTTTACCTAAGGCAAGCTCTAACCTTGACCCTGCCCTTCCTCAGCACAGATCCCTTGATATGCCACAATGAGAGGTCAGTCTTGTTAGATTTTTATAGATCTCCAGTGTATGCTCACTAGGTGGGATAAAAACCAAATGTGTGTTCGGTGGGGTGTGACCTACCCTGCACTCAGTGGTTATTATCGTTTCCAAAAGATTAAACAGCACCTCAGACAAACTGTTCCAGGGTTCAGCTACCTGTCCCTGAGTCCCACTTCTGCTCACACGTTTGCATGCAACACGTCTTTCTGTAGGAACCCTAAATTCAGAGGTCCTAAGAGCCCCCAAATGTGCAGAGCCAAGATAAGCTTCAGGTATCCAGCCTTTGGAAAGTCATGGTTTGCATAGGTCACAGAAGGAGGAAGCATGGAGAAGCATGCACATGTCAGACCACCTGAAAATCCTTTCTGTTTCCAGAAACTACCACCAGAACTCAACCAAAACCAAAGTCTGTCATTCAAACAAGTTTTGCACGTGCAAAATACAAATTCAGAATGTACTCTTAGCTTTGCTGTCTTTACTGTGCCTTCATCTCTCCTGCTGACTGACTATCCTTTCCCCATCTTTTCATTAAAACTTTCCCCCGACTTACATGCTTTATTGGTCTTTCAGAGTATACTGATCCTAACCATTTCACGGGTTAAACAACATCTGCACGGCTAATTAGAGAAGGGATTAACAAGTCAGGGAACAGTCATTACCTGCAGACATTCTGAAAATAGCCATCTCCACAAATCCAACACAGCCATCAATTACAGTAATTCTAGAGGTAGACACTATTAGCACAGAAAGAGTATTTTAATCTTATAAGCAGAACCCACACTGAAACAGTTTTCTCAATTTCCAAAAATATGCAATTCCAGTATTTCAGGCAATAGAGAGTGAAAACAGCACTTGCAGTATCACTAAACATAGACTGTGTCATACTCCAAGTGATCAAACAGTTCTAGAACAAGTGACTGCTTAGCATGAGCAAAAATCCCACAAACACACCCAAAAATTTAGCCAGTAACAGCTTCAGCTCTTCATGAGCTTCTGGGGCTACTTGCATGCACAGTATCATATGTGTGTTTAATATCAGAGCCAGGGGCATCCACTTATCCCAGTTACTTGGGTAATGCTAAAATAGAAGCATGTTTTCTTGAAGAACATCAGCTCAACTGTAATGTAAGAACACTTTTTAACCTCTAACACACTTCATTGTGTTTCATTTTTAATTTGAAGTGTCTACTTATTTTAAAGAATACTGTACTCTAATAATCTGTTGGAAATTTTATTTAACTGTCCCGAATTTTGTTACAAAGTTCACTTGATATATACATATCCAAAAAATAGAAGTAGATTTTTTTAATAAAGCACAATTTGCAAACAGTTTTTGAGCTGGGGTTTTATAATTGAACTTTGAAAAATGTTGTAAAACCTTATTTTCCCCTAATTTTTTTAAATTCTACTTTGATCTTAGTTTGACAGTGAGTTTAAAAAAATTAAGATGTTGCTTTTCAAGAACATCCTAAGACAGAAAATGAAAAAACTATATACAGAAAACATGCCATAGTTTTCAAGCACAAAAGAGTTTATAAAATTAAAGAAGTTTTTGAAAACCGTTACAAATGTTATGACTTGGTGATTTTAAAAGAAATCCCAGTTAAACAAAAAATGTCTGCATGGAAAATGATGTCGTTTAGGTACTGTAGTAGTAAACACAAGAGTAACAAGAGGAGATGTGGGTAAGCCTGAGATGGAAGGCATACACACACACATACAATCTGCCAGGCTTGTTACCTCAAATGACATCATTTCATAGCACCTTTCTCTAGATGGGCAACAGCAAAGGACAGACCATTCCCAAACTAGAAGAACAAGCCTGGACCAAATCACTTGCTCTGACAAAGACCAGACTGGTCATGCTGCTGGAGGCACCTGAGGTCTCACAATGCCATCTGGATCGTGATGGTGGCTGAGCGTTTGTCCTGGGAAAGAAGTAGTTCACTGTGCAACCCTGTATGCAGCTGCTCAGCAGCTGAGGAGTGCCCAATGGGCAGGGAGACAGGTTCCTGGTACGGACTTTAAAACAGGAAATCTTAAAGACCTCAGCAAATTTCAAATTCTTGGAAAATTTTGTGGCAGGAGCCTTGACAATGCACAATGTGAGACACTTCTTTCAGGAGTCGCTAGGCTCATAAACTTGTGCACAGGGACCTGCATTCCCCGCAGAACTGATGTGGGGTTGATAGCCATCACAGAAAGTACAGGTCCTCTCACTTCTTTCCCAGACTGTGAGAGTATGGTCAGATCTGGACCTTCCTCAGTCCCAACTGAACAAGTTCGTCAGAGCCATGGGATGACTGCTGGGGATGTAGGACCATGCTCAGCTCCCTTTGTCTTCAAGTCAGGCAGAACATCCTTTTTGGAGCTGATTTGCTCCCTCTTGGGTGGTGGCAAGCCCTGCTAGCACAGCAGGGAGTCAGTGTGCTGATCCAGAAAAGCTAAGTGAGCTGTAAAGGGCAAATACATACAAGGGGTGCCATCTGGCAACAATGTAAGGAACTTGAGGCAGAGTGACTTAAAGAAAATAAGCATTCAGAAGCTTATATAAACCAGTACCATAAATCCCCTGCATAAAGGCAGCTAAGGGCGCTGCCTCTCCCAGCCTGCGGTGCTGCGGCTGAGCCCTGCAAACACAACAAAACTAAGGTTATGCAATGCCTCGCATTAGGCCCAAAATAGATGAAATCAGGACTTGCATTTTGACAGCAACATGAGCCGGACAAAGTTTGTGCTGCTGGGTAAAACCCCTGAGCTCCTTGCCCCTGTTGTGAGTGGAAGATGAGTGGGGCTGCCTTGGCTGTAGAAGCCCCAGGCTGTGCCTGGGACACACATGGACCTCCCGCCTCCCATCATCCCCTCTCACCTGTCCTCTGAAGGCAGGCTCTCCACAGGCCCATGGTAGTAAGAAGTCGAGCATTGACAGGGAATTAAGGCACCTTCAATGCCTTTCCAGTCAGACCTCTGTAGCAGTCTTTAGTGGGGTTAAAATTTCTGTGTCTCCGATTACTACCCACCCCTGGTCCCTCAACTGAAAGTAAACCTCACTAGCTTTTAAGTAGTACAGAAACCTAAGATGAACACCATTCATTACATGTAGGAATGGTTGGTTCAAAGCTGTGACAGAGGTGGTGTTGACTGTATATTAGGAAACATTTCTTTACCAAGAGGGTTATCAAACACTGAAACAGGCTTCCTAGAGAGGAGATTGATGCCCCAAGAGGGTCAGAGTTTAAGAGGTATTTGAACAATGCTGTTAATACCATGCTTTAACTTTTGGTCAGTCATTAATTGGTCAGGTGGTTGGACTAGAGGATCACTTCCCACTGACATAGCCTATTCTCCTTCACAGATCTAGTGTTTTCCCAAGAGTCCTGGAGACTGAGGAGATGACCAAGTGGATGTTCTGCCATTTGTGCTTACCACAAAATCCATCAACCACACATACTGCATTGAATACAAAAAGTAACTAACAAAATTCACCAGGCCTTAAGACCCACTAAACCAAATAACTACTAAACATATTACTTTAATCTTTTTTTTTTAATTATTATTTTTTTAAGTTTTCCCTTCAAGTAAATCAGTTGGCTACATGCAGCCTCTGTTAGAGCAGTCTGTGCTTGATTGTGGTCCAGCCTACTTTAGCAGGTGCTCTTGCCTTGCTACTACTCCCATCAGCAACCGAACAGCCCCTCCTGTTACAGTTTGTCATGAAGAAGAGCTTTCTACTCCCAAAGCATTTTCATTTCCCCTCTCCATCGAATCCAAAAAGTTCCAGTTCCATATAATTAAGCTGTCAATTAGTAGAGCTCTTTAGTGGAAATACTGCCATTTTCAGAGCCATCTACAATGGCTTTTCCTGGGAAAACTCCATCTTCCAAAACTGATGTCAAGGTCGTGTACCTGTGACACATTCCCCAGTGCAAGTCTTCAACTCTCAGTCACAGGCAACATGCGTGTCAGATCCCTCTAAGAAAAGGGAACAGTGAGGCAACTTTGGAGTAGAAAGGAATATAGCGCAACACTGGTTTCTATGCATTAGAGCTCCTGAAGTGTTAAGCTTTTTTATTTTTCCAATGAATAATATAATCTGCAGAAAATAATACACAAGCAGATAGCAATGCATAACACATCTGAAGAATATTATTTTCTATGTTTTGCAACAAGTATAGTTATACAAAGTTCACAATGCTGTAATACTTCGGCTTTATCAGTTGTAGTCAATCACTAGCAAACTGATCCATCTTTACTCCAAGGAGAGTTAAAGATTTTGGTAACTTTTCAGTAAGGTATCATTTAAATAACTCAAAAATGCCAATTTCATATTAGCTTTCTCTATAGGGAATTGAATTCAAGACAAAAAAAAAGCTAATTAAAAAACTTCTACAGAGTTTTACAAGTTCTATGCAGTTACTTCATTGCTCATAAATTCAGTGAAGCCCTGAAGATTACTCATGTCTACCAGTGTTGTCATTAAGGGCAAAGTAACTTTCTTTTTCTTCTTGCAGAGAAAATGGACTTTTATTATGCTGCTAATCACACCTACACATTGAGTACCAAGCTGAAAGCTATGAGCAAGTTTTCTCCCTCATTTTTAGAAGATGATAATATTTTTGGATCGCTCCCTCAGACTTTAGAACGAGTGCTATGATTTTCCTAACAGTATCTATTAGTTCAATATTAAGTGCCTTTAAGATCTTGTAAAGTATCTTTTTGTTTAAAATTACAACCAATCTCAAAGATAAAGATTTCTAATTGCAACTGAAATTTCCCAAATGGAATCTGGCATATAGAATCCATAGGGCTGGGATCATTAATATGGGCCACTAGCATTTCTAACATAAAATGAAATTCACTGCTGAAAATTTCCACTGAACATTCCAGAAATACATTTAAGAAATTAGAAAATCTATAGAATCCTCATAGCATAAGAATAAAAATGTTAACATTTGAACCTGTAATTTTTATCATGGATAAAATTAAGAAGGGAACTCTCTGTTTTTTAGATCTGTATGATGCCTCTTAACCATTTACAATCCTTCGCCTCATTTTTCACCCACAAATGTTGGCATAAAATATTCTACAGCAAGCAGATACCCTTCCCAGAAAAAAATCCTCAAATACCTCCAAAATGTGTCCTTAATATTTACTACTGACATTCCTTACATACTATAATAAACCCTGGATGGTTTTCTGAAGTTGCCAAGACTGAAAGAACATCAGTTACAAAGCAGAACAGCCCTTAAGCTCTGCTGAAAGCGTGGCAGCCTCTCAATAGCACCACATGTAGCCTGAACATTTTGACTAATATTCAAGCAAGCCACTGATCAGAACTGATGAGTGGTAGGATGCAGAGGGCACAAATCAAAACATTTGCTTCCCTGTTCTTGACCTTTTCCTGAGAAAACTACCCAAAGATGCCAGAAGTTTCTTTTTACTGAGGTTTTCATCTTCTTATGCATTCTCTTAAGGTCAAGTATGCATGTTTCCCCCACATCCGGTCTACTATTTTTATTTTTATGTCATGTGCATTACAGTCTGGAAAAGAGTCAAGATTCACTTAGTAGGAACTGACATAGAGGATGAATTACTGACAGGATGAATGTTTCACTAGTAAAAATAAGGATATATCAAACACCTACTTTACAGAAAAAAAGAAAACTGTCCATCATTACTGTTACTGGCTGCTGAGCTTTGTTGCTTTATAGTTTGCTCAGTTTTATCTCATTTTCTTGTACTCTTCTCCCCTGCCATTGTCTTGTTTTCCGCCATTTTGCATGTGCCTGGCAAGATCCCTGGGCAGGATCATCTTCTGTCCCCTGTGGAGCACCAGAGCAGAGGACCACAGCTCCCAGCCAGGGATGCTGTTCATTTCAGTGATACATGCAATAAGCAATAACAGTGCTGGAAAATTCCACTCACATTTGATGTAACTAATGACTATTACTTTTCTTCTGTGCTTATATTCATCTTCTGTCCCTAGGAAAAATCCTTCCTGAACCTCACAGTGCTACCTATCAGAGCGCAGCTGAGGGGAATGGGAAGGGAGAAGGTTCCTATGAAAAACCTGGCAGGCTGCAGAACTTCTCACTCCCAGCAAATGTTCTGAGCAACTCATTGGTGCTTTGCCAGGCCCTTGATCACAGGAATATGACCCCATCATTGTGCCAAATGATTTAGCTCACTTAGGAGTTCACTGGGGGGCTGATAATCTGCCTGTCATGACCGATCTAAAACTGGAAAATGGCCACACACATTTTAAAAATAGCCTGTTTATCACACCATCTATATTGATTATCTTTTGGAAACGCCCCAAGAGACATCATTCCAGAAGTCAATCTGAAATAATCATGACCTGAATTTATCCAGAACAGGTTGGATGAAGCCTTGTTACTAAGCACCTTTCTTTTCTCCCCCCATCCCAAATTGCACACAATTAAACAATATATAGCTGTCTATATATTAATATCACAGCCTCCTAGCAATAATGAATCATTAAACAGAATTTTAATGTGGCTTATTTCACATGTGTGCATCGATATTTGGAAAAGTTCAGTTCCCATTTTCTGACTACTGAAAAGCCTTTCAAAATCCTAGAGTTCAGTGTCGCCGAAGTGGCCCTGTACACACCCTGAGCTAACCCCAGCCACTGACCCACCTGCGGCCTGCCAGAGGGGCAAACAAACCCTCTCAGGAAGTAATAAACAGAATGCAGAAAGCTAAAATATAAACCAAAAAACATGATTGAAAACACCATGAAAAAGAAGACGCATGTCTGCAGCCGTGCTAATAAAGATCTGTTGCTCAACCTCAGAATCTGGCAGGAAACCCACTAATGCAAAATCTACCTGACTGAAGCTGGGACATGGAAGATGCAGTTGGCTTTGGAACTGAGCTGCAGATCATTCAAGTGCTTGAGAAAGGCTGTCAACCTTTCATTTCCATAAAAAGGCAACTCATTGTTAATTATTGTGTAAAATAATTGCTTACCAGCATTGATTCCTGCCACTATTTACTGCTACAACCTGAAGAAGCCCGGTTCTTCTGCTTAATACTTCAACATATTTACAGCTTCTAGAGACAGAGAGGTTTAATTTTCAACAGTTTACCTCAACACCTCTTCCTCAACAGAATGAGCTATGGGTACTATAGTCAAGATATTTCTTGTGCAAACAGAATTGCATTATTGCTGCTCATGAATAAGGATGAAATGTCAAGCAGAGGGTGGATACTCTCTGAAAGGGGAAGGGACCAGACTTCTTTTTGGCAATAAGTAATTTATAACAAACTATTATAGGTCACACATTTTATGGAACACAAAACTAGTAGCATAAAGTATTGTTACCTCATGGCAACTTACAATCAAACACTTGTTCTCAGTTCTCTCTTTTCTGCCCAGAGCTCAGACTCCATGGACAGCCCAGCTCCTTGGACCTCTCTAAAGGACAGCTGAAATGTTGGGCATCGTGCTAAGAGGCGTGGTTCTGCCTCAATTCTACTTTGACTTCCCTCTTTCCCACAAAAGTGACAAAGGTAAGAGCGTTGTCTGTTTTATACCCTAGATCCAGGTAGCAACGCTACACTGCTGGGAGAGTAGGAGGATATCACTGGGATGTGAGAAGCCCTAATGCAGCTGTGCTGGCAGGTGCAGTTCCATCATCTCTGCATGCTGCCTTACAGTTAGAAAACATACAACCCTCTAAAAATACCTCATAGGTAACAACTCAGTTCTCCTTTGCCCAAGCTGTGCTCAGACACATCTAGTGGCAGACTTAGATGCAGAGAGGTTTATTTGCGGCTTCCTGAGATGTAAGCACGCTTTTCAGTAAAAATGAGAGCAGCACCAGCGGAGGAGCAGTATCCTCCCCTTCTGCCACATGTTCTTCTATTCCAGGAGGGGGAAGGAAGGGGCTATTCTTTAGAAGAAACCACTATGCAGATGGAAATGACCCCAATAAGGAAGAATTTCCCATGAGGATTTCCACTTGTCTTCTACACTCACTACATACCATGTTGTATCAAGCAAAGACTTGCTGGAGTGGAGTACCCAGCCCACTATATTTAAAAATGTTGGTAAATTGAAAATGGATCATGCCACTTCGCTTGGCTCCTTCCTCCTCCTGTCCCCCCACACACCATGAATATATTTTGGAAGAAAAGAATACACCCACTACTCGAGCAGTATTTCACAGATTATGCATGTAAGGAGGAAATAATAATACATCATTTCATCAAATCTGCAGTGCTCCACGCCTATAGAAAAACTGCAGGGATTTCTGCAATATAAACGCCTGGACAGGAGGTAACCTTCCCCTGTGGAGCAGGGACCAAACTGCAGCAATGGCTGAAACCTGCTGTGAATAATTAATGACATTTTTTCAGGCAGTGACTTATGCCTGAATTCCTAAAGGAAATAGTCCACTTAAACTGGTTTATTAAAGCTGTATCCCAAGGAAACTCCAAACTCTGTTTAATGAAGCAATCTGACCAATTTGTGATGCATTTTCCCCTCTCTAGTTCTTCGTGTGCTACTGAAACCCATACAGCACATAATTAAATCAAGGGTGGCTAAAATATCTCACATGCTAAATTACTATGCATTTGCCTAATTAGCAATTACAACCCACTGTTACCACAGATATTTGCTGAGTAATACCTCTGTTCCACTGTACGCTTGAGCCCAGCTACAGAAAGCAATAACACACAAAACCTGTTACGTGTTGGATGCTTAACAAGCACTATGGATAAATCAAGAAGTAGGCCACAACATCAAAAGAACCAGAGCTTTAATTTACAGTGCAGAGATTAGCAATATAATTAATGAGAATTATAACAAAGTGAAGGAGAGAAATCACTGAAATCCTCTAACGATGCATCTTTGGGAAAAGCAAACAAATAAACCCCAACCCAAAGCCAAGTGTTGTCTAAAACACTTTATTGGTGCACTCTGCTTTTGATCTGTAATCCACCCCCTTCCCTCCCAGCCAGCCTTCTGTTAAAAAGAAAGAAAGATTTCACACCAATTCCACACTTTGGAACAAGATTTCAGGGAGCTTTTATTTTCCTACGATGTAGGGAACAAGAAATGATAGTATCAGATAAAAGCACATAATGAGATTAAGTCTCATTAAAAAACTCCTCTGGTGCTTCAAAAGCACTTAACTCTATTAGAGGTAAGGCTGAGAGCAGTACGTACACCTACAAACACCACACAGTCACGCGTGCAGAAGAGACCCTACGCCATGGAAACTACAAAACAGTCATAGCAAATGGCAAAACACTTCTCTGAAATGCATGGATTTTACGTGATGAGACAACAAATATTACTCAGGGTACTTGGTGCACCTTGCGCTGAAAGGGTTTCTAAAGAGCTAGGCATGAAACATCTCCACGTTCAAAGGATGTGCCGGTAACACTCAGTGTAAGAAGTCATGTAAGCTGGTTGGTTTGGGTCACTCACTCACCACAAACTGCATCGCTAATAACTCACATCGTGGCATAGCTACTCCTTACAGATACCAGATTTCAGTCTCAGAGGTGCCATGGGGGAGGCCTGCAGACAGGTCGCCACTCTCGAGCACACACACAACGCTTACTGCTGCTTCCTGCATCCTGCAGAGACTGATGCACCTGGCTGCATGGTGAACAAGTCCCAAGTGTTTCACAGGGACTGGAATTTCTGGCTTTCAAACGAAGAAATGAAAGGAATGAAATGCCTGACCTTTAAGTGAAGACAGAGAACACTGCCTGCAATACTTTTACAGGAAAACCAAATTCAATTCTATCAAATTTGACTTCTGAAAACAAAGAGAAATAGAGATATTGAAGGTTACTAGTACTGAAGCCAGATGCAAGGCTGAATAAAATTATATTAGTATATCTTTAACAGTAGCACTGAAAGTTAATAAACACAACCAATTCAGAGATGTATAGAATACCCCAATTAATTACATGCACCTTTTTTCAACCAAAAAGTTCTTACTCATGTGCTAATCTTATTGCATTAGTCATGTTTTAAAATATCTTTATAGATAGGTATGCAAAGCTGTAAAAATACTCATACTTAATTTCAAACTTTTCAATAATTCATCTTTTTTCTTTGTGAATGATAAGGCTATTGTTTTCATTGGCAAAATTCTTAACATTTCTGTAGAAATATACGATGCATAAACATATTTTCATTTTTCTTTCAAAGTTTGTATTACAAAATTCTTTAGCTAAAATGATAATCTTTAGCTTAAAATAATAAAACAAATAAATTAACGGACAACATTCATTCTGATACAGTGAAAATGATTGATAAAACTATTCATTAGCAATGAATCCTTACACGTTCGGTGCCATCCAGGTCAAATGTAACCAGAGACTGACCCTAATCCCAAATCAGATTTTCTAGCTAGCCTCTATTCTGCCAGCACTGAAAAGCTACAGATGGCAGAATGGAGGAACGCAGCAGTACCAAATAGGAACATTCATTTTTAAAGGCAACTTAAAAATAAATGTCTTACACAGATTTATGACTAAATTTGCTGTTAGGCAGAAGGAATATAAAACAAGAGAAAACATAAAGCTGCCAGGTGTAGAATATTGCTGAAAATATAGTGTGTTTCCACTGAAGTGAGCTCTGAGGCCAGACAGGGTCACAGCCAGGGATGGGGATGATGTCGAAGGCAGTGCTGTAGGCAAGGGGATTTTTTTCATAAATTCTGCTCTCCTTTTCCCAGTGTCAGCTTTTCTACTACATTCAGTGCTATTTTTGATGGTACTTTTGATGTTGTTGTTTTTTTCTTGGGTATAAATGAAAATCAATGTCTACAAGGATGTTGCTATTTTGCAGTTAGTACTATTCCACTGTTTCCATCATGTCACTCTGCCAGGGTAAAAAAGGCCTTGTAGCAGGAATATTTTACTTCAAACCGTAACAACAGCAAACACAGAAGTCAAGACCCATGGTCTAAACTCCACCAATTTCCATACAATCACCTTTTACCTATGGGTAAGAATGTTTTGTTCTTATAAAACTGTTCTTATAAAACTATCTTCACAATTTCATGCGTTATTTACAGGGTATAGGAACACAGCATAAAAAAACCCAAACATTGCCTCTCATTCTAAAATTAACACAACACTCTCATAGATTATACAACAGCACTTAAATCCAGGCAGATTGTTTTCAGAGCTGTGTTTGCAAGCAGCGATCCATGGATTTATCAATGCCATTATTTTAACAGAAGTTTATTTCACAGTCAATGCTTATTTCATGATTATTTTTCACACAGCTAAACTTTGTTTTTATTTCATCAATGTGTAAAGGTCTGCTACCAAAACTTTCTATGCTGACATAGTTCAGATGGAAATGCTACGGTCACCAGGTATGAGAAGAAGATACAGCCATGCTGTACAGGCAAAGTCCAAACAGGTTCCCAGAAGCTTTTTCCACCAAACCCTGGGGCACCTGTTACTGTCCAACAAGGCAATAAAGCTAAATCCTTCTAGCAGCAGACTGAAAAACAAAGCCAGTGTGGTGGTTTGACCCTGGCTGGAGGCCAGATGCCCACTAAAGACACTCTATCTGTCAGGTCTACAGAAAGCTTCTAGCCGCTTCTTGCAGAAGCCCCCCCTGAAGCTCCCCCTCCTCCACTGGAACCCAGCCAGGCAAAACCACAATGTCCAGTTTGAGTGCCACCTTCCTCCAAAGTACCTACCCTATCACCCACCTACCCCACAAACAACAAGTTGGGGAAACCTGAACCCTTACTGAAGTTCTGCCCCCATGTGAGGGCACGTCCCCGGTCACACAGCACACACAAGTCTGACCGAAGAGCTGTCATTAGTGAATCTCACCATGCTCGAGTGCCACTGTCTGGATGGATGTACAAGCCTGGGTTACAGAAAATATTTTCAGGGTATTTGTGGAGATTGGTGGCAAGGCTTTTACAGCACAACTTGGCCATCTGAATTTATAACCAGGAAAATGTTTAATCCAATTTCATACCATTTCTGGCCATTTATTTTAATAGCATAGCATGTAAGGAGATATACAACTGGTACTTGCAAGTATGCTAAGTGAGCTGCCTCTGAGATTATAATAGTTCACACTACAACAGAATTAAAATCTGTTCAGCTAGAAAAATGAGGCAATAACACATCTCTCACTAGGAACTCTCCCTTCATCCATTTAGGAAAGCCTTTTTCCCTGACAAGTCCTCCATGAATGATTTTCCAGTTTCTCTGCCTCAAGAGTTGGAAAGTCAGTCAGATCACCAAAAATGCCCTCAGAACTATATGTATGAGTATGCACAGACAGAGCTACTCTGATTTTTGTGAGCCTAGCAGTCTGACACCGGAGAAGGCAATGCAACCCATGCCTATGCACTAGGAGAGGCAAATTTATTTGGCCACTGTGGGAGAAGAGGACCTACTTGCATTGGGGTGGTATCTTTTGCTACCTCTGGGGGCATTTTCTGCTAACTCCAGAAAACTATGACATTTATAGTAATACTCAGAAAATGCAAACCCTTCTGAGTCTGTGCTCCAGCACTGAACAACTGCTGTTTTCACTTCTACTGCTAGCTACAGTTGGCTGCAAGAGTCCTTTTCTCAAGGGGAAAAAAAAAGCCCTCCAGTTAGAAGACTCCCTTCCCGTTAAAGCAAGAGGACTGTGTGGTTCTCATCCTGTGGCAAGGATGGTTTTGTCCAGTGCACAGGGAAACTAAGGCTGAAGGAGAGGAGCTGAGGCTATAAAGAACACCCATACAAAGAACCACAAAACGGAGAGCCCTACATGAGACAATGTTGAGCAACCAATGTAACTAGTGGACTAAGATGAGACATTGTGCTGTGAGGACCAGAAGCCTAAATGCAGGGTCCCAGTATCCTGCAGCACACCAGAGACAAGCTAAAGCTGGGATGGCTCTACAGCTGTAAGAATTGAGCCACCTGTTTCAGGGTGACAAATGATTTACCAGACAAGCTTCTTTGGGGGAGCAGAGCAAATCAAGAGAAGCAAACATCTGGGTTTTCTGTCTTGTATGATATTGGTGGGTGCAGCTAGTATTTGGGCTTTTTACAGACTCACGGCAGGATGCAAGAGGTCTCTTCCGAAAGGGGAGGCCAGAGTGGATTTGGCCTCAAGAGAGTTCACAGTGGGGTCATGTCTGACACACAGGGCAGCACCAGTGGGCACCAAAAAGACAGGAGCAGCAGCAAAGAAGCAGAGGGGGTAAGATTGGTGTAGGACCATAGGGACCTAGAAGCATGGTGGGAAAGGAATGCCAAGAGGAAGCCTGGCAATGGGAAGATGGTGTAGATGGGCAGAGATTTGGGATTAGGAGAGAAAATAGGGAGCAGAAATACCTGCAAGAGATCTACAACAGATGTGGTCATCAGTGTGTGCAGCTCAAGTGGAAGAGTATTTGGAGCAGAGTAAGGACTATGAATAGGTTTGTGCTAGGATCAGTGGGGAACTCTGAAATGGAGGTAAGTGTTGGAAAGGTCTGGGCTGTTGTGGGGACCTCTGAACTGTGTATGGGGCCTGAGCAGGGGGAGGGACATGAAGGACTCCAGGAAAAGACATTTGGGAATCTCATCTAATTGCAGCCACCACCAGCTGCTATTGCAGCTTGGGGGCAGGGTGCACCCAGGACTGCTTTAGTGCTCTGCAGAACTGTCCTCTCTGTGTTTCAGTCTTGTGGAGGGCTGATGCCAGGGGCTCTGGGTTTGTGACTGAGGCTGTCTGGCAGAAGGAAGGAATGTTTTTATTGCAGAAGTCCAGACAGGTGATTCAGACACCACTGTCATGCCCACATCATTACTGTATAATGAATACAATGCAGCTGAGCTGGGGATTGTACAAAGTTAAGTTGCAGGCCTTAAGAAGATTTTATTGCAGAGTCTGCGATCTCTCACCTTCTGACTATATAGCAGCACAAGTAATAAATAATACCAGGTGCCTGCACCAAAACACCTGGGCTTGACTTTCTGAGATGCTAAATATGCACAGATCGATCCTGTTCAGTCTGAGTTGTGACTGATTACCTGGTCTGAAAATTGATACCCCTCCCCAAGAGCACCCCTAATCAGGGACTTCTGAAAGCATTTACTCCACATCAACCTTCCAGAACTGACAAGAAGGACTGTGGCCAGAGGATATCAATCAACCTGAGCTAAATTGTGATTAGGACTATTGCACAACAGAATAAGATTTAGAGGGAGAAAGCACATTCTTTAGGCATCAGTTAAAACCCCCCACACTTAAATAATGTGCTTTTTGCTGCATGCAACAAAACATAACTCATCTAGCAACCTTAGCAGCTTGTGCTAAACTGAAGCAGTCACAGCTGACCTTCCTCAGTCACTCTGACAAGTCTATATTCGTTATCCTCATTACATAAAGACAATCAATCAGAAATCGGAGAACAATGGCCTTATGAGGGTTCATAAAAATTGAATGCAAACCCTCTATGCTGCTCAGTCAGGGACAAGTTATTCCCAGAGCTACAGACACAAGTCTGGGCCAAAGTCAACATAATTAATTTTTTTTTCTGAGTAGGGCCTGGGTCCAAGAAGGGAGCTTGCTGAATCCTTCAAGAGGGACAACTGCTGGAAAGCTACTCATGTTTTCCTGTTAGGTGTGACTACTTCATCTTCTCTTATTAGCATGGCACAGAACAGAAAAAGTTATTTATACAAGTAGCTGCTGTAAATGAATTTAAGTATTCTGGTATTACTCTGATATACATGCTCTATGCAAAAAAAACCCAAACAACCCAACCCTGCAATTTATACACAAATTCCATTTCAGCAAATTCCTCATTACTAATTAGGATTATCAGGGAGGGACTTGAAGCAAAAACCCCTCCACTTTCCATCCTCCAGAACCTCCTCTTGGGTGACAGGCCGGGCTGGCTCCACATCACTGGTTTCTAATGCAGAGCATAGAGAGTACCACCGCCACACATGATTGAAACGAGCTAATACCTTCAATTTTCAAGGGAGATATGGAGCAGAAAAACAATTATCAAGGAAGAAATGAGATCCTGGGTGCATTAAGTCATACAGGTCTCTTAGAGGTCACCAGAACTGCAGTTTGTCGTGTATCTTCAGAAGAAGAAACACGAGGTCTTGTTCAAAATAGTAATGGGCCACTCCATATCGCATTTGGAACTCCAGATGCCTGTTAGAAAAGTTGATAGCTGATAGTCAGGGATCCTGTTTGGCATACATGAAAAGCAGCTGTTCCTAATATACTTAGTTAACCCAACACCATTGAGCTTATTTTTAGTCATTGCTGGGTCAACTGCCATTTCTTTCTCCTGCCACAACCCTGCACATCCCCTTCCTCAAATAAAAACCTCATGATCCAAAACCCAAATGGCCTTGATCAAACTTCGGATTACTTAAATATAATTTTATTGCTGTTTTTAATTTTCTCCCAATCCCACATACAGACAATCCAGATGCAAGCATCACATTTGGTCCTGACTTAACAGGACAAAACCTCAGTATCTGAACAGAAAGAGTGCCACCCTGCATCCCCTTTAATGGGATTTTCTCCTCTAGCTCTATTTTAAATGTGAAAGTGTTTTTCAGAGGCCAAGGAACCACAAACTAAAATTTTTCCAATGATTAACAAAACTTAGAATAGTCCTTAATCTTCTACAGTTTTTTCTGTTGAGCTGATCATTACCTGAAAGACATTAAAAAGGTAGACAGTATTTGGAAATTTTGTCTGCTTTGGCCATATTGCTTAATCAAGGTACTGCCTTAGGTACTCCTTGAATCCATCTAAGCAATTCAAATGCCACACATAAAAACACTTCCAAACTTCTAACGCTGCACACTGTTAGCTTCCTCCTCCACAATTGCAGATAAATATACATCAGTGCTTCATATTTCCTCAAGGTAATCTAAGAGCAGGGACAATCAGTTGATGAAACGTTAGTCTTATTTTCACTTCCAAATGATGATAAAGAAGCTAATATGCAAACCATTTTGCATATATAAAAAGGCACCAATATTGTATTTGGATCTGAAAGCCAAACAAGTCCTGTGACATCTAAGAACTAGCACCCAAACAAAGCACTATATTCCACAGTCAGAAAAAAACCCCAACCAAACCCTCACAATTTTGAAGATATTGTGCAATGTGTACTCCTTCCAGCTGCCATGGATGACACATGCTGCTAACCTGTTAAATTCTGCCTGTTGCAAAGCAATCCCGAAGTATACAAACAAAGTATCATCTGTATTGGGAGGTCATAAAGAGCTCCTGAATTCGGGAGTTCCAAAAGTTAACACTGGCCTCTATCTTGGACTGGGAAATTATGCCTTATACAATACTGTCAGGGAACTTTTATTTACACACTGTAGCTGCAAATAGAATGTTAACATAGAGTGAATAAACCACGTGGGTGTATAGTATCCACAGACGCACTTCTACTGAGTCAAAGAAAAGGCAACATTATCTAGACCTAAGAGTTCCTTGGCAAGGATGTATATAAATATACAAATATACTTCCTGTCCCATGCACTAGGAAACAAAGGTGAGTAGGATACTGTCAGCAAGCTAGTTTGAATTACTAACGAGAGGTACACATACTTGCAAACACATTTGGCAAATCAATCCAAAAGATCTCAAAGACTTAATTTTTTGAACTAGCAGCTTCATCTTCTAAGCAAAATCTTTTCCCAGAAATGTCATACATGTTCACAAATAATGTAGCTCATCACTTTCCATGAGTTTGGGGAGGTGGGGAAAGACAAATCAATATGTTGTGCAAAGCAGAACTTGTAACCAAGCAAATATAAAATACATTTGACAACAACTACAGGGACATATTGATGCTACTGTCAAACCTATATCTAAACATGTGCCTTAATGAGGGATTTAGAGGCTGTTTCGAATGCTCGCTGAAGTCCACAGGACTTGCTCTGTTATTACTTGCTAGGAGCACTCAAGGTCATACACAAGAAATAGAAAGTACATTTCTCCACATTATAACACATCACTATAAGCTGGTCCTTAACACATCCCTACTACTCACTGCTCCAGCACTGCAAAGCCTCACAGTACAGATGACACACAAACACATTCTCATATCTCATAATCTTTTTCAGTAGGTCCAACAGACAGTGTAGACTAGGGCACAATTTAAGCACTGAATTTCATGGCTTCCACAGCTCAACTGTTATTAAATAACATGTGCCCTCTTTTATGTAGAAATTACTCACTGTATCTCAAAATGTGTCCAGCTGGAAATCTGCAGCTGGAAAGGTTAAAAAAACCCAAAAAACAAAAGTGGGAAAAGATTTTGGAAATGTGGTGTCAGAGGTGATGTTGAACGTGACTAATACATAGAATTCCACTGCACTGAAGACTTTCAGAAGGCTGCACATACCGTAATCCAGCAGAAACAATGTCATTTGGAAAAACATAGGAAGCTATAGCACAGACTTTAAATACACTTTAAATATAGCCATGCACATTTGAGTTCAAATCAGAGATTTTTTTCTATATTCTACATCTTAGGGAAGGTAGGGGGGAAATGGCAATTACAAGAGTTAATATCTTTTAAGACATCAGGTCTTCAACACTGTAGCCATTTTAATTCAGTGATGGAAAGACACTTTGAAAGTAGTTTCACAGCAGGAATAGAACTATTTTAAGTAACAGTAGGTAATTTTAATTAAAATCCATTTGAGCTTGTAAACTTGAAGACAAAAAAAAAAAAGGCCATCCCCCACCTCCTTGTTTGCACACAAGGTAGTTTTCTTTAAGCTTTATGCAGCAGCTGGCCATCTGCTTAACTCCCTTCATTTAGCTGATGTTAATTTCTAATCTGGATTTTTCTCCATAAAGATGTCATTAAAAGAAATTCCTGAAAGTACTTCAAAGTAAAGCCAGAGCATGAAAATAAAACATAAAAATTATACACACTGATACACATTATCTGTTATTTTGCATGCTTTAAAACCTCCAAGATAGAATAGAGAGCCTATCATGATTTTTACTCATGCCTCCTGTCCCAGCCCCTGCTGAAGGATGAGTTTTCCCCCATTCTGATTTGAAAAGCTGAGCATTAACTTCATCATCCATCCTTCATGGCTCTTCCTGACTGCACAATACATTATATGGACAGTGTCTCTCATGGCTGAGCTCCCCTCCAACATCATAAGGATAGGTGTCCTGGCAATCATAGAATAGTTTGGCTTAGGAGGGACCTCAAAGCCCATCTAGTTCCAACCCCCTTTGCCATGGGCAGGGACACCCTCCAGGTGTCCTGGTCTAGACCAGGTTGCCCAAAACCCCATCCAACCCAGCCTTGAGCACTGTCAGGGAGGGGGCAGCCACAGCTTCTCTTAGCAGCCTGTGCCGGGGCCTCATCACGCTCACAGGGAAGAATTTCTTCCCAATATCTAGTCTAAATCTACCTTCTTCCAGTTGATAGCCAGTACCCCTTGTCACATCCTTACATGTCCTTGTAAAAAGTCCCTCTCCATCTTTCCCATAGGCCCCCTTCAGGTACTGGAAGGCCACTATAAGGTCCCCCCCTCTCAGCCTGTCCTCGTAGGGGAGGTGCTCCAGCCCTGATCATCTTTGTGGCCCTCCTCTGGACCCACTCCAAAAGCTCAGTATCCTTCTGACACTGTGGGTCCCAGAACTGAATGCAGCACTCCAGGAGGAGTCTCAGAAGAGCAGAGGCAGAAAATGACACCCACAAAGCAGTTTCTGTAGTTGTAACCTTCCTCAGGAAGGCTGAATCATTGTAGCTGCATTGTTACACGGCTAATTTTACTGGTTTACATTCTGCTATAGTCCCTACCAACAGCCTACCCAAAAAGAAAAAAAAAGGAACCTTGCATTGTCCATTCTGACAATTATTGAAAATATTTATTTCTATCTATGTGGAGATGAATGGTAAATAGTAGGTTTAAGATGATACTGTAAAGGATATTTAAGTTGCTAGCATGTAATAGGACCACAAAAAAAAGTTATTTCATCATTTTGTTCTCCCACATCCTGTGTATGAGTAGAAATGATTCATGGGATATCTCGTTCTGGAAATAGTTTTCTCATTGATACTGGACTGATACTGGAAATAGTTTTCATTCTTGCTAACTTCTCCGCCCTTGTTGGCTTTCTCTTTCTCTCTCCTACTGCTTCTGCTGTCTTCCAAAGTTCATTAGAGTACAGCAGAATTTGGGCATGTTCTTCAGCAGTATTTTGATAAAAGCAAACCAGAAACCAGCCCAAGCTCTCTTTCTTTTTTCTGGCCTCTGGCCTCATATTCTTCTTTTAGATGGACTAATACCAGAAGTAAATATTGATTCATTTCCCTGCCACTTTCCTATTGGTGAAATAATTCCATTTTATTTTTTGAACTGTTAAACCAGACTTTTTTTCTATGTATTTTTATCCAGGAGACAGAACTTCTATTGTTCCTTGCAGCCATCCTCAGCTCTGCTCTCTTCTGTAGAGAAATCTATTTATTTACATCTTTCTCTCAACCCAACCTACATTGTCATTATCACCCTGCAGTCCTGTAGGAAAAAGTGTATGTGATGTATTGTCTTTGTTGAATTACCAGATGAACTATTTTAAGAAAGATGAGTCACAGAAGACACATTGGAAAAAAAAAAATCAGATACAGAGTGCAATAGCTTATATAAGTACAATGACCAGGATTTTCAGTAGAGTTAGCTAATTTCTCTGGGTCCTCTGTAAATTCCAGGCAGCGTGTCTACTTATTGCATCTCATACTACTGCTTCAACTCTGCTGCTTTCCATTACCTTTCATAACTTTGAAAACTACTTTGTAGGAAAATAAACCATGCTATCAACTTCCTCTATTGGAAACCTAATAACTAAAACCATATATATTTTACAAATATTTGCTTGCCCATCAACCCACAGATGAGTTTTAGAGAGCGTTCTACACATATATATATATTTGATCCAAACCACCAGAGTAATTGAAACTCCATAATTGCTTCTGATGTAAAGGCTTAAACTACATTAATTTCCTCAATTTAATGCAGTATGATGAAAAACTGTTAGGTTTATTTAATAATATACCCATTGACCTCTTTCATCCAAAGAATGGGTAATATTTATGACCACTTTTACTGGAAGAAGGGAGTTGATGGAATTAGCTACTTTATGCAGTCACACCTACAAAGCAAGGGCAGCCATAGGAAAGGGGAAACTGTGCCTTTGGTCCCAGGCACAAGACTGACCAGCAAGTACTTTCTACCAAGACATTCCCCCAAGGCTATACAGAAAGTGCAGTCCAGCTTCTGAGATGTCTCCTATGCGGGCCTCCTTGTTGGTCACCTATTCTCACACATAGTTTCATTAAGCTTTATTAATTCCCCTGACTTTAGGCAAGACATCTCAGACTGCTCTCCTTTCCATGTAGTCTGTAGTTATGTTAGTGGTCCTTACTGGTTGTTTTACTGATGAGCTCTGTGAAGGACCTTCATTGCCTGTGCCCCAAAACAAACAGTTAAGTGTTAAACCAGTCTCAGCACAATTTTACCCAAGCCTTCACTGAGCACATGCTTGAAGTTGTGATGTGGCTCCACTGCCCCACTACACTGGGCACCACTACATTTCCAGTTTGTATTTTGAGATGTGAAAAGTTAAGGCCAACTGAAAGCTGACACAAACCCTCAGCCAAACCCCCAAACCTCCAGCCAAATTTTGCTCGAGTTTTTTGAGGTAAGGTGGTGTTTGCTTCAGTTAATTAGAAATGTTAGCCCCATGAATTCTGGAGGAATAGCTGCAATTTACTTGCCTGGGGAAGGGGCAATAGAGTCAGTCTTGCATTACAGTTGACTAAGCAATTGCCCACTGGAGACTGGGTCTTTGCAAAACTGTCGTCATGTGCCCCTGGCTGAGCAGTTTGGTAAGAAAATGTTTATATCTATACTTGCACTGTGCAATTTGACATATTTGAGATGTTCCAAAATGAACATTTTGAAGCAATTTGCAGTAATTGAAGGGGACAACTCATCTGTATAAAGTTTCTTCTATGTCTGAAGTGTTTGCAAGTATTGGGGCTTTAATTTTAAAAGTCAAAAAGTGTATGTTCTGTATTGTTCTTACTTGTGATACACCTGAATTCTGACATTGATTTGACCAAAATAATTTTACTGGATAATTATGGTATCTATGTTACTTATTTAGAACTATACAAATTTAATTGCTCTATTCTATTTCCCTGGCTACTCTGACAAATCTCAGACTTTTTGCACTACAAGCAGATTTTTAAAGCTTTAAGGAAAAGGTATGAAAAAAAATTGTGATCTGTGAAGTGAGTTGAAAAAAAGCAAAAATTGAAAAGTTCCTCCTCCCCTTAAAAATGGAAGCTGAAGCACTATTCAAGTAAACATTTATGCACATGATTAAATATAAACATGCCTACTCATACATCTGCATAAGCGTCTGTAAAATATGGGCCTAATTCCCAGTTCTCTTTCAATTCACTCATATTTCAAATCCATGCTTCAGAATAAAAATAAATAACTCCAGTCACTTACAGCACACCACATTTCCAAATCACTTCATAAACAATTATATGACAATTAGGGACATAAGTACCTTACATAACACGAAACTGAACAGAGACTCCAGCTTGGGACCTGAAAAGCATGGACCACATTATTGCAGACACTTTGCCAGGGTTATTAATCCTGTCTCTACACAGGCTTCTGCAGCCCTGTGCTGATGACTTATGGTGTTCTTGAGACTCTAGCTAGTATATGAACGTAGCAACGCACTGTGCTTTCTCCTATATATGCCTGAAAATATTTATCACAGTCTTGCAATAAAAATGCACAACTCCCAACTCCACATCCACAGCCTTAACGTGAGACCAAAAACTGTAAAATTTGCATCCTTGGCACAACAAAACAAAGCCCTTGGATTTAGTAAAAGACACGTTCAGAGGTACCCTGTGTTATTTCACCAAGAGTCTCTCTTCTTTTCCACTGAAGCAAAAAACGTGTTATCTTTTAAATGCTATTTTCATGTGTAGCTAAGCTAATTTTCGAACCTCACCGAAGACAGTGATCAGTTGCAAATCCCGTGCTGGAAAAGAATGCGAGAGCATATTGTCCCATAAAAGGAAATGGTAGGTACAGTTTTGAAGCAAGATTCTAAAATATAGATTTGATAAATGGAAGGTAAATGTACTGAAGAATCGGTTTCATTATTCTGCCTAATTCTGTATCTTTGAGAACCAGAAATGTTCAGCACACTAAATCTCACAAGGACCGAGTGGGCGAGGTGCAGCTCAGCAATTCTGACAAAGACTATCCCTAGTCCCTCTATGTAAACTGCTAAAAAATCACTACCAAAACCAACGCTTAAAAAAATTAAGTAAATACAATGAGTCAAATTCTGTCATCAGTTCCGAGGAGGCACCTCCCATTAATCATTCTCATCTATGGAAGAGAGCAGCAGAGAGCAGAGATAGTTTTTGTTGGGTTTTGGTTGGGGTTTTTTTTGCATGACCTTTTACTATTTTTCAGTGCCATGAAGCAGATAAAGAATTCCAGTGACGTAAGAGGAAACTGGACCCAGTTCTCGCTCCAGTTTTATGAATATGTTTGTCCAGTGGTTCACAGTTGGCTTTTGTTGTTTCATCTTACTACCTGTGCCCACATGAAAGTTCTGTATTTCCACTTTTTTTCTTTCCTTTTTTAATAATTTGGCTCCTGATGCTGAAGATAACAATCTTATTTATTGTCTGGAAGCTCTCTTGACCATTTCATTAAAGAGACACTAACAAAGGATGAAAAACAAGTCCAAATTTTGCACTCTGGTTACCGTTGCCCTGTGATTGTGAGTAATTTCTGCTACCTTAGATGCACTGCTAGCACCTTCAAGGGGGCCTTACTTCATTTGTGAGCCCAGACAGCAGTCACCAAGAACAAAAGCATTATGACAGAGGTCACCATCAGCATATGACATGCCCTCAGAAGAACACTGTTAATGAGATGCCCTCTAGTCTGAAGTCTCTGAAAAAATACTGCAGTACCTTCAAGCTCTCAGAAAAGTTATTAAAAAAAAAAAGGAAAGAAAAAATAAAACCCCCAGATGTTTATGGGCAGCTGCCTTGAGGTGTGAAGTGCTCTGTCTGTAGTTTTCACACAACTTAACATAAGCAGCTGTTTTTTTCACCAGACCATGGTGAGCGGGAACAGTAACAATATGTGAGAAGGGGAAAAGGGAAACAGAAGAAAATGTGAAATTTAGAAAACAACTATAAAGTAGTCTTAATAATCACAGGAGAATTTTTTTCTGCTGGAGCTGCAGACTATTTGTGGGGATCAAAACAAACCCCTCCTTTTTAAATACAGAAATGGTAGCATTTCTGGTAAAAAGCAAGACTGCACCTTGAAGAATCTGAGGCTACAAAACTGACTGGTGAGATATCAACCTTACCATTTGCTAAAATGCTGCCAGGTTGTAGTTATCAGAAGCTAAGTCGTGTAAAGGAGTTATATGCTCTGCGATGAATTCCTCATCAGTGTGTGTGTTAAACCACACCGTATGGTCTGCAGGAACGCAACTGTGTATAAAACCCAAATTACTGTCTTATTTCTATTACATCTGAAGTGCATTGGTAAAGTAACAATGGGATGTTTGATTCTGCTGCTCATAAACAAAAAGACTCATTGGATTTCCAAAGCTGTGAGCCCACCAGTTTTCCTCCCCATGTTACATTCCTGTAAGAATTGAAGGAAACTGTTGCTGTTGATAAGGCTTTGTGAAACCACTGGCAACTGCTGATGTGAGCTAAGGCAACATGCAGCAGTTGAACACCCTCCTCTGATGCTGGACACTCAGGTCAATTCTAAACATCCTGACCCATCACATCCAGAAATTTTGGATGGCTCAGGTGGCAGTTCTACCTTGCTGCTGTGGCTGGCCTGGTTCTTCAGTGCCCTTTGCATGCCAGAGATTTTACAACGCGAAGAAAAAGCCCCCAGAAAAAAAAGTTGTTTTCTAAACTGTGCATATGCCTATTACAGTAGCTCCTGTGCAAGTAATCCACTGACTCCTTTGAGCTGTAACAGGCAAGACACAGGCCACCTCTTCTCTGTTTTTTACTTGGCCATGCTGTTTTTTCCACTTATCCCACAAATTTCAGGTGGGCAACCTGGGCACATGCAAGTCAGCCAGGTCTCTTGTATCTTGGACTAACTGAAGCTGCTGCTTTTGTGCACTATCTGCACACACTGTTTACTTGAGGTCACTGTTACATGGGTTTTCTTTAAAAACAGACAGATGGCAACTCCAGCTGTAAAAAGGCATTATAAAGATGGGAGTGAAAGAATATGCCAAGAAAGGGATGAAGAACGAAAAGGAAATTGTGAGAGTACAAATCTCCTGCACTTTCCAACATACTCTAACAGCTACATTCCCAGCCCGCTCCTTCTAAGAGCAACAGAGATGGCTGCCTAAAGGTTATTCTTTCCTTGAAAACCTAAGTTCTTTGATTGCTCCACAGGCTGCTGCCCTTTTCACATTTCCTAAGTGATGTATTAAAACACATCATTCTGTCACAGCAGTTTTGGACTGGGCTACTGCTCATGTATCTACTGGAACCAACACGCTGGGATGCAGTCAGATGTGACATGTCACTCACAAAATTCAATAAAAAATGTTTCTTCTTACAGTTCTTCAAAAACGGACAAGAAGGAAAAAAAAACCCTCACACAGCAGAAAACAGAAGGCCTTATTTTTGGTGAAAAGGCTATAAATGCATCTTGGCCAAGAAAATCCCTGTATTTGATGTCTCATGACAATTATTACTATTCCTAGTAAGACAAGGAAGAAAGTAGAGGCTTGCAGGTAGTATCTGACTATTTCAGAACCCAGATGTTCCCAAACACTTTTAAAGTTGGTTCATCTGATTTTTACTACTTGCAGTCATACATGCATCTTTAAGGTAAGCAGGGAATCCTCTTAAATAACAGAGGAACCTGTCAATATGAATTACTGTAATTTTTTCCACTGCAAATTTGCTGCTTAATCTAGGATTTGATTATTTTTCCTTAGGGTGGAAGGCATGATGTTGCATTCCTTCCTCATGATTACCTAGGGGACCTCCACTATTGCACATCAATATAGAGATCACAGCAAAGCCTGTGAGAAACAGAGGGAAAGTATTCCCGGGTGAAAAGCCTGAGCTGTAAAAGATGCTGCCAGAGGGATGAGGTCAAGTGGAACAACACCATCTCTAAGGCACATTATAAGGCAGTCTTGGGCAGTTTTTTCATCACAATTTGTCCCTACTCCCCAGAAACTTCTCTCTACATAAGGACAGCGGAAGAGTGGAAGGCTCCAAGTACAATTCAACACCATCACCAGCCAAGTGCTTAGAGGCACACTTTTGACAGGTTGCAGGTAACCCCATGAACAAGTAGAGAAGCAGAGGAAAACATCAAGATACGACATCGCGATGTAAATCCCTTCTGTCAGTCTTCCTTTTTCTTAGCTGCTTCCAAAATTCAGTCTCATTTACATTCAGATTACTGTTTTATTTCCAAAACAAATTTTTCAGCTCTAGTCTTCTGCTACGCTGCCCAGAAAGAGATCTCAGGATGTTTAAGGCCAGCTTTTGTGCCTAGCAAAACCTAGGATGCATTGATAAAGGCGAGTTCCAGAAATTTCCTGTCATCTGTCATCCCTCAGCTGTGTAACATGATATCAATCTATGCATGGTTAGGGATAGGCTTCGGGACAGAGACACAGGTAGGTAGCTGTATCTCTTTAGCCTTGTGACGCAAACTGCTGTAGGGAGGGGGTTGTCTTGCACCTAATTTGTGTCCCTACAACTCCTCACGAAGGTCGTTCATCCTCCACTGCTGCACCTCACTGGCGGTCATGATATGGATGAGAAGCAGCTTGCATGTCACATAGGCAGCCTTCCTGGCTTAACACAGCGTGCCTCCACGCAAGAGGGTCTTACTAGAAATAGAGAAATCCACAGTGGTGAATGCACAGTGGGCCATGCAGAAAGTAGCTGGGGAAGGAGTCAATGCAGAGAAGACAGCTCAAACCAGAAAAACTGGGATGAAGTAGTGGGTAGCTGTGAGAAGATCTACAGGATGTGCAGACCAATAAACTTTTTCCGTCTGAGCGCCAGCAAGTGTTATTTAAGAGGAAACTCGCTCGCTTTCCCGAAGCAGTCAGCATTTTTGCAAAGAGCCAGTCACAACTGAAACACACAGTGCTGGATTACTCATAAGCCTTTTAGCTGTCTTTGCCCGGACTTGCCTCCTGATTGTGATTTGTATGACAAATGCAGCAGTGTAGCATCTGCATTCTTTTCCTAGTATGCCATTAATTAAAAGTATGTAAATAGGACTACAAGGTCACACATTGCTTTCCACAGTAAAACACATTTGCTGTCTTTCACCCACCAAAGAGCTTAAATACAGTTCTGATGATACATCCCAACACAGGTGATATCAAATTTGGTAATATGATGGAGAAGCAGTTCTTCGTTTCTCATAACCTCCTCACTACGAGTTGTATTTGGCCACAATTCCATACCTTCACTACCTGCCTGGATTCCCTGAACCCCTCCAGCAGGTATAGGGGGAACTGAGCTTCAGCTCCTGTCTGTTGCCCCAAGCAAACACTTTCCCTTACTAAGGGCCTGTCGCAGAACACCCATTGACCTGCCATGGTGGGAAAAGGCCAAAGACCTCAGCTGTAGCCCTTGTTGGAAATACTGGCATAGAGGTTGTGTGCTTCAACCATGCTCAGTATAAGAACTAAAAATACAAATGGAATTAGCATCAACTGCTTCAACAGAGACCAGTACAGGAAACATATTTAAGAAGTCAGAATCTCACTTTCTGACTTGAGGTGACTACAGATACTCATCTCTACATCACTCCAGTTTAGATGAACCAGGACCAACTCACTTCTTGCTGAGATAAGATACCCATTTTACTCCGGCACCGTAACTGGAAACGTCTGTATTTGTCCCAAGCCTAAGGTGAAATTCCATTATTTTCTGCATGCTGAAGCCCAGTTGTCCTTCAGGTTTGCTAGGTAAATTCCTGAGATGTGTGCAGATTACCATGGCAATTTAAAACAAACTGCTCCACTCCTCATGGGGAAAGTATATTTCTACTCTAACTCAACTATTCTCTGAAAACAAAATAAGGCAGAAATTACTTTCTAACCTCAGGAGAGGTTTTTACTAAACTAAATCTACTGAAACTAGTTTGGCCTTCTGTTGCTGCTGTTTAGTCTTAAGAAATAGCTCAGGGGCAACACCCCCTCACTTCACAAAGTTGTACTGGTAGTTTCATTGTTTAGATATCCATAGGCTGAAGGTTATTTTTACTACATCCCGTCCCCTGTAAGGGAACAAAACTGTCAGGAAGAGGATGCATTAGGCTTGTACATTAACCAGCGCTAAAACTAACAGGCTATCCCAAGATAGCCTGAGACCTGGACATTCACTTGCTGCACAAGGGTGCTGTGTATCCAACAGCTTTCCACAATGGAGTAACTGCATCAGTGGACAAGGGAAGAGCTACGGATGTCATCTGTCTGGATTTCTGCAAGGCCTTTGACACCCTCCCCCAATACATCCTTCTAAATTGGAGAGATACGGATTTGTGGGTAGACTGTTCAGATGATGTGCTGGAAAGCGGCCCTGAGGAAAAGGACTTGGGGGTACTCTTGGATGAGAAGCTGGACATGAGCCACCAATGTGCATCTGCAGCCCAGAAGCCCATCCGCATCCTGGGCTGCATCAAAAGAAGCATGGCCAGAAGATAGAGAGAGGTGATTCTGCCCTTCTGTTCTGCCCCTGGAATACTGTGTCCAGCTTTGGAGCCCTCAACAGAAGAAGGACATGGACCTGTTGGAGTGCATCCAGAGGAAGGCCACAAAAATGATCACAGGGATGGAGCATCTCTCCTATGAAGAAAGGCTGAGAGAGTTGGGCTTGTTCAGCCTGGAGAAGAGAAGGCTCTGGGAGGACCTTATAGCAGCCTTCCAGTACCTGAAAGGTGACTGTAAGAAAGGTGGAAAAGAACCACTCATGAGGGCATGTAGCAGTAAGACAAAGAGGTAATGGTTTTACACTTGAAAAGGGGACATTTAGGTAGGATATTAGGAAAAAATTATTCACTATGAGGGTGGTAGATCACTGGCACAGGTTGCCCAGAGATGTAGTGGAGGCCCCATCCCTGGAGATATTCAAGGTCAGGGTTGATGGGGCCTTGAGCAACCTGATCTAAAGAAGATGCCCCTGCTTACTGCAGGGAGGTTGGACTAGATGGCCTTTAAAGGTTCCTTCTAAGTGAACGCATTCTATGATTACTGATTTGTTTTTCTACATTAACGCTTAACTCATGTAACACTATAGATCCCATGATCTTACAGACTTACAGCACAAAGGAAAAGAATCACAGTTTGCTAGGAGGAGTAGGGAAGATTTAGAAAAACCAAGTCCATGTTGCTTATGGCAGCGAGTTCACACACCGACAGCTCCGATTCACTTGCCTGGGCAGCCCAGTGAACCACTGCACCATAACACACAATACCAACAGAAAACTGATCATCCAAGTATACCTCGTGCTCACAGAAAGTAACTCTTTCTTCTGACTTGCAGTTGGAAATGTTACTCGGTACCACAGACCGATTTACTATCACATGCTTATTGACTTGCACCTGATGGGAAATGCAGGCTCATTATAAGCACAGGGCTGGGAGCATGCATTTGTAGGTTGCTATTGCTGTTTTATACAGTTTGCAGCATTACACACACAACAGATGAAGATGAAGACTTGATCTAAGAGGCCATCACATTAGGCCAAGCCTCAGTCAAGGCCCTGGAGTGAATTTACAATATTGAAGCCTTAAGCTTTAGCTTTCACTGTACTCTATTAATTTTATATTCCATGTTAAATCGAGCCTTTTCTCAGCAAGTAATGTTGGCTTAGGTCCTCAAAATGTGTGTTATAATTTTAAATGCAAGACCTAAATTTTATGTTGATAAAAACACAGTCTAGCAAAAAGCATATGGATAATAACCTAGTAACATCAGTGTAGTGATATTTCCCGGATCATGACTGTAGCCCTGTACACATGCAGTGGGTATTGTAAAGGGCAGGTTCTGCTTCCAGTAAAGCACTTAAACAAGATCCCAGTTGGCAGATTGCCAGCGATGCTCTGCTGAATGAGCTACAAAATAGCAAAATCTAACTTGGAAAAGATGTTACTGAAAATGGGAAATGAAGTTTGCTGGTTTGATCTACAACCTCAAGCTTTTGCTGGTCTGGCTCTGTTATTTGTGAACATGAAAAAAGAAATGTTGCCTGGTTCACAGATGTAACTTTGACCAGCCACAGTCCCTCTGTTGTCTTTGCTTCCATCTTTCAGTAATACCCTGGGTGCAAGTTGCATCTTCTTTGCCAGACTTTGTTATGCTAGAAAAAGTAGGAGCCTGTAGATTATCTATTGCTCACAGGATTTCCAGCCAAAAACTGGAAACACCAGAGGATATTAGCTTTCTTCAGCTCAAACTCTGCATCTACAGCAGGAGTCGTTACCAGTTGTGATTCACCACAGTACACTTCAGGGAGGGTGGAGGGGTAAGATTTGCAGAGTACAAAACCAGCTGGCAGGAACAGCTGCTGAAACAGTCAAAACAGGTTTTTCTTCCAGACATCCAGCACCCGCTATGCCTCTGAGAAGAGTTTCTTGGCCTTGTGTTGATTGCCTGTTCACTCCAAACCCCTCCGCACCCTCCTTTCTCTGCCTTTTACTTCACTGTGCCTCCTCTTCTCTCTGCCATGTTCCTCTCTCCTCTCTTTATCTCTCATTTTAAGTTTAGTTCTATGCAAGCCTTCCTCCTTTCCCAAAGCACCTTTATCAGTCTGAATTTTTCTGAACCTCCTCTCTCTGCTATAGCCCCTCATGGCCAGCCCCCATCACATCCCCTACTTGCAAAGTCCTCTGGGCATTTTCCATGTCCACAACCGAAGCACCTAGCACAGCCATGTCCTGTTCTTACGGAGCTGGTGGGTACCAACACAGAACAGCTGTAGTCATAAAAAGGCCTCCTCAACTGAATTGAAAGCTCACTGCTCCTCTTACACCTCTGTTCTGGCAAAATGGCTTAAAAAGTAAAGTATTCATAATCCCTCACTTCTTCCTCACATCTCAGCCTCTCCTCAGGCATGCCCAAGGCTCAGGGCACAGATCAAAGGAGTCAGGTTGTGGTGGCTGTTGACCCCAGATGTGGACAGGCCTGAAAGTCTGTGAAGTGAGCTGTCTGGAGCACAGACAAGGTTGCAGAGGCAGATGGGTGTATGCATGTGTGTGTGTGTCCATCCAGGGACTGCAGCAAGACTGCTGATGGCATCAGAAGACAGAACCGGGGAAAGCGGGTGGAGGCCATGGAAAATCTGCAGTGCTGTCTCTGTGTGTGTTGGGTAAAGAAACTGAAGGCTTTACCTCATCACTACTGGATTGTTTGTTTGAATTAGAATCTCACAAAAATATGTAACATTTAAAGTTACATGAGATATTACATACTTTTAAAATAAGAGCTAATATGTAGAGCTCCAAAAATGCAGGGCTCCATTGGAAATACATGACAATAAGCTTCATTTAGTATATAAAAACCAGACTCTTGACCATTTATCTTCTTGTTAATTCATGGTTATTTGTGTAATCTAATCAGACATATGTAATCAGCACTGTCTTGTTAAGACTTTCAACGTCAGAAATAATTCACAGAATTGCAGGATGTCAGGGGTTGGAAGAGACCTCTGAAGATTATCTTGTCCAAGCCCCCTGCTAAAGCAGGATCACCTAGAGCAGACTGCACAGGATTGTGTCCAGGCAGGTCTGTAATATCTCCAGAGAAGGAGACTCCACAGCCTCTGGGCAGCCTTACCCAGTGCTCTGACACCGTCAGAGTAAAGAAGTTTTTCTTCATGTTCAGGTGGAACTTCCTGTGTTTGTGCCTGTTGTCCCTTGTCCTGTCTCTGGACACTACTGAAAAGAGTCTGCCCTCATCCTCTTCACACCTACCCTTTGGATATTTATAAACATTGGTGAGATCCCCTCTCAGTCTTTGCTTCTCCAGGCTAAACAGACCCAGCTCTCAGCCTTTCCTCATACAGGAGATGCTCCAGATCCCCCATCATCTCTGTAGCCCCCCACTGGACTCTCTCCAGTAATTCCCTGTCTGTCTTGAACTGGGGAGCCCAGAACTGAACACAATATTCAAAAGGTGGCCTCACCAGGACAGAGGTGAGGTGCCAATTAACACCGTGTTAGAAAATAATCCAAATTCTTAGGTACCGTCCTTGATAAAAATGTCTTGGAAAAATTTGGAGTCTGCAGCTAGCCCCCAGCTTTAAAGGACCAGCAGCATATTTCTATTTGACACTGGATGGGTACAGAACTCTGCAGCCTTCCCTGCACTGGTCCTCCTGCCAGGGGTACCTTGGTGTTACTGGGGACAGAAGGAGTTAGATTTGTCCTCTTACATTACAGCTCTCTAATATGTCTAATCTTTTCCAACAGTAAAGAAAGTCTGAAACCAGGAAATAAACCCAAAACCTTCCAGCTACGGCCATAGACTGTACCAGTGAGGACAATATGGAGTGGACCCAGCCTGTGCTATTTGGAAGATTATTGACTAAACAGCATACATTGCTTTTACTCCTGATTCAACGAAGGGAGGCACCACTCCCCATAATTTTCTACCGTAATATAAATACAATTACTGGTTTTTCCTCAAAATGAAGTTGTAGTTTTGCACAGTCAGATCAAGAAAAGTAAACTCAGTCCAAAATATCTGACTACAAGTATCTTTGATTTCAAAGCTTGACCAATTACAAGTGTAAGAGAAAGTTTTGGATTTTTCTCTGCCATCAGGGAGTTTAATTTTACCAACTTCTGCACTCTTTTGTATGTATTGTGGCAATGTTAAAATATTCTAATGCTGAATACTAAGTTCCTTATGATCACTTCCTGAAAAAAACCTGAAGCTTGAGGTACGTGGTTGAAACTGGAAAAGTATGAAGACCCTTGCTTCAATCCTGCAAAGACTTGTGCATATAAGCTGTAGCATCATCAAAGATGACACACCTTTTCACAATCAGATGAGTATCAGACTTAGCTCTCTGGTGCTTTAAACCCAGCAATACTGATACAGACATGATTGATTTGTAAAAAATAAATTAACTGTAAGATAATAGTATTCTAAACAAGTTGTTGAAATTTTAAAAAATACTAAAATACTAACTGAATTATTTCTCATTTTAGAACGTTATAAAAATGTTATTACCTGTGCTGATTGCCTAATTTCTAGAAAACTAAGCCTCTTATAGCTTTGTCTGTTATGACTTTTTCTCATGCTTGCTCAAATGACAAAAATTTCACTCAAATGAACATGTCTTGGTTCAAAAATAAAAGATAAGATAAAGAATGTTTCTAAACATTAAATGGGACATAGGGTGGCTATTTTCTGTCACTTTATTTTTTTCCAAATGTGTTTCTAAACAAGAAACATGAGTAATTGCAGACTTTAAAATAGAAGAGAAAGCAAAACTGTAAAATTGCTTGGCAATATAAAAAGCCCCATGTAATCATCCCCGTTCCAAAAAGAGGTCATCAGCATATAAGAGTTTGGCCTGTGCAGATCTGAGGAAAAGAATGACAGTACAGAAGCCA
This sequence comes from Zapornia atra, assembly GCA_013400835.1. Classification (NCBI taxonomy): domain Eukaryota; kingdom Metazoa; phylum Chordata; class Aves; order Gruiformes; family Rallidae; genus Zapornia; species Zapornia atra. The sequence continues at coordinate 128,427 of VZTU01006182.1, read as the reverse complement.
CCTCGCACAGAAAGCAGCAGCAGCAGGTTTTGAATCTAGCCCTAATTTACACAGCTCCCTGAGTGTCCTTCCACGAATGACCTGAGGCTCCAACCATCAGGGCTTGGCAGATTTAGCAACAGCAAGCAAATATGGTTTTGCTTCCCACCATTGCTCCATCTACCTTGGAGAACATTGCCCTCCCGTTGGAAGCAGCAATCAGACTGTGCATCTGCCCATAGCAGCCCTGGTTCGCAGCCTGCTGCGTTGCAGCCAGCTCTTCTCAATCCATGATGTGAGCTAGGACGCCAAGCAGTCGTTTGCGGGCAGCCAAAGCACAGCCACCATCCCCTCCCACAGCTGCAAGGTGGACAATCCACCACAGGAGCACTTTGCCTTCCTGACTTTAGCAACGCACGTCTGATGAGAGTTACAGTGAGTGGTAACTGGGAATAGAGCTGGCTCCTGGTGCATGTGTGTAAGCACACAGCCACATCCTATCTGTCAGGAAGGCTAAGAGCTGGGTAAGGGCTGTGGTGGGAACAAGGAGAGGGGTAAGGTCCCTCTTTCTTCTCTAAGTCAGTCTGTTGGCTGGAGTCTGTTAAACTGCTCTGGGTCAGCAACTTGTGTTAATACAGAAGAAAACTAAACCCAGTAAGGCACCAAGGCAGGAAGATGTCTAACATAACACCTCAACAAATTTCTCATGGTTTGCCATTCCATTAAATAATGCTCATGTTCTGTTCAACACAAAAGACAAACATCCCCTGCCCCTCACTCTGCCAAAACGGACTGCCCAGGAGGCTGCGGTACCCAGGACTGTTCTGCTGACCAGCTTGTGATCAAGGAGGCAGACTCTCAAAAAGTAAACAAGGTTTCAATTCTGGTTTGACCCATGTCCTCTGGTCATGCTAACCCAATTCATTACGGGCTGCTCCAGGGAACAGAGGGATGTTCTGTCCGCCTCCTTTCTCCCACAGACGTGTTATGCCATGGGCAAATACTTCTTTTTTCCCTTCTCCTCTCTGTTCATTCTCAAGCTTCTTTCCCTTTCCCTCCAGATTTCCTCTAGGCCCTACACCATCTGTCGAAGCACTCCTTCTCTTCATGCACACTATTGCATTCTATTCCTTCCCTGTGATCTATATTTAGTTGTTTTCCTGTTTACACACCCCTCCAGAGAGGGGTATTGTTGAATGTGACTAGTCAGGAAGAGAAACAATGTGGTTAGAGGACAAATCCTTTCAGAAGAGTAACTGGGATGAGAAGCTGTACAGGATTGGGTAGGATAGAAAACTTTTTCCCAAGATTAATCAGAAACAGAGATCTGAATAAAAATCCATAAAACTCCTTAGAGCAGCCTGATCAAAGCCAAAGAACACCTACGTAGGGGAAGAAATAAAGGCGAGGAAGCACATGCAAACTTTTTTCTTTTTTCGACACTCTTTCCCCACCATAAGATAAAACAAATTGGCTTTCAAAACCTTGCAGTATCTGTGTCTCTTTGCTCAAACTACCAGGAGCCCCTGCATGTCAATCCAGAGTGTGTAACATGATGAAAGCTCTAGGAAAAGCATACTTAAAGATTGCTGGGGAGTTCTGTGTTGGTTGGTCCAAAGACTCTTTAAGAGTCTTTACTGTACGAGTAGTAAGCCTACGCCTGGTTCTCAAGAAGTTGGCTGCAGCACAAGTGAAATCAGGAGAGATGAGGGGACATGGTCCTGCCACGGTAAAGAACAGCAATCCAGTGTCCACACCACAGGGAGCATCTGTCTGGGCTGAAGGACACTTGCACAGCAAATAAACAGAGTGTTTCCCATCTGTACATTTCTTACAATGGCATTAGCCTGTGACTGGGTGGCATGGAGATAGGGATTGGTTGTGAAATGCAACACACATGCACCACTACTGGGGAAGCTTGATAGTGTGGGTGCTCTCCACAAGTTAGAGCTATTTATCACTGTGAAACAGAGCCTTTCAATGGAGAACAAAGCAATCTTTGATTTGGATCAAAAGAAAAGTCTGCGATTTTGCTTTGGAGTTTTACCAATATAGTCATGCAAACAGTTTTGATTACCATACAGGATCAGTAACTCTGATAGTCTAACTCTGGCAGCTAAGGGGGAGCATTGGGTGCAATTTGCCCATTTCCCTGGTATCACTAACTATGACAGTAAAAGCTGGAGGACTTCATAAAACATCACAGATATTTGAAAAAGTCCACTCTGGACACTCGCAGCATGACATGCTCTACTGGGCTCATTTGCTTCAGCTAGTTGCAAGAACATGTGTTTGTAAGAGATTTAAACAACAGGAGGGAAGTGGCTTAGTCCACAGGATGGGCTTCAGCAGTGGAAGAGAAGATGCATCTGAAGCAACTGGGAAAAATATTATTTCATTTGCAGCACTTGTCAGGGGCAGGAAGAGCCTCTTAAAGACCAAAAGGGAAAAGCCTACACCTGTGGGAACAGGAGATTATCTCAAGATGCAGCTCAAGCATGAGAACAAAAGGGAAGGAACAAGGTCAGAAATTTTTCAGTCACACCCTGAAAATCACATTAAGGGGAGTGAGGAACCTGAAAGAGGGAATCAATTTTCAAAATAAGTTACACTATAGCATTTTTGGGGAGACATTTCCATGAATAGAGAGAATCCTGTAGTAATTTTCAGTCCAAAAGGAATGGATCAGCAAAACCCTAAGCTGCTAATCTGTTTGGTGTCCAGCAGAACTAAATAAACCCACGCTCTGAGCAAATGAGAGGTTGTGTATGGTATTATGAGATCAAACTCTAATCTTCTTAGTAGCATTTGCCATGGAAAAACTGCCATACTATATATATTTACACTTTCACGTGCATTATCCATACAAATGCTGTAAACACACACACACACACAAAATATGGCTGTAATTACACCTTATTCCTTATATGTTGTACAATCTGAATCCAGTTCAGAATCTATTCTAAAAAGGAGGAAAAATACATCTGGGCATTATTTGCTTGTGTTCCCTTTATTGCAAACAATGGAACAGACTGTCTGACAAAAAAGATGTGTATAATCTGGTTAGTGTAAAGCATTTGTTACATGCTCCCCCCCACACAAGTCCTCTCCCCTCCTGTACGCGTTGATGCCTCGAGTGTAATTTTGAGGCAAAGCATAAGGAGGCTGTACAAAACAGGTCAGTTTTCATTCCGGGTTTTGGGGCACAGGTATAGAGCCAGGGCTTGGCTAAGAAATGCAGCAGTGTCAATCATGCAGAAAGCTTGCTTTGTTGTTTACATACCCTGCCAGCGTCAGAAAATGTCAACATATTGTATACTGACCCACCTGATCATTGGTGTGCAAATATAAGACAACAAATTAAGTCATTTGGTAATGTATAAATGTAGTGCTATCCAACAGAATTCTGTAGTAATTATTACAATGCATTATTTCAAGTAAAAACCAAAATTCTTCCCTTGCTTGCTCCAAAAATTCCTGCCTGAGGACTCCTTATTGCACACTCCAAAGCCTTTCTTACTAGGCGGTCTAAATATCCACTTTTATCCAGAGAAATTAATTATTCATATAAGCAAAGTCAGTATCAGCCTGCAAGAGAGAATGTTTCAAGCAAAAGCTAGTGCTGGGTTATAATTCCATAACAAGCATTCCAAAACCTTGTGAGTTATTGCACTATGATAATTTTTCTGATGAATTCTTACTTTGGCAGCCTACACTTTGTGTTAACATCTATAGGATTGTTAAAATAATTCTACTGATAAATCAGTCATTTGATGTTAAGTCCTGTGAGTTTTTCTCCATAAATTATTGTACAGTGACTCTTTTTCCTCCCTCAGCACACCGTACTATAAATAGCTTCAAACAACTTTAATATATTTCAACGTAAAGATGATCACTGGATTACAAAAAAAACCCAGCATCATGCTATACTGTCTCTCCCCTATATCAAAAGCATCTTAGGAACCTTGACAAAATACTGCTGTTAGTTACTTCTGCCTCACCCGTTAGGAATAGGAACTGCTTAAACAAAAGACTGAGCTTATTTCAGAGCATGGGGAAAATATTAGCAGAAGACCACACTGTCACGATAAATAGTCTCATTACTGGGGACTGTAGTCCTTTAGTGGGTAAGGAGTATGCTTCCACTGTTGCTCTCCCTGTTTCTTCAACTTGTGGGGTGCCCCTTTCTCCAGCCCCCTATTTTTCATATCATATGAACATCATATGTCTGGTTGGGAACTCAGCAGCTTAAAGTTTGCCAAGTTGGGTTTTATTTAATGAAAACAGGCAGACAGATAATTTTTTTCCACAAATACAACACGCTGTGCACACATACATATCAAAGTGCCTGCCACCTACAACCTGTTTTTCTCCCAAGTCTTGAAGAATTTTCACTTTAGGAGAAAAGAACAAGACATTATCGAAGATCCAGTTAGGCAACAGTTAGAAATACACTGAGAAAAAGGGAGATCCAGATTTAATAATCTCAGTATAATTTCAGAGGCCAAATGTTGCAATTTCAGGTCCAGATCTGTTGCCATCCTACACTTTAACCTCCAGCTCAAGCAAATTCCCTTTGACGGATTCACAGGCTTGGCCAGGGGATAGCTCTCCTTTACACTTCCAGTTCTGAGGCCACCGGCTTTTTGCTAGCCCTGAAGTTGGTAATAATTCAAGATGGACTTAAATACAAGACAAATTTTGTTTAGTATAGTCCTTGTTGGCAAATTGAGGCTACCAAACGGGAGACAGACAGAAGCCAAGGAGGTTTACCTAGAGAAGGTTGCTAACGCATTCTGTTACATCTTGCATTTTGGCAGGGAGGAAGGAATACTGCTACATCAACAACAACAATGCCAGTCTGGTAATGTGTTAAGTGTCACAACAAAAGCAGTACAAGTTTTTCTTTTTGATCCAATCTGATTACAATTCCAGGAGGGTAAAAAAAAGAGCAATTTGATTTGCCTTTCCCTTTGCACTGGTAGGTTTGCACTGGTTTTGGTTTTATATCATTGTAAATTTAAAAGGAGAGGTAGCCCTTAATTACCAGGGTAAGGTGCTATGGACGGAACAGCTTTTATTATGAATGACTAAATTAAAGGAGGCTAGTTTGAAATTTGTCATGAAAATCCAAAGGTGAACAACTACAAAAGTTTACTTCTGTCAGCAAGTTGAAATGGATGATGACCAAGTAGAAACCATGCAACACCATCAGGCTTTGCGTGACTTCACGAAGCTGAAATGACAATGGATCAAAGTTGGCAGCTATTTTCACTTGGAGGCTTTTTTTGTTCAAAGTTCAAAAGAAAACCCAGAGGGTGAAAACACACAGGCAAAACAGGAACAAAAGTTGTCATGCAAAGCAAGCTGGTAACATGGGTAGCTTTATTTCACTCTTTTCTAAGATACTGTAGATGTCATAGTAACCGTGTTTTAAAAACAGAGTAGGGTGCTGCGAAAATGGTACTATACAGAGCTAAAATCCCAGACAGACGTTTGTGCTCAGTTGGAAGCAGAGTTGAGTCATAGGCACAAAAACCTCAACAATACATTCAGGAGCCTCTGATACAAGGGGACACCAGGATTTTTTGCTTCTGCTCTCTTCGAAAGAGAAACGATTGCAAGACAGTTGAACTATGGAAGGCCCAATTGCAGACCCACTGGGGGAGAAATAGGTACAGACTATGGTATACGAGGGTGACATTTCTGAGATGCACAGCAAGCTCTGTATCTGGAATTTGGTTTTGGGGATCTGACCATTGCCTGGCCGACGGAGCTGAGTGCTTCCTCTGAATCAGCACTTCCTCAAAGCTTTGTTTTTACTGATAACTCCTGAGTTACCTCAGTAAACCGAAGGTGGAAAGTACCAAAACAGAGGCAGCACAAAAAAAGCAGAAACATGGTATTCCAGCTGTCTGAGCGGAAAGCATAAACTAAAAAAGCTGAGTGAGATGAATGAAAGGGTGAGGGAGAAGAAAAAAATCATAACTTATCTTGAAAGGGAAACACCTGAGAAGGCAAAGAGAGGGTTTTGGCAGACAGCAGGACCCAAGAGCCTGGTCTCAGGGGCACAGTTTACATGTGTATGGAGCTCAGCGGTTTTGTGGTCCAGCCTTGGGAGTCTGCATGCCAGCACACAGCACATTCAAATCCTCAACGTTTATTTATGAGAGGGAATAAAAAAACTTGAAGAGTAAAGAATCATACCCCAGTAACGCAGAACAACTTAATTTCTTCACCTCAGTAACTGGAAGATGGGGAGTTGATGTACCTCCCTGAAGAGATGATACAGAATTCCAGACAGCTACACCTCTCTGATCACCAAAAAGATAAATGAGTGCTTGCAGAGCATAGTGGCACTTCATGGTGAAAAGCTCTTATTTCTGTTTCAGTCCCATGAATGTCACAAAAGGATTTAAAAAGCAAGGGGAATAGCACAAACTTTCTCTTGGCTGTGGTGTGTGCAGTATGTTAAATGGTTTGCAGGTCCCCACTTCCCCTGGGATAGCTTATAATCACCATGGTTGTGCATGTGGAAAATGAGGAGGAACAGATGCGCACAAAAGAAGAGGCAGAGAAAAAAACCTAACCAATCAATAAAAGAACAAGTGGTCAAGGGGGGAAGCAAAGGACTAATCAATTTTTCATAAATAAGGCTCTTCAAAAAGCTCTGGGTTTGAAATGACCCAGATTGTCTGCATTAGAAAAGATTACATTTTTAATCCCCTCATTTGACATGCATTACAGGAAAGATGGAAATATTAAATGAAAAAAGTAAGACTTTCCTTACACTAGGGAAAAACTTCCATACAAAGATCATAGAATCATAGAATGGTCTGGGTTGGAAGGGACCCCAAGGATCATAGAACTCCAACCCCCCTGCCACAGGCAGGTTCACCAACCTCTGGGCCTGGATCTACACAAGGTTGCGCAGGGCCCCATCCAACCTGGCCTTGAACACCCCCAGGGACAGGGCATCCACCACCTCTCTGGGCAGCCTGTTCCAGCACCTCACCACTCTTTCTGTAAAGAACTTCCCCCTAATATCTAATCTAAACCTTCCTTCCTTTAGTTTTAAACCATTCCGCCTTGTCCTGCCATTACCTGCTCTTTTAAAAAGTTGAATCCCCTCCTGCTTATAAGCTCCCTTCAGGTACTGGAAGGCTGCAATGAGGTCCCCCTGCAGCCTTCTCTTCTCCAGGCTGAACAAGCCCAGCTTCCTCAGCCTCTCTTTGTAGGACAGGTGCTCCAGCCCTCTAATCGTCCTCGTGGCCCTCCTCTGAACCTTCTCCAACAGTTCCACATCTTTCTTGTACTGGAGGCCCCAGATCTGGACACGGTACTCCAGATGGGGCCTCACACGGGCAGAGTAGAGAGGGACAATCACCTCCCTGTCCAAGAACAACTCTTCCCATAACATCACAAATGTCTGCCTGTTACACCATTTATTTATATCCAAACATTACTCAAATGGATTTCATGGCTTCTTTTGTAAGCCTTTTACAGTAGGAGAAAACACTTTCAAACCAAGCAGAGGAAGAACAGGTTGTTGACACCATTCACATGATTACCTTTTCCTAAGCAAACAATATGATTATAGGTAACTTACACACTTTCAGAGAGAAAAATTGATTTTCAAAAGTAAACTGGCACATAAACATTATCCTGATGTTTGGAGAAAATATATTTCAAAAAGAAAATCGGGATAAATTTAGTATCTTTTGGCAGATAATCACTATGTAGTGCTTTGGAAGTGAGAGCTCTCAGAAATGTTAGTGGTATTCCTTTCTAAGGACCCAGATGGGTTTTCCTGTCTGGGAAAAAAAAAATAATTTGTTTTCTAGATTACAAAATCCCTGTTGTTGAGAAGGCTCTTAGAAATCCGTTTCACACCATCCCACAAAAGATACCGTTAAGCATGCTTTTTTCAGCACATGGCCTTTCAGAGAAAAATACTGATTGAATTTCTCTGCTGTGCAAGAAGGGATGCTATAGCACCGATGGTGTTTACAGTCGTACAAGGGAAAAGAGAACATCTGGTTGCTGCCATATTTGCACTAGTCACAGGGAAGTAGATGAGTAAATATTATCTACGCTTACTCTACAGGCATAGTAAGTTCTGCTGCATTTACTAGCATTACCACTCTATATATTACAATATGACATTACATTTTTCACAAAAATGTGGAAAAAGCCAAAATGCAAATGTGCTTGAAGTACTCTTTTAGAGTAAGGATTCTTCAATTCTGCAATGCAGAAAGACTTGAAATCACATGGGAAAAGAATCTGCAGCTACAGATCATAAGAAGCTGTGGTTCTGGGAACACTAGTGACTTCTTTTTATCTGATATCAAGTATGCAGTTAACATGGTACATGCAACTGCCTTTTTCAGAGCTGACCTAATGCCCCAAAAGTTCTCATCTTTATGACACAAAGGTTTGATTATTTTCAGTGATGTCCAGTGGTAGGAAAAGGGGCAGTGAGTGCAAGCTGGAACACAGGAGGTTCCATGGGAACATAAGGAAAAACTTTTTCACTGTGAGGATGGCAGAGCCTAGGGACAGGCTGCCCAGAGAGGTTGTGGAGTCTCCTTCTCTAGAGACATTCAAAACCCCCCTGGATATGTTCATGCACAACTTAATCAAGGTGATCTTGCTCTGGCAGGGGGTTGGACTGCATGATCTCCAGAGGTCCCTTCCAACCCCTGATGTTCTGTGGTTCTGGGAAAGGTTTGAGTTAGCCACCAAAGTAATGCTAACATTCATTTAAAGATTTTAAAGGAGAAAGCAAAGTCTCTCCCGGCTCCCCCCTCAGCTTAGTTTAACCCAACTTCTGCTATAGTAGCTTTATGTATTCTCTGCTTCACAACTGCTGAAACATCTCCATGAACAAAGGAAGCTTTGATAATGAAAATGAAGCAGTTTTATTACCTCAGACCGGCAGGCGTCAAACCCAGACAACTCTGCAAGGCTGGAGAGACCAAGAGGGATTAGCTGATGCCTGCTGCAGTAGGGGCTTTCCTGCCTTCACACCACACAGTGTTTTTTTCTGTGTGGATTCACATTACACACTCCCACTCACTTCTCAAGGGAGCCTAGACACGCAGTCCTCCTTTGGAAGGAGAAGTTGAAGAGAAGTTGACAGAAGGCAGAAGAGCTAAGATTAACTACCACCCTTTCCTCCTTTTGGGCCCATGTCACTGTTTTTGCCACAAGTGAAGGAGAAAGTAACTCCCAAGGGTACGAGAATCTGGAAAAAAGGGACAGTTACACCATCTTCTCCAGGGAGGCATGCATTGTTTCAAATTAAGGCTCTGCAATGTGTTTGAAGTCAGCTGTAAAATGGCAATGCTTTAAAATCCATATACATGAAAACTGTTCATGGTTAGGAAGTGTCCTGGCTTAGCTATCTTGATGCTACTTATACAATGACATGTTAAGGAGTGCATTTTGGAAGAAAAAATTAGTGGTTTGGCTTACCAGGGAAAAGCTTCAAGTCTTCTCAACATAACGAAATGTTACTGAAAAGCTTCTGAAGTATGTACTATTTAACATCTGCACACAGCTAGGAATCAAAAATTCAAATTCAGTGACATGAAACGATCTTGAACCATGTCATGGAAATAATCTAATATAAAGCTTTGCCCCCAGACTGCAGTTCAGTAATAACTGCAGTGTGTAATCATACAGGAATAAAACAGATACTGTGCAGACCAGCAGCAGATCCAGCAAGGTTTAAGATATTTAGACAGATGACTGTAAAACGTATGCAATTACAACATTTAATTGCTGTCCCAGGCATTTTCTAGTCACAGATGGGGATTGTCTCACACAGGAAAGACTGGCATGGAGATGTGCTGATGCAGAAGTTCCAGGCAGTTATCTGCCACAGTCACAGGACCTGCCAGCTAGTTGCCCTCAACATGGAAGTAGAGAAGACAAAGTTGAACTGCTGATGGGTTTTCTTTGCAACTCACTAGCAAAACAACAGAAATTTCCACAAAAAGCAAAAACTCTCTCCCCTGACCAAGAAAACAAATGTCTGCCCAAATCTTTTACTCATTCATCAGGAAAATTGCCTGTATAAGTATATATTATGGAGGTTTTCTTTCTTACAATTTATCAGTGCTTGCCACTTTACATATAAATTACACAGCACAAGTTAGTCTTCTCTCTGAACACTGAACCAAAGTATGGGCCTGTGGATGCTCAGGCTTGAAAGCATGCCAAGAACACACCCTATTTCTCCAGAGCTTTACAACCCCCAAAAAAGGCTCAATCCCGAAGCGTGTGCTTCAATACAAAGATCTCTGCAAAAGTACAAGCATATTGGTCTAGCATTTTTTAGCACTTTTTCCAAAAGTTCTTGCTCTTTATGGCATACAGCAGCCTGGGCCATATTGCTGGTTGAAGTAATTACTGGATTCCTTCTCTCCCAAAAGGAAAGACATATTCTTCTTATTGTTACATCAGTAATGAAAAAAAAAAGGGTAAAAAGCCCAAACAACCAAACTAGGGACATAATAAAGCTTTGAGTCTGGAATACATCTTTGCAGTAATTTGTGTACAGAGACATCTAAGGCTCGGTCTTGTTAACCAACAGAAAAGACTCACAAATCCAGAATGAAGAGTTTTCTTTGTAGTTTTTAAGGTGAACCTCTAATATTTGTCTGGAACAGAAATGTCATTTTTTAATCATGCTTTACATATTATTTCATTATTTGTAGTAAAAACAGAGCCTGTGTTTAATTCTGTAGTTTGTTAAACTAAATTTCCATACAAACTGGAAAAAAATCTCTAATCGTACCAGTTTCCTCCTTGTTGAGTTCTACAGAACCTCCAAAAAAACTCAACACCCCAGAACATATGATTCCAGACCCTGAACATATATACATGAGCATAAAGCATATTCCACATGTTTACATGAATGAGTAAAAAACCCCTCTCTTTTCCTGCTTACTGTCACTCTCGGCTCACCACCACTCTTTACTCATAACATAGAGCCAGAACTGATACTGTAACCACCCAGCACTCAGATACCCCTAAAGAAGCCCCATCATTGCAGCACTGACCTGATGTAGACCTGTTGGACATCACAAGATAGTACCAGAAACTCAACTGGAGGGTGGTACTTCTGAGTGCAAGTAGAGCTGGGTAGCCTCTGTTGTGTACCAATAGGTAAAGGTGAATTTATTATGGAGTGCCCCCCGCCCCCCTTATAAAGCCTTCATTTCAATCATAATGGCTCTTGAACAAAACCGCTTACTGCCTTGTGACAGTCATGCATAATAAGCCTGGATCTGGCCCTTTAATTACACATGGATTTTATATGAGCTCACTTATTTAGGCTTCATAAGATATCTGGCATTTAGCTGATTACTATTATTACCTATAATCTGAAAGCATACTAGCAGCCTGTATCTCCCTTTCTTGCCCATGCACTGCTACACAATGCCCAATACTACCACTGCAATCTGAGGAAAAGGTTTTCCTCATTGGAATCACAGTTTTGCCTTCTGTGCTCTCAACACTTTGCACTTTCAATATCCTACAATCAGCGCTCAGCTAGAAGAGTCTCTCTCACATCCCACAGTAAAAGCTGCTCTGCTGAAGTACTGATGCCGGCAGCACACTTCAAAGGAGTGAGAGAGATTCTACAGCCAAAGGATGGCTGCTCCCTTCAAAGTCTTCAAAGCAATGCTGTGGGCACACTGTCACCCTGCATGGGTGTCTGCATCCCAAACTGTTTGCCTGGAAGGTGCTTGTGTGTGAACAGTAGCTGCACTGTGAGGACCTTGAATAGACGTATTGCTTGCTTCCTTACGCATCCTTAGTCAGGAAACTATTTTCAAGGCATATTCAGTGGTCCACTCATTCTTTTCCATTTCCTGAGACTTTGTTCACCAGGAAGGAAAGCTGTGCCCTGTAAGAGCTGACAGCATCACACGTGTGCACGTATATAGAGTGTGTCCTGAGCGCAGAACTAACCGCTGCTTCCCTGCAGTACTTTGAGTCTTTCTTAACAGCAAATGCTTTTACAGAGTCATTGCAGAACTGGGACTCAAAAGTCTTTTTAAGTGAACAAAAGGAAAACAAATAGCAAATATTTACACAAAAAGTATTCGTACTTGAGTAACTGGTAAATAAACATAAGGAGGTTTTGGGTTCTGATATCTTGCTTACTTTAAGAAATATCTCCAGCTACCTGCAAGAACAGAGGTGTGAAAAGCACACAAACAGAGTCCTCTCCTTAGACTAGCAGGAAAATGGATGAATTGAAGGCTGCTGATAATAAAAATAGGTGCAGGAGAGCTCAGCCCTCTGCGAGTAGACTTTTTGTGCCACATGGTCGGACAGGCCATAACGTTATGAGCTAAAACACAGAATAAAATTACAAATTTGCCAGTTGTATAAAACCAAGTTATTCCAATTTACTGCTGTGTGGGGGCCCAGCTGCCCAGAGTTTCCAACCATTCCCCCAGGCTCAGCGCTCTCACACACATACATCCCAGGCCATTACATTGCCCACAGACACTTCTCCATGTCATTAATTTCATTATTTGTTCATGACCATCACCAAACAAGCATTCACCATATCAACTGCACGGACGTTTGCATGTGCGCACCCTAACAGTAGATGGGACAAGACTCGTCCCACAAACAAATGAAAATCTCTCCTGCTGCACACAGGTATCCGGCCCTTGCCCAACATGCATCTACCCTGTATATGTGACCAGAGTTTCTATTTGAATGTGTGACGCATGTCAGAATTGATCTGACATCTGAGCCCACGGATAGGGTCCGTCAGCTCTGGACTGAATGCCAAATACCATTGGATCAAGGCATCATGCAGACATTTAGATGGTGGAAATGGAGCATAAAATGACAATTTTGATTGGTCTTTGACATGGTAGAGTCCCTTGAATTAAAACTGATTTTTTACAACGGACCATTAAGCACCCAAAATAAAGGAAGTGCTTCTTCCCTAACAACTTTCCTGTGACCGGCACAGGGCATACTCCCAAGTCCCTAACTTATAAGGAAGGATGAGAACCGTTTTTCACATCCTACAGCAAAGACCAAGAAAGGGAACCACAAAAGCTTTCAAATGCATAAAAAAACCTTTGGCAAAGAAAAGAAAACAATCTGTTTTTCACAGTTTAATGGCCAGGACAGGAAAACATAGGCTTAAATTGCTGTATATAAAGCCTATGTTAGACATCAGAAAAGCTCTCAGACGCTAAAGATAATATTGTAAAATATACCTCCTAGGGAGGTTATAGGTATTTACTCTTGAAGATCTCTAAGAAGAGGTCAGAAAACTATCTTTGCTTGGTAGAACAGTTTAGATATTGCTGATGCTTCCTGAAGAGGAGGAGCCCAGATTAAAGTTTTTTTTAGACTTCTTTTTTCTATGATTTTTCTGTCGACAAGTTATTCCTACCTCTACCTTCTTAACCAGTAGCTCAGCAGTTAATTTGAGGCTTGTAGGAAAGAGCACATAGCAGGCCTGAGGCACAAGAGACTATTTGGTATAAAGTCAGTAGTATTTGGGGATCTGGGGAGCGATTTCTTTATTATGAATGCATACACATGTGAATTCACTCTCTTAAAGGCAAACCCAGTGCAAATAGGTAGAATTATATCAAAGAACTTGAAAAAAATCAACATTTTAATTTTACAAATGGGGAAATGCAGGGCACAGAGGTCTGAACCATCTGTAATGACACAGCAAGTTATAAAAATGAGCCTGAAAATTGGATTTCCTGGCTCCTCAAGTGACCTGTGTGGTAGACTACACACTTCTGCTCTCCCTGCCCTGCCTCCCTTCCCCCCGGCAAGCCATGCAAGACTCCAAGACCTGCAGCGTTTCCGCATAAAAATCTTGCTTGCAGCTGGGGGAAGTCAGACTACAATGGTGTTGGTAACTTCTGCTGTAACAAGAATACACATCACAAAGATGTTCATTGCCAAGAGGAAAAAAACCAAACAAAAACCAAACAACCAAAACAAACCCCACAAAACTAACACTACCTCAGGACTTGTACCTTGTAGAGCTGGTCCTGGGCTGCTAATCCCCATCTCCATTCTTTAACTTGCTTTCTCTGCCTAAGCTTTCACAGAAAGAATACATTCTACAAAATTATTCTGTATGAATATAAGAAAAGAGAAGACAGAATAAAGGACTTGCATTTGCAAGTGAAGCATTGCCCCAGTCCACTGCACAAAAAGGAGCAGACTAGTTCAGCATATGCTGGCCACGTTCCTAAAGCTGCTGCAACTTAAGCCTGTAGGAAATCAGAATCAGAGCTGAAGATTAGGACTGAAAATCTCTCATGAAGTATTATAAAGCCAGCACTGGTCCTTCTGCATTGCTCCTTACCAGGAGGCATAGGCTTGTTTCCATTGCCTACATGCCAGTGCTGGAACCCAAGGAGGTCCCACACTTGAATCACCACAGGAGGTCCTGCCTCTCACAACTATGCTGAGACACACCAGGCTGCAGATTAATTTTTAATTACTTTGCAAGAACTGTGGTAGGGTCTAAGCTCCACACACAGACCAAACAGACTTTGAATTCAACGCTGCCAGTAAGAAAAGAATTAAAATAATTAAAGAATAATGAATAAAAAATATATCACGAATGTAAAAGTCATAAGCATCTTCTAAAAAAACCAGTGGCAGTGTTTTAATCAGTCATTTTCTCAAAAAACCAAGAAAAGGTTCTGCGTCATAGGAATAAATATAATCAAATTCTTTGCATGCTTAGTTCTTGCCTAGCTTATTCAAATGGTATACTTAACTTTTGATTTATAAATCAAGGGATATTGCTCACTGCCATAAGATGCATTCCACTGGGGCTCAAAGTATTTAGTAGATCCACCATGGTGTGTACTTTCTCCTGATGGTTTCACATTCATGTTCATCAACACTCAGCAAGAACCATAAACAAAGCCCTTCTCGCAGATGCACACATGCAGTTCCCATTGACTTTGCTGGATTTTCAGCTGACTTCAATAAGAACTCAGTGCACATGCAGAAGGGCAAAACTTGGCTCTGCACATTTAATAAAATTACATCACTAGATACCTTATAAATGAAGGGCAACGCAGGCCATACTGAAAAATAATATAAACTGAAAAACGGGAAGTGTAGCCAAATAAGTTCAATTTCAGCCAGGCTTTCCCAGAATAATAAAAAGGGGACACATTTTAAGCAAGATGAAACAACCCCCCTGTAATATCTCGTTTACAGAGTGTGCTCTGCCTCCTTTAGCAGGACAAAGTATGAAACCTAGCCATCTACATAAGGTAACGATCTTGTCTCAGATACAGCAATGATATTGGCATATAAAATGATTAAGCAAAGGTCAAGTTACAAGCTGTGATTTGCCAAGTAATTTTCTGCATCTGTATCCCTGCTCTGTAAGTTATGAAGCTCATTGCCAGTGAATTTAAAGCATAGCAGAATACCACAGTAGAAAAAGTAATTAATCATATGATATTAATAACTAGTATTATATTATTTTGAGTCTACTCTAATAATGGTATTATAAAGATATCAAAGGCTTGAATCCAGGAGTATTTCTCTCAAACTCTTCAACTCTCTTCCCTGCCTGGCCAAAAGGATGCCACAACAAAAACTGCATGCACCCCAGGAGTAACCACCCTCTTCCATATTTCAGATGACATCTAGCAACAAGTAACTTTTGCCAGGTACATTAGCTAGAGCACACTATGCAGAGCAATGCCACATATGTTTTCTCCAAATTTCTTCCCTTCCTCCCCCCTGCCCCTTACTCGTTCCATGATGTAATAACCTGCCCCTTTTAAAATATCTACCTATTAGGATGAATATTCTGACTTCTAAAAACCCAACAACCAACAGGCTTCCTTGCACTTTCTGTTTGGCTGACAAGCGCTCATTAGCCTGCAATTACAAATTTATACACAGAAGTACTCAAGAATGGAAATCACAGAGGGGGCTTTGATGTTCATATGTTTGGTTTTTCCCCTCTAAGCAGGAACATCTCCGATGATTTTCACACTTAAATAGCAGAACAGATTTTATGAATCATTTTTTCTTCCCGGTTGGAACAACCCCTATTCCCTGTTGCATTATAATACTGAGTCACTTTGCATAAAGTTGGTCCTTACTGCCAAGTCAAGGAAGAGAAGAGGGAAGTGGACAAAACACTCAGAACATATACGTGTGATAGGATACCCATCAGGCCACTTCTGGAAGCCAATTATTTAAAACCAGGAAAAGAAAAATCATTGCAAGACAACGCATGGAAAACTATTTCACAGATATTGGAAGAGTCCAGTAAATGTAATGTAATACTGATGATCAAAGGGATAGTAAAGATTACTTTTTTTTTCCTAAATGAAGTGAGGGTCTGGCCTGTTACAAATACTGAGTCCTACTGGTCATTCACACTAGATTAACCAGTAAATTAAATAATTAAGTGTGGTGGAATCAGTTTCTCCCCAGCTACGGCTCTGCAAATGAATAGTTAGAAGGTGTGGCAGAGCCCTGCTGCCCCAACTTACCCTCTCATCATCGCATCCTGACACTGTCAGCCTGCGAAGACACTCATCTGTCTCAGAACTCCTTTCATGTAACTCAGTGACTCAGGTCTACCCTCCCATTGACTCTGGTGAAGATTCAGTGTCTTACAAGGAATGTGTACTTCAGATTAGCTTTTACAGTTCTGGATTCACAATGGGGAAAAAAAGGGTTTCCCCCCTCTTCTTTGTCCTAGAGTAGAGGGACAGGACTGGCGCAAGGAGGGAGCTTTAACAACTTTCATTTATTTCTTCATTTTCAATGCACAGCATGACTATTTGGTGAGTGAAATAAAACTAGGTACCTTACACGATCATTTTTCGATGAAGCTGATTTTAAAGAGTTAAAGGAAAAAAAAAAACCAAAACCCACACACCAAAACGCAGTTGCCCAAACCTCTACTGTTCTGCATGTCCTGTTTAAGCAATGACACATGAAGAACTTTATGTTCCAACAATTACCTGGTACTTTAAATAGGACACTAAGAGAATAGCATATTAAAATGTATTCACACAGCATGAGACTAATCCTCTTCCTGGGAATACTGGTGCAAATCAGAGTTAACTCCTCGGAGGTCAACTGAAGTACACCAGCGTAAAACAAACCTGAGGCAGAGGGGAATCAGGCCCCAGCTACCTCTATTTTAATGCAGAGGTTGCAGATCATCTGCAATGATAAAGTGAACAACATAAATATAACTGACATCTATTCAATTGATCTCACATCCTGCCGACTATTCACAGCTCCAAATATAGGGCTGAAGAACAATGGTTTGAGGAAGGGAGGCAGAAATCCTGGTTCTACCCCGCTTACACATTCCTGTCTGCTAACACCTCTGACAAACTGCCTTCATCTCCCCGAACTGCTAAATCATTGTAGGTTTAATTTGACATCGTGTCTGTGTCGTCCCCCACCCCCCATCCCCTCCCACTCCTGAAGAACAACTTCTCCTTACAACAACAACAAATAAAATACCAGGATGCATGGGAGAGAAGAGAAAGGTAAAAATCTGTATGAGAGCCTATAGACAAAGCAAGAAAATCCCTATCTAACATACCGTATATATAAAAGGCCCTCCCAAATTGATTAATTATCTGGAAATCTGGCACTGAGAAAGAACAGTGTATGCACGGGGGAGTATGTGTGTGGAGGGGAGAAGATCAAAATAGGAGGCTACTGCAAAGCATGGTGCCATTCGCGCTAATTCAAACGGATCCGTAATTATTTCCTACAACTTCATGATGTCCTGAACCAGCTTCCTCCTCCCCTGCCAGGCTGATAAAAGGATCCTTAGCAACGCACTAAATACATTACGCGTTGTATCGAGTACTACCATCGTGTAAAAAGCACTAAATTACACCGAAACAAAGAACGCGAGGTGCAAACATCACCACCTCCGGGGAAGGATCACCTTTAACTATTTATCACGTCGGTAAGCGCTGCCGTCGTCTTCTACCTCTGCTGCCAACGGCTAGCGGCATTTAACAAAGTTAAGGGGAATTTTACCTCAAATCTACTTAGGCTCGAGCTCTTCGACCGCGATTTCTTGCGCAGATAGACCGAGAAGAACCGACGCACTGTGAACTTCTTCATGTTCATGTCCATCGCCCCGTCCCAGCCGCGGAGCGCGAAGGAGCAGCGGCGCGGCCGGAGCCAGCTAGCGCATCCCGGTTGCCCCCTATTTATATCCACGGGCAGGAGAGCCTCCGGAGTCTCTGCTCGCGTCCATCAAGCCGGGCACAAGCCAGACCGGCGAGAGGCACGCTGCCGGAGCCGCAGGAGCCTGCTGCTCGCAGTTCGGAGCATAAAGGCGTTATACTCCCTCCCGCTTTCTAGTGTTTACATCTCGGTGCGGCGAGCCGAACTCCTCTCTCTCTCTCCCCCCCGCTCCGTCTCCCCCCTCGCCTTCGGTCCTACTACATCCAATCAGGCTCGGCTCTGGCTGCATGCATAATCAGCTCCGGCAGATGACAGCTCCTGCGTCCCGGGCGTAGCAGGTTTGAGCTGAATATTAGATGCGTCTATTGCTCTGCACTCCCTCTCCTCTCGGTCAGGCTCTTCCAATTTCCTGGTTGCCGAATCACATGGGGAATAGGCACATGCTGCACTTCTGTTTTTAGCTTGGAATTTCAACGCTGCTATAATTACCGAGGGCTACGGTGGTCAGGGCTGAGAAGAAATGAGCTCCCGCACGGGAGTCTCTCCTGGGAGAAGGCTTCAAGACGCCATGAGCCCACTGTCGGAGCAGAAGGGTCCGAACCTCCTTTTATTCTAGGGTGTGTGCAAATTAACATTGCGTGCTGACTGCCTGCCCCCCGTCCCTCCGTTCCCCACCCCGAAATCAAAAAGCTTAAAATCCTGTTCAGAGATTATACACCCTCTTTACATTAAAATACCCAGCACTGCCACAGCTCTGAAAATAGAAAGCACAATCTAGACGATAAGTATTACTATTCTTATTGTACTACAGCAGGGAGCTACAGCCCTTCTAAGATGTTAAATATGTACATATATCTACAGGCTATAATTCTGAGCTCCTCAACGATACTGCAAGCGTGCAGACTTACAGCTGCACCCCCACCCCACCCCTACATCATGACATTTTTCGTCTTTTCTTCAAAACCTAATGAGTCTCGGTGTGATCCTGAGACTGAGGAGCTTTCTCTGCCTGCCTCATACAGCTCTGTCTCCTTGTCCTTGGCAGCCTTTCCTTTCTGATTACCAAGGAGCACCCAGACATTCCTTTATCCCATAACCTCATATGGAAAGTGAATGACTCTGATGACTTATTAATGACTCGGATAAATAAGCCCAGGAAGAGCTGACACTACTACAGCCTGAGAAGAGTCTTGGAGGTTAAATGCCAATACGACTCCAGTCAATCTCTTCTGAAAGAGAGAGGGGTAATTTTGCTTTAATTGCATGTCTGGACTCTGCTGTAAACTACGCTGGCTACTCATGCCTGTGACTACCTGCTTTGTTTGCAGGTTCTCTGTCCCTGGAAAACCAAAAAAAGAGGGAGAAAAAAGAATATTTTGGCATATATGGTCTCATTAAAAAGGAGGTCAGATTGGAAGATTTACTGTCGTTAGTGCTGGGCTCTATAATCTCCTACATCCTCTGATGCTTCCATGCCTGGACCACTACTGTCTCCCCAGTTTAAGACAACTGTATCACAGTGGCAGTCTGTTTTAACCCTTTCTCTTCTCATATCTTTTCTCAGCACCTCCTTCTGATCACTTGCATAATTTCTCTTGGTTTGCAACAGGGGTTCCTTCCAAGGTGCAGCCCTGGTGTAAGTCATGTCAAACCAAGGAGCCCTCTGCCACTACACTTGGCTCCTGGCTAAAGATCTGGAGCAAAAGTGACTGTCTCAGCAAAACTAAGGTATCTACAGGTACACCAGAATGCTTTACACAAAATAATAAACAGATAAAAAACACAATTTGGTTGGTATAACTATCAATAACAAAATTATTCGCTGATGCAGCCTATCTAGTCCAGTTGCATGCCTCCTCCCAGCCTTGCAGCAGTAAATTCCTCAGTAGCACAAAGGCCCAGGCCACTCACCTGATTATCTGGCCTCCCTCCCTGCCCTGCTACACCTCACAGCTTTTGCTACTGCTGCTTCCTGTGCCCTGCCCTGCGCCTGGCAGAGAGCTGTCCTGACAGGAGTTCAGCAAGGCTTCCTGCTTGCTAAGGCTGCTGGCAGCCGCACACATTCCTACCTGCATAAGCCACTTGAGGTCTAAGTAGCAACTAGACCAGTTCAGGGTAGCTCCCTGATCCCTTCCCATCACAGATACAACAAAATCCGACCTGGACACTGACATCTTAATGCAGAGGAGGTGCTAATTTCCCATGCACAGCAGGTGTATGTCCCACTCTGTGTGATAATAAACAGTATACGAGTGCCTGTTACTATTTATACGAGCAGATTTATCACAGTCTTCCCAATCTCATTATGCATATAGTGCTTTCACGTACAAGGACACGCAGTCACCATTAAATGTTCCTGCTCCGTAATAAACTTCCAAGAAGATTACACAAAGTATGACTTAATACCTATTAGGTACAACTGCTACATTCAGAATTTTGCTCTTTACTGCACATAAAGTAATTTGCCATGTATTGGCAATTTATTGTGAACATCAGAACAAAAGCTAGCCTCTGATGCTAAACAGCATGTCTGGGCTAGGGGGTAAGTGTCTTCCAACCCCCCCAAAACCCTGGCACTGAAATAGGTGTGATCTCCCTGGTTTCTTCCTCCCTTTTCAACCAGGCAATTGGAGATTACCTACAGAGAGACAAGCAGCCATCAGTGCCAGGACATTGGTCTTCATCTATTGGGCAGCAGAGATACTGCAGAGCGAGTCTTCCATGTGTAAAAAGCAAAAGCAACCAAGTTGCAAATATGTTCATTAAAAGAAAGAGCACAAATACAGAAATAAAATAAGAAACACCAACAAGCAAATCAAAAGCATGTAAAACTGAAGCATAGTGATAGATACCTGAAGGGCAAATTCTACTACAGTTCCATTCACACAGTATGCTCTAAGACATGGAACTCTGCTTCAGAAAAATAAGTGAGAAGAGGCTTCAAAAACATTAACTCAAACTTTCACCTAGTCATATAATATCCGCTTTTCCCAACGATTCTAATGAAAAGGTGCAAGCCAAAAAATAAATTGAATTGGAACATTCATCGTTATATACAACTGCCAGACCAACCAACAAGGTGAAAAATTCATTGCACTTAGAAATTCATGGGTGTAAATTATTTATCAGCTCCCTTCTGAGCACTTTTAACTTCTGAGAAACTCAATGGAGAAAAAAATCCAGCTCGTCTGTTTTTAAGACAAGAACAAACAACAAAACTGGTGGAGAGGGCATATGACACGTTGGCATCAACCAGCAATACTCTCTGTTCTGAATCTGTATTCTGAAATATATTTTTTAAACCCAGAATCATATTTGCTGTAACACAAAATAAAGAAAGACCATGTCTGTTCCTCCTCTCAGCAAACTTAATAGCAAAATAGTTTCCTTCAATTGAAAAAGCTTTAAAAGTTTAAAAAAAAACCCCAAAAAACCAAAACCAGGATTCAAGACACACTCTTCAACAGAAACCACTTGAAATTAGATATTACATAGCCCAGGCTCCAATTTTTAAATGATAAATGTACAATTCCCCATTAATACACAATGAAAGCCAATGGTCCATGCTTCATGGGTACAAATTGACCATAGCAAGCGTAGTAGCAAACTGAAGGACCCAGGCTTAGGAAATTCCCATAGGGCAACAAAGCAGCCTGCCCAGAGCCCAAGCAAGAAGGATGCCAGTGGCTGATGCTAGATGAATCATCAATTTCTAAAGAAACAAAATAGCTTGAGTTAATTGTTTGAATGAAAGAACGCGCAAGTCCAAGACAGCTACCACAAACCACAGGTTGGATGATAAAATTGCTGACAGAAATTCTTTATGACTATATTACACAACACATCAGGCCCTATTTAAAAAACGGACCTTCTAAATTTTTTTTATGTGAAATAACAATTTATGAGCAAACCCAGAATGACTCCGCTACTTGAGCAAATTTAGCAATTGCTCTAAGTAAAGACATAGGAGTTTGTAAGTACCTTCCTTGCAAACACAACCAGTTATTACCTATCCTTTCTCAATAAGTTCATCAGAAAACCAGGGGAAAATAATCAACAGAGAAAAGTGAGAAAGCATCAGAGGCACAGGCACCACAGAACAAATAAGATTAGTGGAACATGGCATGCAGAGAAAGGGAAAATGACAGTCCCACAGTGGAGGCCCCAAGGGGCAATGCCACAGGAAAGAAGAATTAGTACTATTTATGCTTTCATTAAAGAAAATCAGGAGCAAAAGCAGATGTTTCCAAGAGACACCAGTAATCAGAATAAAGAACGCTTTCCCCCAAGTGATTATATGGTGCATGACTCTTTCAGTGACCACCATTTCCCAATGATGGATGCTGGGCAAATTTCCATATGGCTTTTGTTTCTTTGCTAAACAAGTGTGGGATTGTTATTTTTTCTTATTGATCGTTGTCTAAAAACCCATGATAGGCTTTGCTCAAAGTAATGGCATTGATCTCATTAGATGAGCGTGCCAATACAGGTCCCAGTCTTTCCAGCTGCCATACCTAGTTAAATGCCATACCTTGTCCAGTTTAGCATCCCAATTACTTGACCAGAGTTTTCCCTCTTAAAAAAAGTACACTGCCCTGCAAGCGCTGTGGAATACAGGCAGTAACTTGCCATCTCAGGCATTCTCACCGTCAGTCATAAACCATCAACACTGTTGGCTGAATGGGGATGTAAGGGAATAAGGAGAAAGTGCTTATTCTCCCTTCTTCCACCTCCTCTTGCTCCTACCTGTGTTTCACAACTGTCAGTATTTTCAACCTTCCTCATGCATGAGCTACAAGAAGTTCCCAGTGGAGGTGTAAGCCCCTTCCAACATTTTACAAATTAAAATCACTGCTCAGAAAGGAGAAAAAGTCATACATCTTGTCTAACTGTCCGATGAACTGACAGGTTGCAGACTCCTCAGCTACAGTCTTCCCTAGTCCAGAGAGCAACATGACATGCCTACAATACGTGTTTAATCTTGCGCTTTTAGTCCCAAGGCCTCGGGAGTCTGGGCAAAGTACCTCTTATACACACAGATATGCAATTCCCTAATTTCTAAACCCATTATCCAACACACTAGTATAATACAAACGCAGCAATCGCAGGACAAAATTACTTGCTTTGTAGAGACTGTTTCTGATTGATCAATATGGTGGTATTGTGATTGGCAGGTTCCATTAAACAGCTTCTATTATTCTTAAAACCCAGCATCAAGATAAGTTCCTGGTAGATTTGAAACTGATACTTTGCAGGGATCGGGCAGCTTAGAGGGAAAGCCTTCTATACTTTTCTCTATAAGACTACCTCAGCAGATGAGGTTAAAAAAGTTGACTTAGTGGCACTGAGAGGGCAAACCGTCTCTGTGTATGTCATGCTGGGGCAGAAGAGGTCTCCTTCCTGCATGTGCCTCAAAATCTACTTCCTCAATACCTCCTAAAAGCCACTAGTCACACCGTGATAGAGGAGTGTTACTTTCAGAGATAAAACAGGGAGCACTATGTCGACATAGGTTTTGTTCTTATTTGTACAAGGACAACTGGGACTGCTGCAGGAATAATAGCTCCAGAAGAAAAGATTTGACTGAGTTTTCAACAAGTGACAGACATTTTAACTCTCTCACAAGGATCTTCTGTAAATGCTTGAACATTGAATTGGCAAGTAAGACAACTGTTGTGTTGACCACTCCCTTACATCCTTTGATACATACAGACTCACACAAACATGCAGCAGCATCACTGTCTGCATACATGACAGTTGGATGTGGACTACTTCTATATCAGGTTGTCTAGCAATCTGGGTTGAAAGCAGGCCAGAAAGACTCCAATTTTCTTTTTAAAGATGTCACTAAGAGCTTTACTTTTTTGACTGATACCATGTGCTGGTCTTGCTGGATTTTGTTGGCTTAGACACAAGTATAAGGTAAAGAACCCCAAACCCTCAATCCCATTTACTTTACATAAACTTCTACTCCAATATGGTTGAAGAAGATTGCTGAAGATATAATACTGCTTTTTTGCCTTTGGATAATCAGCAGAAAATTACACTGTTCTCCTATAATGGGCCAGAAGTTTTCTAGAATGAAAGATGCTACTTGGTAACTGAAGTATGAACAGTCTTATCTTGTGAATATTTATGAACATCCACTTTGAGTGAACACTACACAATAGAAAATTGGATGGAAAAATTTCATTCTACGCAGCATATGTTTACTGTTTATTCAGACTAGGCATGAGCAATACCAAAAAGGAATGCATTCATTAGCAGTCTGCTAATAGGCAAATTTACCTTGATAGGTTCCGAAAGATATACACCTAACAGGAGAAATAGTGCATGGAAGATTTAGTGAAACCCCTGATTTGACTTTTAGGAATCATCAACAGACCAAACTGATACTCTGCAGTGAGCAGAAAAGCCAGACCACTATTTGCCATCAAAATCCTGAGACACAAACGTAGACTGGAGCTTGCAAAACTTATGTTCAGAAAAGTATCAATTTTATGTAAAATTTTCCCCTTCAGTTAGCTAATAAAATTACACAATGAGGGGAAAAAAGTAAACTAGGTAGACAAAAAGCGTCATATGTAGTTGAGCTGAGTGGCCTGAATGATTATCTTTCTTTTATATCTGAGACTACTTTATATGACCTTGAAGAACCTTAAACTCTCTGGCTATGTCTAGCCCCAGGGCATGTACAAAACCCAGCCACATCCTGGATTCTCTATTAAAATGGGGGCACAGTTTTTCTCTTATTCTTTCTTACTGGCACCTCATGTCCCCAGCAAAGAAAATCCAAGTATTTTTAGCCAGAAAGAAGCCAGAGTGTGCTCTGGCAAGGTACCTGATTTTTGACAAGTGTGTGTGTGAACTCAGGGCCCTTAGAGGTTTGCACCTGCACTGCAGTTTAGTCATGTCTCTGTTTCAAGTCCACTTCTATAACATGGGGCTGGAGCACGCTGCCACTGCACCAGAGCTCTTTTGGATTAAAGACAATGATCCTTATAATGCCCTCACTGCCAAAATTTAAGAGCTTAAGCCTGGCACATCTTTTCTAGTTTTGTTTATAGAAACAGGTTAATTCCGAGTAATGTATAAAAAAGAATAAACCAACGGGACATGCAAAATTACCTTGGTTGTTATTATATCTAGCAGGCAAATGACGTATGGGATACTTTAATAGTATATTACCCTGCACCCACTGAAAATCAGGCTTAAGGTTGTATGAACACCTATCCCAGGATAGACATG
The DNA here is from genome assembly GCA_013400835.1 of Zapornia atra. Lineage (NCBI taxonomy): Eukaryota > Metazoa > Chordata > Aves > Gruiformes > Rallidae > Zapornia > Zapornia atra. The sequence goes on along the minus strand of VZTU01006182.1, from coordinate 102,972 downwards.
ACAAAAATGAGATTCACAAATAAATAAAAAAAACAGTAATCACCTTGAAATACTTAACATTGACTTCCTTCTTGTTGGACTTCTGTTTCATTTTGGACAGGTTTTGAAGGACTGCTTTAAATTACAGTAATAATAGTACTTAACTCCAGATTACAGGCACAGCTTTCCCTGCCTATTTTTGAAATAGAAGCTGAAGAAACAGGCAAGAAAAAAAGCAGGTCTGAAGTGTTGTGATACACCCCCTCTTTCTGTCTCTAATACAGCTAACACAGGAAGTGTGAAATTGAAAAGAATTATGCAAAATCATTTTAACCTTCAAAAACTTTAGTTAGATTCCATCTGATATTTACAAACCCACATGATGATTTCTTAATTCACCTAGAACAATATAGCCTAAGGTTTCATTTTACTTCTAACAAGCCAAAACCAATATTAAACTCATCTTCTATCCTCTTTATATAGTAAAGCTAAAGAAATTGGCACCAGGATTTCATAACACTAGAAACTGAGAAAGATGTGGGAATAGTACTAGCAAAATTACTATGGTAGCATCTACTCTGAGATTTATGATGTCACGAAGGAATAAAACCTGAGGTTTTCGAGCTACTTGGAAGATGTAAGCATGCCCTGGTCTGTGCACGCGTAACCTCACAGCAGCACTTGACTTGGGATCAAAGCAAAGTGGCCTCCATGCAGTTGCTGTTCAAAGGCACAGGGAGGAACAACAGGGCTCCAATAACCACAAGGACTGGGTCCAGAAACAGGTGCTGCAGTTCAGTGAAAGCATCTTAAGCAAAGGGAAGACAGACAAGCCCTACAAATGCATCTCATTTAAGACTGATTGCTGTCACAAGGCTCAAGTCCACTATAATTTGGATGTTTTCAATATGCTAGGTGACCCTTCTCTTACTTGAATTCAGCTACATAAAGTGTCATCTTCTCAACTGTAGCCCCACTTCACCTAAGCCACCAGGCAGCTGGAAGTACATGATGCTTTTTCTGCATAATGGAGCCTGCCCACACTGGAGGTGAGTCTTCCTGACTGATGCTTCTGCAAATAGCTGGAAGAAATTTTGACATCTTGTATGTGTCTTCCTACTCATCCAACAAGCGTGTGAAATTAGTTATAAAGAGCACATGCAGAATATATAACATCCAAATGTTTGATTAATCTAATGTCAACCCAGTGGGCAAAAAAAATGCCAATTCATGATATTAAGTCAATTAAAGTCTTTGACGTCTTTCCGTGAATTTAGTATATCATTTCAATCCTGAACTAACCTAATAAATCAGCCTGAGGTACAGATAAAGCAAAGCAAAACTGACTACATAAAACAGACACATGTGAAACAAGAATTTATTTCCCACATGCACAATGCCAAATAGGCAGTTTGTTTTTCATCAACTAGAGATAAATATGATTAATTCTACCATAAAGTAAGCCATACTATTTTATAGAAGTTGAAATTCTTATTCATACATTAAAATATATAAAGTCTCACAGAGCTTCTGCTGTCCTCCTTAGTACACTACAGGGCACAACACAAACTTGTGGCCAAGGTGTTATAAAATGCTCTTGTTAAACTGCCTACCTATAAATACAGCGATTGCTATTCAATCAGAATGAACCACTCTAACACACAACACAAAATCATTACTTTCCTAGCAATCTGATGTTCAACCCTTTTTTTTTTTGGAGCCAATGAAAAATCCTATAGGAACTACCTACCTCTGAACACCAAGTTCAGGTTAATGTCACAAAGCAGCCATCTCAAGTTCATAAAGCAAGCAGCATTTACATTCAATGAATTGTGAAACCTTCATCCTAATATACTACTGGGATCTGGTTTTGTATTCTCATACGTCCTTTGATGTCTGATATGCAATCCTATCACAGAAAACAATGTGGGACAGAAGACCTACCCATTAGGAGACTGTCAAAGATTGAGATTGTTCTTTTGCTTCAGGTCCCAAAATGAGAAAATAGATGTATACCTCAGATAGGAGGAACAAATAATGCAATTACCACACAAGCTTCTAACAAGGTTCCCTCTCCCTCCATCTACAGACAATAGAGACTTTTTACAACTTTCAAAGAGCTTTTCAAGGGCAGCTTGCTCCGGTTGGGCTGCCTAGAAAACACGCACAAGCAAGGCCATCGAGGAGCATTTCAAAAGGCACAGCAGAGCCTTGCTGCTGTACATCTTGGAGACTGAAAACTGCTTTATCACCATGACTTTACTATATTCTTAACAGAGAGTATTTTCTTTTCTCCCTTCATTCCTGAGTTCTCTCATCTATCACTTCCTGTTCCTCAGATCTCTTCACATGCATGACTCACTTAACTTCATCCCCCTTAAGAAAGCTGAAATAATATTAAAAACAAAATCCAAACTTGAAGGGATTTGAAAGCTCGAAGCTTTCTCATATCCGATTCTTAGTGGCTGTTGCACATACCTGTAATTCAGAAAGTTCAAAAACATACAAGAAGAAATATGAGTGAGAAAGAATCAGAAAAGGACATTCAGTAGACTCTGCCTGTTGCGTGGCGGTACTTAGGCTAGTAACAGAAAGACAAAGAGAAATCCTTTTAGCAGCATGACTGATTTTTGCAGTATTATTGGGCATTTCCCAGGGCACCTGACTTTTAAAACTCTTGGCTTCTGGAGTCATAGCAATACGTAAGAAATGTTAGATTTCACTGAAGAAAAAAATTAAAACAGGCTTCCCTGGCCCAGGTAAGCTGTTGCAACAGGGGTGTAGCTGTAAGAGGTCCTGCAAAACAGAAACCGAAACGAGTTCTTCAAGGGAAGGAGAAGTGAAGCTAGAGCCACCTGCTTCTCACAGAGCTTGTGGTGGGTTTGGTGGCTGCACAGAGATTTTTTGGGTTTCAGACAAAAATATTTTGGCTTGTAAGAGGGATATTGTTTGTCCTGGCATAAGCCATTACTTGTGGCCTCACTCTGCCATCTCCAGGCCACCATTTCCTTCTTCCTCTCTGTTGGCTCAAGTATTCATACAGATGAATCAAACTGGAAACCTGGTCCAAGTTAAAACTGGGCCCAAAACCACCCCAGAACATTAATTCTAAACCAGTTCTTTCCCCTGATCTGACTCAGTGTGCAGTTATACAAATATCGGTGTCAACTCAGCATTTTTTCCTGTGATGGGAGCAAGAATGTGTATTTATGAGGTAGCTCTGCCCACTTTATTAGCAAGGATGGGTTATGCAACATAAACTGCCTGCTTCTGAGATATGAAAGTGGCACACTGCTGCTGCCTGGCTAAGGAGAACTGGAATCACTGAGGTAGCCACATCAAACTATTCTATGATTCTATTCTTTAGATCATAATGAAAGTAGAGAGAATAGCTCTATCATGGATAAAGCACTTGAAAATGTCCTGAAGTATTTCCTCCTCTTATAAAAGTAGAAGAGATTTGGCTGAAACCAGACAAGAACTGGAATCATGCGTTACCATTATATGCTTTCCAAAACATTGGATCTATAAATTACTCTCAGCTTGTTTAAAAGGAAAAAAGATCTCAAAGGGTGAGAGTAACCTATAGCCGTGGTGCCAAGTGTACCCACCTGCAAAGCCAAGAACCCTACTGGAAATGACTGGGCTCCCCGTTGCTGAGGAAGGCTCAACCACTGGGAGTGCAGCGCACAACGAATACCATGGGTTGCAGAGGCATTAGCTGCTTCCATGCTAACAGATTTTCTGAATAGTATTTTATGGCATTTGCCTGATCTAAACTTCTGTGGCTGCTAATACTTTCCTTGTCTTTCCTTGAGGGCTGGAGCACCTGCCCTACAAAGAAAGGCTGAGGGAGCTGGTCTTGTTCAGCCTGGAGAAGAGAAGGCTGCGGGGGGACCTCATTGCAGCCTTCCAGTACCTGAAGGGAACTTATAAGCAGGAGGGGATTAAACTTTTTAAAAGAGCAGATAATGGCAGGACAAGGGGGAATGGTTTAAAGCTAAAGGAAGGAAGGTTTAGATTAGGTATTAGGGGGAAGTTTTTTACAGAAAGAGTAGTGAGGTGCTGGAACAGGCTGCCCAGAGAAGTAGTGGGTGCCTCATCCCTGGAAGTGTTCAAGGCCAGGTTGGATGGGGCCCTGGGCAACCCTGTGTACATCCAGGCCCAGAGATTGGTGACCCTGCCTGTGGCAGGGGGGTTGGAGCTCTATGATCCTTGGGGTCCCTTCCAACCCAGACCACTCTATGATGATACTATGATATGATACTTGTCAGGCTATTCCGTGTTCTGTGACATCTGCATAACTGCACACACAAGCACACGCCTCTTACAAATCTCTGTATGTAACTAGCATTTATACTAGTATATGCAGAACCTGAATATAAGTTAGATGCTCCATGTCTGAGACATCGGAGTGAACACAAATGGCGTGATGCAAGCTCTACAGTTTTGATGTGTTTCATGCACAACGCTCAATTTATGTGAGAATCACTATCAAATGCAACATGGATAGATGCAATAGCCAGCCAAACAACATACAAATTGGTCAGACTCTTAGAAACTTGGTTTAATGCCATCACAAAGTCTTCATACAGCTAGTTAAGTTTCCAGTACTTGCTGCTGCCCTTGGGAGGCTATCTAGAAACTCATCTTCTTACACTCTGGCCTAGATACACCACAGCCAACTTAAAAAGCTTTGCTCTTACTCCAGCACCTTTAACTCAGGCAATAGTTTTCCCTATCAAATAAGCAGATTTTGGGTTTTTTTTAATGGTAACCACACCTTCTTCTGGTTGTGATTGAGCTGTGCTAAAGGACAAGAGGCTCTTTCAGCTTCCTCTCACTGAACCATCTCTCCGTGCTTGTGTCCCAGTAGACAGCCTTGTCCTAGACTTGCTCGTGTCTATATTCCTCTTCCTTGTGGATGCCATGAACAGAGGAGGTTTTATCAGAGCCTCAGTAGTAGCGTTAATTAGCTCTTCATCACAAGAAGTACTTCAGGGTTTTCCTTATTTTTTCCATGACCACTTCAGATTTTCCTTCACTGTTGCCCTGTAACTGAGCAGGAGACAAAGAGAGTCGTTTTCTGTAATGTACTCCAACCAAGGTTTCTATGCTTGTTGTACACTCAGCAGAGAAACACAAAAAGCTCTTGTACCGCCTATCTGGATCCTCCAAGATTCACAGAGTAAGAGGAATTCTTTATCTTCTGGAATGCCTTCATAACAAATTCCTTCCCTCAGTACCCAGATTTGGCCCAGTGATGTACAAACTTTCATTTTACTTTTAGTACAACAGAAATAAGCATAAATCACTTTTCCAAAACAGTGATGTGTTGTTGGCACTTCCTAATTTTATGTTACCATCAGATTTCATCCTCTTTTTCTTAGCTTTGATTTTGATGCTATTTAAAAATATTAAACCAGTCTTGAATTCACTCCTTTGAGACCTGTGACAGCAATGCCTTTTTGATGCTGAAGATGTTTCTTTGGGCAGTTTATGTTGTCTCCCCTCTCATTTCACAAAATTTTTTATTCTTTCAGCTGGGGGGCAGGAGTGGGAAGGCTGAAGATTGTATGCCACCCTCGATAATGGATGAAAAGCATTTAAAATAAAACTTTAAAAATAGTATTATTTTAGAAGGAAGTCTTAATTTTTTTTTTTTACAAAATCTTCAACACACTTGAAGCTAGAAATACTACTATAACCAAAGTATTATTCATTATTTGCAACATTAATGGCACAAATCTAACTTGTAATTGGACCTAACTCTCTCTCCTTCGTGTCATGCAGACTGGGAGATTGTTCTACTGGTCCTATCAAGACTTTTTACAACTCTAAAGCAGCTTTGCTTGCTATGAATTACTTTGACTCAACCTGGGACAAAGACGCTTGTTTCTCAGGCTACTTTAAGTGCACAGTGTGATCTTTTTGCAATACTCATTCAACAGGCAAAAGCATCAGGGAGTTGTCAGAAAATAAGAGGTAGGATGATGAGAGCAACCTTTAGAAAAATATTGACAAAATAGAAGTAAATCTGGCATATATCAACATTTTGTCTATAGACTTTTCACATGCTTCACTCTCTGAAATCCCTTTCTGAGGGAGTTTCAAATAACCACCTACATTTGTAGACACACAGGAGAAGAAAAGGTAGCAGAGGACAAGACAAAGTTTGTTGTGCCGCCAATTTGGAAAGCACACGGAGAAAAATGAAGTTGCTCAATTATTCTAGTTCTCATTCTGTGGAGTCAATCAGCCTAACCACAGAGCATTAGACCAATTTTATCTAGCCATGGATCTTCCAGAGAGTGGGTTAAGTAAGGGAAGGATTTCAAGGTACAGAGAGGAAATCAATAGAGAGGAAGAGGGGGAGAGAGAGGGGAGAAAAAAAGACTCTCAAATTCAGGACTCTCCAATTCAGAAAGCAAGCATTACAGCAGATAGACCATCTCTCTTTTCTTCCCCAAGGATAAGAACCCACTTTATAATCCTGCACTGAGGTCATTACCCAGCTGTATTACCACACCAGCTGAATATTCTGACCATTAAGGAATGTTTTGGTTGTTTAGTTTTTTGGGTTGGTTTGTTTTTTGGTGTGTGTTTGCTTTCATTATGTTTAGCTTCTGCAGTTTGTTGTTTTGTTTTTTTTAAAACAGGCTTTTTTTTTTGCTTCTTGGAATCAATGGTGGTAAAAATTAACCTTGGTCATATGCCTTAACAATGCATTTCTTCCCTTGATAAATAAGCATTTCTTTTAAGCATACTACTAACTTGGAATTTAGTAATGCTTGTTTTGGTGACAGCTTCAACATCACTGTGAGAAATTTCATCCTCAGAACCACTAATACACATTCTACCCTAACCTTGATTTGAGGGGTTTTTTGATTCTCCTTGAGGCTTTTTATTTGAAAAAGAGTGAAGCTAAGTAATCACAGGATAAACACTGCCTTCTAATATTTCTTAAATATGCTGTACTTAAACCACCTTTCAAACTTTGAGGTTTTAAAACAAGTGGCTTAGTAGAGTATGCTGATTTGAAGAAGATTAAAACTTAGTACTTCCTAAAAATATGCACAAATTGGCAGATACTTCTATTACTAAGAAGCAACCATGATCCACAGTTATTTTCTAAAAAAAAGTTATTATTTTCACCACATTTGTCTATAGCAGGGATGCATGTGGTGTGACTAGTATAACAAAATGATAAAATGTAAATATTTATATTTAAGGAGAATTATTTTCATACATGCAAACCACAAGTTTAAATCATATTTAAATTAAACATTTCAAATTTAAATAGGCTTTTTTCTCTTGAAGAACTGTCATCAATATTTAAATTAAGAAGTTCATATTTTAATTCCTTCACCATTTCTCTTTGAAAAGTATATATGCCCATTTATTTTACAAATGCCATTCAGTTTATTGCTTTCATCTGAATATGCGCTTTTCATTGGACTGCTTGATTCTTCTAGAAGTGAAGCTGCCACATCTTTACCTCCAAGCACCTCAGCATCAGAACTCACACGCACACTACTGTGACTACGATCAATAGCAACGTTACTTCCTCCATGCAACAGTGCTGTGCCAAAGCAGACGTAAAGCCATTGCTCCCGAATGACAAATTATCATTGCCAGCCTTTATGCATTCATGATAAGCAATAAAGTTCTGGAAAGATTACCTGCATTATTTAAAGCAGTCGTTGAGGATACATGGGATTCCATATGCTGGTCAGATTGAAGTTCTTTACAACTCAGCAAGAAATATCTTTCATTGACCAACAATTAATGGTTATAAAAAAAGGCACAATTCACCCAGCCACTCACATAACATGCACTGGACATGTTCACAGGTATTCCTGAAACTTGTGTGCATTTGTGTATATCCTGGAAGCTAATATATGGCTACCTTGTTTTGGTGGTACAGCTTGAGAACAATTTTGAAATAAATTGCCCTTCCATCAAGTAATTTCTCAACACAACGGGCACTTGCTCTTCTGACAGCAAGCTCACTAACTAAAAGGACACTCTAGTTAGTGTCCTTTAATGAGAATTTTCCTACAGTTATGTGGCTGCACAAATGAGAGACTAAGATAACTGTTTTCTGTGCTGCAGTTTTAAAGACAATATTATTCAAGTTAGATAACACAAATCTCAACTAAATCCTGGCATGTCTCTAGACATTTGCATGACTTTCCTGGACTTTTCTTATTTCCTCTGGGATTATGTTTTCAGATAATGTGACATGGGATATGAAGCACTTCTACTACAGGGGCACTACTGTGTGATTTCTTCATCCTTCTACAACCCCTCTCTTACCTTTTCAGCTATTGGTGTGCACAGAGCAGGCACAGCCACTCTGTCACTCAGTTTCTGTCATCATCATAACCCTCCTTCGGACTCAACCCAACAGCTCTACATCCTTTTTATGTTGGGGACCCCAGAGCTGGACACTACTCCAGGTGGGATCTAATGAGAGCAGAGTAAAGGGCCAGAATCACTTCCATTGACCTGCAGGTCCCAGAAAGCCAACTGTGTCCTGGGCTGCAAGTGCACACTGCTGAGTCATGTCGAGATTCTTATCAACCAACAGTCCTAAATCCTTCTCCTCAGGGCTGCTCACAACCCATTCTCCACTCAGCCTGTAGTTGTGCTTGGGATTGCCCTGACCCATGTGCACAGCTTTTGCAAATATTTCAGGGAATCTGCACATCCTTCTTGGGGAGTTCAGAAGCAAATACCATATACTTATCTTCCAACTTTGCTTCTTGGAGTTCTTTGGCAGGCAAAACCCACAAACAGCTTTTCCAGAATATTAAAAATAATTGAGATAATGAAAAGCTAATAGACTTTAGCTTAGAGAGTTGCAAAGAATAGCCTGTCATTGTTCAGACAGTCCTGTAATAGAGCACCTTGTTAATTAGAGATGATTCACAGATGACTTGCAATAGATTCTGGTGGTTCTGAATAGCAATGATATTTTCATATTGAGCTCTTATCTACTCAGGAGTAATGAAGCTTTAACTTTTTAATTAAAAAGAAGCTGCTTTTTTTTTTTTTAAGCCTGTAGGTCCAAGCAGCACTGAAATTCAGAAAATTAGCATGCCTTTTACTAATTTTCTGTATTTACAGTTCTGTGCTTTATGGTTTTGCTTTCATAAGATTCCCTGTCAGAGCACCTGAATAGCAACTGTTGATGAGAACAATATTATTGGCTCTTTAAATGGAGAAACAGGCAACTAGGTGGGAAAGTGTTTGTTCAAGGCCTCTCAGAAGACAGAGATAAGAACAGAACCGGGTCCCTTTTAAAGACAGGGTCACCCCCTTACAACTCCATGCCTCATTGCATAACACCATCTGCTTCACTCGAAGGGCATCCACTGCTTTAGTTCACAATCATTACAGGGGAGTAGAGTAACAAAAGAACCACTTGCAAATTTACATCTCTGAATGAATTAAGCAAAAAAGAGAGCACATATAACAGAAATGCAAATATTTAGCCTTTTTACTTCTTATTTAGGACTCATGGCAAGTATATACAAGCACATTCCCCCATTGAATTCAATAGAGAGAAATATACACAAGCAGTATTTTGGTCAGGAAGGGATTATTCATCTGCAAGAAGCTACCTGCATCATTCAGTGCTCTAAAGAACAAGACCACTTTAGGGTTAGCTCTTCACAGAAGACACGTGTTCCCTATATGAGCATTAAGCACATATCAGGTGCTTGACTAACACAGAAATAACAGTGCAAAAATCAATAATTCACAAACTGAAACATTTTGTAAAATAGAGGCAGCTAATCAAAGGCAACGTGGAGGAACAAGAAATTAGGACCTGTAATTATTTCAAATATAGGAAAACAGTAACAGATTAAATAACTACATGCTCCAATAATTTGCATTTCATATAGCTGGATTCATTGTATATCTAATAATATGATGTTAAATATAACAGCACGAGCTCATATATTTTTCCCCATTGACCAGAAAAGCTGTTGATTATGCTTTTAAATGCTTGTCTTATTCATTGATTTGGGTTTTACCAGATCCTAAATTAAAGAATATCTCTCTAACATAATTTTACAGCCAGCTGACTAATTCAGAGAAGTCTAAGATAATGAAAGCTGCTTGTTTGAATATAAACTGTATTCAGTTTTCAAGCACACCTTATGCAAACTTGATGCTCAATAAACAGCAAAATCATCACTGTATTTTTCATTTATCAAGGAAAATTGTTGTTATACTTTCAACTGAAGACTCCTTTTTAAGGGAAATGTTCAGATGGCCAAAACAAAAAAAACCCACACCAACCCACCCAAGCCACACAGATCAGTATGTCTTTATGCACTGTCCATTAAAAAGCTTTTTTTTTTTCCAATAGATGCTTCCACAAAGATTTTTTTCATATAAACTGCAGCTGACAACTCAACTTCATTACAAACCTTCCTCCAAGAGCACTCAATTTTTTTTAGATACAGTAAGCTTGCATTTTAGAAAATAAGTAGCAGTAAACCCCCTCATATTATAAGCCTATAAAAGTCTTGAGTAGAGATGAAGTTATTAAATGTTATTTTTTCTCCCTAAATCTCTTTATGCAACAACAACAACAACAAAGAACAACTCTGCCATAAGAGGCTCATTATGTGTAAATACTATTTTCTGATATGGTACTTAGGATTTCCTATACCACTACTGTCAGCTCACACAGGTTTGTCAGGGCATGTTGAAGAGACTAATATAAATTCCTGATTTCTTTTTTTTTTACTTTTTTTTTCTTGTATTTTTAGCATATAATGACTTCCTCATGGTCATAATGACCTCAGATTTACCTGAGAAGACGCAGCGTCACTATAGCTTACCTGCCAGCCTCCTGCCACTCCAGCATATGGCTCCTGCCAGTTCCTAGGGAACTTTCTTATCAACCCAGGCCACAAAGGTTAAGCCCTCAGAAGGGTTTAGGTTTGAGCAAGGTCAAAGGCTTCTGTCTTGTATTTTGTAAATTATACATAGCATCTATCATGTCTGGAGAATGAGATGGAATGGTAAGAGTTAATTTAAGCTCATTTTGATTAGCATGTTGTGTAAAATTGCTTATTGAGAAGCCCTGTCCAACTTTTGTCTGCATAATCTATTCTATAATCCTTCCCAGGTCTAGGCAGGATGCTGCTCACGTACTTCATAATGAGTCTTCCCAAAGCAATCATAAAACAACATGACACACATCTACAACAACTCATTACTTTCTGTGCTTCTAAGCACAAATTTTTGCAACCCATCAGCACCCTCCTTTCCCCATGCATAATTTTGCTTTTCTAAAGACAAAGCTGGATTTCAGTGTGGCCTTCGTTCTCTGTCATGTGAAAGACCTTACTGCTATTGTCTCCACAGAAGTCTCTTGTGCTGAAGGATCCATGGCATTAAGGAATCATCCTTTAGCAGGAATTTCTGCCCAGTGATAGAGATATGGCAGATGCTGCGTATGCGCAGCCACACGTGGTCCAACAGCAACAGCTCAGTGTGTAAAATAGACATGTCCAAATTAAACAGGGAGGGAATCGAGCAGAATTCAGAAATAAAAAGTTACTTTTTAATGTCAGCCCAGATAACTGATAAGCACATAATTAAAGAAAGATTTACTTATTAAAATGCATGTGCTTCTGGTGATTTGGGTGTTTTTAACACACCTGGTCTGAAAAACTGAACTAGAGCAGCTTACAGCTGCCACCCACGCTGTTTGGGTGATACTGGTAAGTGTTCACATCATATCAACGATATTTCAAAGATAAATTCCTAGACACTACTGCTTTCATTTTTCCCTAAACACTAATTGGTGCTATAAACAAATCAGAACGCCACTGAAATCTGTGAGGCTGAATGAATCAAAAGCATGCACGAGCAAAATCAGATCTCTATTCCAAGTACACTGCCAACCAGGCAGAGTTACACTTAGTAGAGAAACTCTGCCAACAGTCCTCTTGAAACCACACTTGGCCAGTGCAGCAGAGACCCATCCACTGATCAGGAAGCAGTGTATCATTGGTAAGGGGAGCAGTAATGCCACCCGTTTTGTTTCTGAACAATCAACGTATTCATGTTAATGTTATGTTTTATGTGGGAAGCCACACTCAACACACCTTTTTCCCCTGCAATCTGAAAAGCTCTGCTGCACCCAGAATTTGAGTTAAAGCACTGTGACTTCTGTTTCAGGTTTTCACTGTTTTTAAATTAAATCAGACTTATGGTTAAAGCAATGCTCTAATTCTGTGCCAACAACAGCCTCCTCTAAAAATTCCTGCCACTGGCATGACAATTTGTATTTGGAGCAGTTTCCTCCCCCCCTATAAACCAGAGAAGTTTGACATATGTTAATCCCTGGATTTAACCTTGACAAATGACCATGAAGGAGGGCATTAATATATTAGCAGCTCAGAAAGCAGGTGATAAATTTGCAGGCACAGAAGAGGTACAGGGTACAGGGTAAATTACACTTGTGTTCAGAAGCAGAAGAGAACCCCCGGACGCCAATGCAGCCAGCATGACTCTGTGCCAAGGCTCCAGCTTCCTCAGAGTTTTAAGTATTTCCATGATCAAACCAGATCACAGAAAGCAAATAGCGTAAGAGTATTTTCTCTGTGAGGTACACACCTCACAACAGAGTAATTATAAATATTTGAGGATGGCTGAATTGCTTGTCAGTCTCATTTTACTGTACTAATCCCAACAAAGATTAGGACCCACTCAGTAGGTCAAACTGATTTCTCCAACGCCACAGCTTTCAGGAGCTACCCAGCAGCTCCATCACTTGGACCTTCTACTAGAGAAGCACTCAGGATAGCAGACTTTGTATTAGCCACCAATGAAGCATTGTGGGGTTTTATTTTCATTATTGATTTTATTTTCCTCTTTTGCTTCAGGCATCTCAGGGAGGGAAGAGGAGGAGAACAGCAGAGAGTAGGAAATGGGCAAAGAGAGGAAGAATTAACTGCATGGGCATGTAACTACAGGGTTATTAAAACCTGATTTCTGCTCAAAAATAAGCCTGCAGATTTTAATTTTCATTTTAATAAAGAAATTAAGAAAAAAGATTGAGGGGTACAAAGGTTTACACAGAATATCAGAATATAATACTTTATCTTGTCCCTTTTTGAAACAAAACCTGACAACTGGTTACTAAGTAACTTTCTCATCACACTCATTACTACTGTTCCTGCAATAATTTCCTAGTAAGAAAAACAAATGTAAATTTTGTTTCTACAGAATGATCCAGACGACCTCGTAACACTTACGAAGAAGATCGAAGTGTTTCACGTAAGTCTTTACAGGACTGAGTCCTGTGATGCTGGAATTTATTTCTAGTTCCCTAAAACAGTATGCAGATGACATAGCAGAATTACACGCACATCATCTGAAATGACAACTGATGCTATCACAGAGATATTCAGAATCAAAACAGGGTCAGTACTCAGTCCCCTGTCATGGGATCTCACAGACTTACTTGCTTCCCTGCTTGCACATTTAGGAGATGATCCTGAGTCATACTTATTTCCCTTTCAGCCCAATTCTCACGCAGAGGAAATTTGTGTGCGAAGGTGATGAGCTGTGTGACATTCAGGGAAGTTGGTCTCTAACTGCCTTCATAAAGCATGCTCACCACATCCATCACAGAGTGCTTTTTAGCACCTCCTAAGTTTCTCCCTTTCCCTAATCAAAGCTGTTTTAGGAGTCTTAGCCATGGTTATTCTTCAATGAGGGTTAATAGATGACATCACCAACAGCTGAACAAATTCACACTCCCATCTGAAGTCTCTCATTAAAATAACATAGGACAGAACTTATAAAGTCATTATCATTTACCTAAAACCTCCCTTAACCTGCCCCATCAGCATAAAGAGACTGAAAAGTGGATAAAACTATACTTTGCACCAACACATACCTCCTCCTCCATATCACCAGAAGGAAGGAAAGGGGCTACAATGTAAGTAGATATAGTCCCAGCGCTTATATAAGGACATTTCTCTCTTCTGCTTGACTCCTGGAAATTAAAACTGACCCATTTATATTATTTGATCAGTTTTCCTGCTATATTATTAAGTCCCACAGCTGTGACGGAACATTCAGTCCTGTGTTGGGCCAAGAAAGACTGAACCGCTTAGCTGCCATCTGTGCCTTTGAAAATGCAATTCAGTGTCTTATATCCCAGATACTTTTGTATGTATACACATGAGCACAAACTGGTTTGAAATGCGACAACTAGCTTATACCAACAGCAAGGGGTTATAGCTTTAAAAGTGAATTTGTCTTTGAAAATATCTTAATTTTACCTTCCCTAATTATTCAGAAATGTAATGGAGGATCGTCTCTAAGGGGTGCAAGAGACTACATAATGTGCTTCTCAAAAGTTTCACCATATCAAAGATTGGGTAGGAATAAAAAAATACAACAGAGCATTATTTATTGCAGACATTTAAAAGAATGAAGAGATTTGTGGGTACTACAGATCAACAGATACAAATCTAATGCAGGCACACTATAAAGGCTGCATTTTGAGTTTGAACACAACAGTGTGGAAATAGCCTCTATGCAGTGCAAACCAACAGTATCTTTAAAACATTACAATTGCCTTAAGGATACATTAGAAGAATACATAAAAATCTGTATATATGAATTCATTATGACTCTATTAGCTGACCCTTGCCCTTTTTTTTTAAACCCTAGATGACAGAAGTATTGTGACCTTGAAAAAATTATGTGAAACGCAACTCCCACCATTGAATGAAATCTGTCACTTTGGCCTGTATTCTACATTGTACTAAGTACACTAATTTTTTAATGCTTGGGTACATAATTTATTTTGCATATTATTAGATTTTATTCATAGTAGTCTGACAATTTTTCTGTTTCATATTAATGAAAACTGTTAAAACAAGAAAATAATGTGATCCAGTTATAATTTGTGTAGGGAATGCATGATCATTTATCTTCCTCTTAAATAATATATTAGTTAAAAATGGTGTTAATAAGAGCTGTTAATAAAGCACTTTGTATTCAAAAAGGAACACCAAACCAAAGAGACAAAAAAAAATAACCAGCTGTGTGACACAGAGGTTAGACTTTGCAGGAACAGCAAGCTTTGGGCTAAGGCAGAGCACAGAAAGCTTGGCCTCACCAAAGCCTTTGGCACAAGGTCAACAGCACCTGGAAGAGTTTGGTGGAACAATGTCTGTGTATGGCTCTGCACATGCTCACCTATCTTGTTGAGTTACAGAAGGTGAGATGTAAAGGCCAGACCTTAACGGGGTACCAAGACACAGAAGATGCTTCTCTGTTTTTAAACCCTGTTCACAGTTGTCCAAGCTCCTGACAGGTCCCCTGGCCTCTACTCCCAGGCCCTGTTTCTGGGAATCACTAAACTCCAGCAAATTGTGTCAAAGCAGAGATGGCTCCAGAGTACATGAAATACAGGAAAAAAGGCTCTGAGCACACTTCTGCCGTTACCACTACTTGGATCACCTTAACCTCAAAGAGCATGCCACACAGAAGGACACAGACCTGTTGGAGTGCATCCAGAGGAGGCCACAAAAATGATCAAAGGGCTGGAGCACCTCTCCTATGAAGACAGGATGAGAGAGTTGGGCTTGTTCAGCTTGGAGAAGAGAAGGCTCTGGGAGGACGTTATAGCAGCCTTCCAATACCTGAAAGGTGTCAGGAAGAAAGCTGGGGAAGAACTGTTCATGAGGACATGTAGCAACAGGACAAGGGGCAATGCTTTTAAACTAGAAAAGGGAAGATTTAAGCTGGATATTAGGAAAAAGTTCTTCACTGTGAGGGTAGTAGATCACTGGCACAGGTTGCCCAGAGACGTAGTGAAGGTCCCATCCCTGGAGATATTCAGGGTCAGGTTTGATGGGGCTCTGAGCAACCTCATCTAGTGAAGAAACCCCTGCTTAATGCAGGAGGGTTGGAGTAGATAGCCTCTAAATGTCCCTTCCAACCTAACGCGTTCTATGAAGAGCTACAAGGACAAGGAGCAACAGATACACAGGTTGATGGGATAGTACCACAATGGCCATGGACCCCCTTGTGGAGGTCAAGGTCCCACATGAGCAATGTTTCCAGCTGTCAGCTCCAAGAAGGAGCATATGCACCTCCTTAACCTGAAAATATCATCATATACTGTCACTTTGTACCATATAAGAACAAAGGAAAATTTAATCCAAGTTGACTGTCTCCCAAAGATGGATACATATTAATCTTCCCTGATGGCAAGAAATAAATTGCTGGTACTCCAGATATATTTTATTATTTGGAGCCTTGTCATTTAATGACTGAATCAGAGGTGAAATGGCTGGGAGAACAGGGAGCTCATTAACATCCATCAACATACGGTATACAATATGCTAACTTCAAATTCATCATTTGTACCCCAACTCAGTCATGCTCCTTTAGTACTAGTCAGCTAATAAAAAGTACAGCAATTTGGATATTTTGACAGAGAGATAAATAAAGCAGCAAGTTAAATTGGCAATGGCAACAGTGGGACTGAGCAAGAATAAGGATGAAGGATTGTGCTGACCCACCATAACAACGGTTAGAGGCAAAAGTAAGTTTGATCAAATGCCAACCCTCATGACCTCACGGGAACGACAGCGGTGCAAAACCAAGAGGTAGTCACAGAACAGTTTGGGTTGCAAGAAACCACAAAGCCCATCTAGTTCTACTCCCCTGCCATGGGCAGGGACACCCTCACTAGACCAGGTTGCCCAAAGCCCCATCCAGCCTGGCCCTGAACACTGCCAGGGAAGGGGCAGCCACAGCTTCTCTGGGCAACCTGTGCCAATGTGTCACTGGCCTCAAAGTCAAGTATTCCTTCCGAATGTCTAATCTGAATCTACTTTCCTTCAGCTTAAGCTGTAGGACCTGAAACTGCAGAAACTGCTTCAGTTTGATTGCCATCTCCTTTTCTCTTCAATGCAACTTAAAGAGAATAATGTCCTCCTAACCTAAACATAGAAGTTTCTACTGAAGAAAACTGTTATTCTAGAACTTGTCCGGGTCAGGCAACATATATAACATAATGGCTCACACAAGAAATCTGAAGAGAGCCAAAGTCCAGACAGCACCTACTATATCCCTGGCAGAGCTCCAGGTATATTTTACAAGACAGAGACGTCAGGCTCCTTGGGACTCCACAACCTTACTCAAGAGAAGACTAGCTACAGCATGTAAGGGGTCCCAGGGCATCAGAGCTTTTAATATTACTACTTTTGAGTTATTTCTTCCCACTTCATGGGATTCAGCTTATACAGCAAACCCAGCACAGCCCCAGTACTGGCCAGTTACTCGAAATATTTTCAATTTGTATGGAAGAGTTCGAGAGCTAAAGCAAGTACAGTACAAGAGTACAAAGCAAGACTAGACAGCGTGATGCGTAACAAGGACCTGTACTAAAACACAGTATATTCTATACTAGAATGTGATACACAGCCAGGACCTATAATAAAAACTTCTTAGCTGGTCAAAATGGAAAAAGTATGATGCTAGCAGACACCATCCGACAACTTTAATTCTGAGGGAAAATCAAACCAGCTACTCTCCGCAGCAAGGGGAAATTTGAGGACAAGCTACAATTTGACAATTTTAGGCCTGTCCACTCCTTACTGTTTCTAATATGATGAAAATAACAGCATAAACCAAAATTTGCCTCAAGGACTCTGATCTCCTCTACAAAGCAATCAAACAATGAAGGAAATAACTCTTAAGTCTCATTAAATACATACTGAAAAAGAATTTTAAAGGCATCTGTCTGGAGAGTTTCAAGTGACTTCCACATCGTGCATTACAGCATGAAGTGATTTCTCTGTCCATTTACTTCCTCTGACACAGAGTCATATTAAAACATATAAAGATTCAGTCTGGAGGGCTTGGGTTGTGAATGACGTTGTGCATCACAGCTGAGATGAAGATTTGCTGCTTGGGAAGTGGGAAAGAATAATTTTCTATCTGGGTCACATAGCAGTTCCCAGCAATCGCCCTCTCCGTAGCGACCTGCAGCTGACTGCGCAGCGTGCATTAGAACAAGCGCTAATGGAAGCAGCCAACCTGGCTGAGGGTAACGAGAGCTGACTGGCCCAACGCACTGCAATTGACTGCCAGAGCCACAGAACAATTTATGGAGCTTAGAAGTAAACACACAGTGTTGTGGCTTGATATTTAATGCAAAGGGAGCATACAAACAGGAGGTGAATCAACTTTTTAAAAGGGTAGACAGTGGCAGGATGGACTGAAGCTAAAGGAAGGAAGGTTTAGATTAGGTATTAGGGGGAAGTTCTTTACAGAGAGAGTGGCCAGGTGCTGGAACAGGCTGCCCAGAGAGGTGGTGGATACCCTGTCCCTGGAGGTGTTCAAGGCCAGGTTGGATGGGGCCCTGGGCAACCTTGTGTAGCTCCAGGCCTGGAGGTTGGTGGCCCTGCCTGTGGCAGGGGGGTTGGAACTCTATGATCCTTGGGGTCCCTTCCAACCCAGACCATTCTATGATTCTATGAAAAGAAAAAGTGGTGTCTGCATCAAACAGAGACCTCCCCCTCCGCCAGCTATTTCGTTCATGAAGCTGTAAAAGAAGAAAGGCACTTACACAGAAAGCACACAACTAGACAGGAGTTACTTATGGAATTGGAGGTGTTCAGAGCAGAATTAAGGCTTACCTTTAACAATGTGGCCCTAAAGAGCTAAAAAGCGACTTTGACAAGAGCGCTTTTAAAATTTGTTGCCACTGAACACTGGTTATTTTTTCAGAATAATCAAGATTAAATTGAAATATTTCCTGAAACTTGCAATACAATTTTGAACACAAGAAAATGGGTCTCACATAGCTAGTAGTCTAGATATACACTGCACTGAAACATACATACATTTTGCCATCATCCCTCTAACCCTGATGAACGTAATCAACATTACTTTATAATTCCACCGGGGAGATTAAATACAACATGATACATAGTTCTTCCTGATCCTATTTAGAAAACTGATTTTCCAGAATTTGTACTTTAAATTGACATAGGAGAACAGGAAAAAGCAGGTTGCTAAGACAGACAAGCTCCCATTCTCCAATTGGCTAAGGTTTACAAAGTTGGCGGGCAGAAATTCTGCCAATTTTCACAGGAAAATAGTTTTCTTCAAAAGAAGCAAAGATAATACAAAAATTCCCACTCCAAACTAGCAAACCTCAGGTTACTTGGAGTCCCTCTACGCCATCAAAAGATATATTTTCCTACTGGAATATTTACTATTCAGCTATCCATCTTTCCACTAAAATGTATTGGAATTGATAACTTTAGCAAGCCCAATAATTAAAACTTTTACTATCCATTTAGGTACAAAACTAGACAATCCATTTCCTAGATCAATGCAAGGCTTTAAAACTAGGGACAAGCCATCATTTGTTTCAGGTAGGATTTTGGTAAAGTAAATGTGGCTACAAGCTATATTCCAGTGGGACTGTTTAACTGTTGTTTATAAATGAGCAAGGACGGAAAACTCTAGGAACAGCATATGGAAATTCCCACTCTGCATATACCAGCTTGCTGGATTATCCTGCCATTAAGCTGTCAGAGGAGGAAACAGAGCTCTCCAGGTGCCTCCTTGTTCTCCAACATATGTTTCTTATAGGCTAGGTCAATACAAGGTGGAGAGCAGCTCACAGTGACTGCTGCTATTCTTCTCCTGCACAGATGATCAGGAAAAGGAGCAGGACTGGCTGAAACAGTGTAAAATGCTTGAAGCATTTTCCATATTTTCACAGAAAGCAAGAAGGTTTTCTGTGAGCCTGTCTACACTTGGCAAGAGAATGATGCGTTTGAGTTGAGGTCAAAATTACAACTCCCTTGACTACTTCTGAAGGTGCAAGCCACCTTTTCACATAGTAACTAACAAGAGAATTTTCTCAACTAACCCCTAGTATGCATCCTTTGCGAGCAACATCTGAAAAACTAAGGACAGGCCTTGTCGTTTCCAGAGGCTTCAATCTCTCCCAGCAGACCCTGCATGACACTCTCCATGTCTGGGGAAAAGCAAGAAGAATAAACATGATGGGAGTCTCCAAGCCATCAGGGTGGAATCTCCAGACCAGCTAGCTACAGAGAAGGCCACTGCCAAATTCATACACCGCGTCTGGCCGTACTGAGGAAAGCTAGACAGGCACCCTTGGAAGAAGGCTGGAGGTAGTGAACACCCATGTACACACAAGACCATTTGAACAGGGGAAGGGGGAATATTGTTTTCTTGTTGGCTTTCTAAAATCATTAGGACAACTTTTCTTTGTGACCAGTCTACAAAGAAGCCCAAGCAAAAACCAGAGTGCTGTTCACTGAGCGGTCTCATTTCTGTAACAATTCTGAAACTATTCCTGAAACAAGACAGAAGCTGAACCGTCTTAATTATCTGCTACAAACACAGGGCTTAGGTCAGGAGAACCTGTGATGTCACCAGCAATCAGGTGACAGCTGATGTAATTAGGTGAACCCAATCAACACATGAGGAACAGGGATCTGGGTCACAGTCCGAGGAGATTAATGAATATGCATCCGCACAAGGTCGTTTGCCAGAAACAGAATCTTGGCAGCGTGTTACAATTTTACTGCTGCCCTGCTTTGCTCTGGAGCAGGGAAGCAAAAACATGCAACGCTAAGAGTGTAGCAGGATGGCTCAATTTACTCATACATTTGAATATTTATGCTGCTTAATGGACTTCTTGGAAAATTAAACTGATGTTCAGGTCCCATTTGGTAGATTAAGATGGAAACCTAATGTACCTCTAAAGATTTTCTTATGACATGGCAGGATGCCTTTAAAACACAGAATTCTTCTGTGCAAGTATCCATTATGATGTTTTCGTATGCCATTGATGGGCTAAGACAACATGCCATTCAGTTTACATTTTTAAATTTCAGAAATAGAATAGTGAATTGTTTGCATTTATACTTCAGCTTTTTCTATCTCCTTCACTTTCTCAGGTTTGAAAATCAAGTGGCCTGACTAATAATTTTTCAACTTCATATAGATTATAGTAGCTCAAAGAGTCTCAAAAATATATTGCTCTACCCAAGTAGTACCATGTGTCCTGGGAAAGGATATCCTGAAAAGTACTGTGGTGTCAAGTGTGCCATCACTGCTGGAGCTGTAAGATACCAGTAGCTCAGAGATGCAGCAGGCGAAGCTGAATCACAGATGTGCGGGAGGGAAAGACCCAAACATAAGAGTCTGAAGAGCATCCACAAAAGGTAGACAAAAGTGAAGTGTTTTCAGGCTACACTTCAGAACCACTTTGGCAAGAGAGGCACAGAGATGGTGGCCCAGCTAAGCAGATGGTGTTCTCCCCGTGCAGCCTGCACAGAAACCCTTCCATCTGCTAGCACATTCGAAACAGACTAAGATAGGAATTACAGGACTTTTATTACAAAAAACATTTTTAATACTCTGAAAAATATTTATTTGATCCCATGTTAACATTGATGAACTCAGGCTACATAGCCTCAGAAATACTCAGGAGAGGCCGATAGGATTAGCAGGAGCAGCAGATTACTTCTTCTGGCAAGCAGTCACAGCTATCACACAAGCTGCAGAAGGAATTTCAGCTGTTCATGAGACAAAAATCATTCTGTTGCTGCTGTTTTCTTTGAAAGAAATGCTTAGGTACCTAGTCACACATGTGAGTATTTACCAGGTATCTAGCTAATGTACTTTTTAGTTTTTAATAAGGGAGGTTTCTGCAGTTTGAATTGTATCACAGATAGCTGCGGGTTCTTTATGCAGTATCTCCTGCTCATTATTTCCTCAGAAGCAGAATGACCAATGAAGTTTTACATTTTGGGGATGGCACCACAGACATACCTAACAAAGTTGGTGACACAGGTTCAGCATGGGGTATCGATAGTGCTTATATTATTTTTCAACTGCAATCATACTATGCTATTGCTAAAAGAATTGTTTAAAAAATATCCAAGCCCCAGACTAACAGTACCATTTCTTTTCTGCAACTTTGTTAGGATACATGGCGATGTAATAAGATTGCACAACCAAAGGAGAGCTGGATCAACACCACTTGGAGAGACACTCAGCCTTAGTGGAAACACAGCCGAGCAGCAGCTAGGCTACATCTCAGAGGCACATGTTACCTTCTGCCAAGTCCTTGAAAAAGCATCTCTCAACTATTAGCTGCTGCCGCCGTGGGTTAAATTCACAAGGAGATGCTATAAACTTTCTCATTTCTGACTGTCTCCTGATTGCTGTCACTCACCAAAGCTGCCACAGCATTCAGTGCAGCACAGCTGTCCTCTCCTCAGCTTTGATCCGGCCAAGAAGCCCCAGGGAAACATGTAGGGCAGCAAGAGCATATACACACCTTCCCTCCTGGCCAGGGCCACTCTGACCCACCTGCTATTTTAAGAGTGAAGGGCAGCATGTAGAAGCAAAATATATTAATTTTATTTTACTTTTTCTATTTATTGTTAGAGAACTAAGAAACACCTAAAAGAGGAATTTAAATGTACAAGAGTGAGGAAAAGCTTATTGGCATAGCAATAAGGGAAACTTAGGGAGGATCATATGTATCAGAACTAGAGGCTATATAAAATTAACAGGGAATTTTTAGGCTGCATATCAGAACAAACTTCTCAACAATAAGTCTTTGGCAAAATCTTTTAAAATTATGTTAATAACATGGGTTTGGGATATTTTACACCAAATTGTACCTGCTTGGATTATTAAAATGTTTAGAGAATCCTGCTTTGACAAAGACACAAATTGTGGAACGAAGCATTTTTAATTTCCAGTTGCTATGCATTTGTTTTTCTTTGTGGGTCAGCACTTAAACGTTGCTGGAAAGCCATTAAGGAACAGTAGTCATTTCCTAAACCACCTGCTTTACGCTAACACTGTTTCCAGAATAATATCTTAAGGGACTCTTTAAATTTGCATCTCGGAGTCAATGCAATATTCATGGACTGCAGTATTTGTTTATGGCTCTTCCTGTAGTTAATTCCGTCATTCCACTATCTCCGGTATTCAGGAGCGGAAAAACTTAAATCAGAATAAAAAAAATAAGATGGGCAAGTCATCCATATTCATACAAACGGTTTGTAAGTTGAAAACTTCTTCTAAAACTCAGAAATAGAGCACTTAACCTCATGAATACATTAAGTTACAGCTCAAAACAAGCAAGAGTGCAACTTTTCCCTTGCAAAACATTCTTCCTACACTGCCTTAGAGTCTACAATGCATAACACGTGGAAGCAGATTAATTGCAAGCTGTGTGGGGAAAAAGAAAATTAAGATACTGAATAGTGAGGAGCACTGGAACAAAAGCAGTCCTCATTGACATCTGGAAGTCCATTCAAACAAGTGCAGCAGAGAACAATTTTAACAATAACCCTGGAGAGAGACCAGAATTTCACTCAAGTGCCTGAGAGCACGGGCCATCTACATGATTTTCAGGCCTAGATAGCATCACCCCAAATATAAAGATGCATGGCAGCTATAACCACATGCAATTCTACTGAAACGTGGATTACTTGCTGTAGAGTAGTAGCTAGCAGAAAGGAAAAATGACAGGACCAACAGACAGAGATAGTGAGGACTACAGTAACCTAAGGGTCACAAAGTGCCTTTGTACAAGTCCTCAAACAGGCTTATTTTTTCCTTCATAAACAGAAAGAAATTACTGGGGGTGAGGGAAATTGAGTGCAGCAATCCAAAAATTATTTTGTATTTGACTGGTCTTGTTAGTGCCAAACAGCAATGTCTCAGCTATGGATTAATAACTATAATGGAGAGAAATTAATACGTCACTCCCTGAGAAAAGGAAAATAAATGCTCCAAACCACTTTTACAGAGCAGATAGTAATTGCCATGAAATGTCACCACTCGCAAAGCTGTATCATACAGATTTGTACACTTGCTCCTGTTTTAAGATATCAGAAATAATTTGGTCCCTCAAACTGTAACTATCAGTGATGCATAAGTCTCAAAGCTGACAAAGGACAGTAACGTAACTATTTGTCTCTCTTGAAGATTGAGGAGCTCCACTTATACTCAATCCAGTATATATGCTACGTTTCTTCTTTGTCTTCAAATTGTCTACAGACCGAGTACATGGTATTGTGAATAAACAAAAGGGAAGAGAGGCAGTGGAAGTCCCTGTGAACTAGGAAAAGTGTTCTGGTTAACATAGGCATGCACAGTTGCGTATGATTAAGTTTGTGAGCTATTGTCAAACACCAAAACACAAAGCTCACTGAAGTAATGGAGTTGTTCTCTCATTATATGGCCCATTCAGAGGGGAAAGTTACTTTCTGATAGAAATTGCACTAGCAGATAGTTTGTATCTAGAGAGCCTAGTGATAAAATTGTACAGATGACCTCACACACAGACCCTCCTTTATATTAATTAGGTTGGGCAGTTTCTTCTGCATAGGAAATGACAAAAAACTATATAGGACTAAGACACACACTTGTACTTCAAACAAGTTTATAGACAACGTATGAATTCCCCTGACCTTTAACCACAAGTATTTTATTGGTTTTTGCATAATAAATTAATAGTTACAAGATTAAGTCTTGCCTAGACAAAAGGAAAGTCTTTTAAAACTAGGCAAAATCTTCCTAGTGGATTTATTCTTTTGCTTAGCCATAAGGAAACATATCTGAAAGACTGCACCAGCCAGGACAGATGGCAGCCAACACATTCCTTGAGTCATATATCTTTGCTTATACTAGGTCACAATGAATGCCTGAAGGCAGTGAATGTGATTCACCAGCAAGTCACGTAAAATGTGCCCAAAAGGTACCATCCAATGTTCACTTCATATATACCTGCCAAAAGGAATGCTAATGATTGCCTCACTCTCTTCTCCTGTGTAGTCAGCAGTTCCTAAGGGGAAGTGCACAAAGCTAACCAAACTTGCTTGGTGGCAGACTGAGTGGTCCCAGTACTACTTTTGGGCAAAAAGCTATGGTTAAGAATCAGCATTGATACACTCGGGGCTTTTAGAGAACAGCCTGAAGAAAAGCAGCACAAGGTGCTAAAGCTTGGATGTCATATTAGCAATGCCTTAAGGCAGCTCCTCAGTGGGTTATCGCAAGCGCTGCAGAGTGCAAAGGAATCTCATTTACTCTCTTCCCGCCAGGCACTGGATGCTCCCCGTGCACCGCCTGTGCTTCTTGCTGTAAATCATGAAATGTGCCTGGGCAGAGCACAGGGACTCAGATAACTGTTACAAAACATGATACTGAGAAGGAAACGCTGGTAAGACCTTGATAGTACCAGAGCAGAGTATTTTAAGTGAATATGAAATATTCACAACTGAATGATGACCCATCTTACTCAGAGCTCAAAGGTTATCTCTTTAGAGATGGAAGAGTAACTACCTGTATCTAAAAAGCTCCAAAAGCGAGAAGGCAAATAACTGAAAACTCTTTGTGGAAGAGTGAAACAGTTTGCCCCCAAAATAAATAACTATCAGCTGCTATTGCTTGGAACAAAAGTTTATTCCTTACAAACACCATGAAAGAAAAAGATCCAGTCCATCCGCATTTAAGGTGCATTAATGAACCAACACAAGACCAGAACAGACTGCAGAAGTAGGGAAACATCACATGTCAACATCAGAGAAGAACAAAGTGGAGAAATACAATGGCTTTAGATAAAATGGTGGTACAGCTTAACATCTTAGTGCCTCCCTTAGATTGGTTATCAAAGAGTACGTAGAAATAAAAACTGATTTTCACATTTTTGCTTATTAACCTTTATGTATTTCTAGATATACACATGGTAATGTAGAAAGGCATTTTGCTATGGAAACAATGAAACCTGCTAAAAATTCTACAACTGTAGAAATGTCAGAGGTAAGTATCATTAATTCCACCTAACAGCCCTTGAGTATAGAAGACTGCACACTTGCCATGATGACCATCGCCGGGTATGAAGTGGATCCACTTTGAAAGCAGATAAATTACAAGTTTAATGAAGAGCAGTGACAAGGGTTTTGGGAGTAAAGCCCTTTCCCATTCTTGTAATTGTACAAACTAAAGCAAATATATGACTTTAAGAAAAAAATTAAATTAACTAATTGGCAATTAGCAAAAATCTCTGTGGGACCTATTCTTCTCCTCAAGGCCAAGAGAACAAGGATGAGAGCAGAATAGTGTCAAAAGAGCAAAAAAAAATACAAATTAAATTTTGTACTTAAGCTGTTACTGCAATTCTTTCATGCCTGTGAAAGACATGTCAAAGAAGTTTTAAACTTCAATGGTTAACTTATAGTATTGCATGTTTTTAAAGTTAAAACATTTTGTTGTTCTTGGTGTTTGCCCTCTTCTGTTTCACCTTGATTCTAACTTGAAAACAAGCCCATATTTTCTCTTACATAATAGTAATTGAGCTAATAATACAGTGAGACACAGAAGTGTATTTCCTCCCTGAAGGTTTCAAAATGTGCTGTGTGTCAGGAGAGAAAATATTTTAATGGATTGTCACACCATTTCCAATGAAGGTACTTTCAGGTTACATGGGACAACTGAACAACTAAAGTAGAAGTTCTTGAGATGCAACAGGCAGAATAGTTGTCTACTGAAATGAATGTCAAAGGGAAGCTTATGTAGACAAGCACAAAATTCCCCCATCTGAAATTTGCCCAGAACACTGAGTGGACCCAGCTTAACTTTTGCAGAAACCAATGGGTCAGATGCTGAGTTAATATTTGCATGCAGAAAGCAGGGGATTCAGCAGCAATGCAACAGGTCACTGGTGAAGCACAGATTGGGGGAACAATAAAGACCAGCATGTCACTTTAAGCAAGTTTCCAGCCCAACTGCCCTCTGCCCCGTCAGGCTTAGAAAAACCCTGAGCAAAACTGACCATGATGCAAGAAGAAAGAAAGAAAAAAAATTACACCACAGATGAGTTATTGTAAAGTGTTTAGAGTTTTGAGACTGGTTATAAATGAGTAAGGTTGGGAAAGGTTTTCCAATGAAAAGCTCTGTGAAGTTTCAACATAAATGAAAGTAAATATTTTGGGCTTGATTTTGTTCTCTTTCCTGAAAATCACGAGTAACTCCACCAAGGACAACCTTATAAAACTTGTTCAAGAAGGTCCATTGTGAGCAGAGAAGAATGATCATGAACACCCTAAAGAAAGGTGATTACCTGCCATCAGATTGCATTTTTACAGCTCTCACATGCTGTAAGATAACAGCTGTTTTCAGAGAAGAGCTGCAAAATGCCAAACCCACTGCTTTAATCCATAGCAATGGCTTTTTAGGGGTTACATGGACTGGTAAGCAGACAGCTGCTTCAGGTATTACCTGTCACAAGCAATACACCATCAGTCTCTAGAGAGAAGAACCTGGATGGTTGTGCAACAGATCATGTACTCCCAGTCAGGGCTTTCAGCTGCAGGTACAGTATGTGCCAGTAATGGCTATCTATTGCAGAACTGTGGAAAATTTGACAGGCCAGAATTAGTGAACTAGAGAAAAAAAAGCGCATGTTCTTTTTCCTCCTTGACCTGTACACTCCTCTATTTTTCCTCTTTTGACTAGAATTCTTGCCTAGCCTATGCTTCTACTATAAGGCTCAGATTTTCACAGTGAAAAGAAACAACAAATGGAATGTTTACCATAGAGTAACCCTGAACCATACAGAACAGGCAGATCTACTACTTCAGGGATTTTCTACAGCTGTACTAAAGGGCATCGTTATGAAGATTGACTGCCTTAAAATGTGGTAACAGCCACTCATACAATAAAGCACTGATGCAGGTGTTCACCCAACAGGGCAGAGAACAGAACTAGTAGTTACGTGGCACTGCTGCTCCACTTCACCAGCAGGCACAGGTAGTAGTGTTACTTACTACCTAGCACACCTTTCTGCCCTTCATTAACGCTCAAATTGCTGAGCAACCCAAACTCCTGGAGACTGGAGATGACTGAATGTTTCCTGATGAACTGAAGCTTTGTCAGAAGACATCCACTGGTAGGCTTCTAGTAGTTTCTCAGAAACAATGTAGGTTTGCTAAGCTTTTGCTGCAGCCAAAATAAGAACCCTTGGCAGTCATCTCCCCTGTAATGCCAGGTATTAAACATCCCTGGTAAGCGTACAGATCCAGAAATTGATCATGAGTCTTGGAGAAGCCTGATGTGTCTGCAACAATGGACACAAGATGGAAACAAGGGATTTATTAGCCTTGGAACAAAGCATACTATCTTAGATCAAGCAGAAACCAGTATTTTTTCCTTCAACAGCAGCCTGTAGTAGCTGGCCAAAAAGGAAGAGAAGGGTGTGGCATGAACATACTGGTATTTCCCAAATATCCTCCTGTCCCTGGGCTGTGAGTCAGGGAATTTAAGCCAAAAGTAGTCTTTACACTCAGTAGCCACTTACAGTTTCTTATGCCAGCAGTTTGTCCAGCTCCATTTGAACCCATGTACACTATTGTCATCTGGTAGCAGGATGTTCCACAGCTTAATTACACAGGCCATAAAGCAATAGCAGACATAGATACAGACTGGGAGAAGAGCTCCTTGAGAGTAGCCCTACTGAGAAGGACCTGGGGATTCTGGTGGATCAGAAACTTAACATGAGCCAGTCTGTGGCAGGGGGGTTGGAGCTCTGTGATCCTTGGGGTCCCTTCCAACCCATGCCATTCTATGATTCTACGAATAGCTCATTTTATTGCTTTAAAGAGTGCCCTCACTAGTTTCATCTGGTATCCCCATGCTCTTACATTAGGAGGAAAGTTTGCCAGCCTCTGCTCTCCTCAAAATACCATGATTGTCTAAGGTTTCTGTCATGTTTTCCTCAGCTGTTTCCTTTTCAAGCTAAGAAGAGATGTTGATTGTTTAGTTATTCCTCCCAGGGAAGCTCTTCCACATCTTTTATTACCTTAATTGCTCTTTTTACTGTTCTCATTTCTGTGCCATCCTTTTCTGAAAAGCAGGAGGACCAGAGATGTACTCAGCATTCAAGACATACAATACTAGTGCACCATAGAATTCCACAATGGTATGAAGACACTCATTTTGTTCTCTGCTTTTCTCTAATTCATAGCAAACTGTTGTGTTTTCCATAGCTACTGATCACTGTGCTGACATTAATTACACAACTGTAATAAACCCAGTTGTTTCCCTCCCCCCAATGTTGAGAAAGCTTACCACTTAATTCACCATTTTTCCTCATTTTCCAAACATTTCTTTCTCAATGAGAAGATCCTCTTATTGGTACTACAGCTATTGAAATTTTCTTAGGAGCCTCTGACATATAATATGGGTCTCCCAGAAATTGATATCACCTAAAATCTAAGTCATAAAAACTCTATGGCTCTTCTCTTATGCATACACTAACCCAGATAAGATTCTTCTACTGCAGAACTTACACCAAACACACAATTTTAAACCATTAACCTCTCAAGGGACAACCGCCAGTCATATTGTGTCTGCAGCACTGAGTGACTTACAAGATTTTCACATCTTTTATCCCTGAAGGGATAATTGCACTATCTTCATATCTTAAATTCATGCTATTAAAGGAGAAGAAAATATTCCTGCTAACTGCAGAAAAAAACCACAAATGAACAAATGGATCTTAGAGTCAATGGTCCATATGATTTCTCAAACTATTCACCAGTTGAACTGGATTAGCATTAACTTTGATTGTGGAAAGGAAAGCTGTTATCTGTACACATGGGATTTAACCTTGCCTGAAACTGGGATGCTCTTCGCAGTGTAAACTGTTGGGATCTGAGAGTCCTAAACCCAAACTGAGATTTCACAGTGCTGTCTGCTGCAGAGCACAAGAGAACCAGCTTTGCTGGTCTACATTAGGCCAAGAGTTTATTCCCTATTCAGGACGAGGCTCTCCCCAGTCTTCACATTGCCTGGACCCAAGTGTGTGAAAGCAGAGCAATACCAACAGTGTGTGTGCTCAGCTGGAGATGATGCTCTGCACGGGGGTGAGGCAAGGGAGACGAGCGATCAAAAAACCACAGCCTCTCTGGAAATAAAGCCTCATAGTCAACACAGTGAGAGCTTTGGCTTGGGGAGCTCAGCCATGTTTCTCTAACATTTGCCACTCACCTAACATGGAGCACAGGAAACGCTGCAGATACCAGTGCTGTCATACCTTATACTGAATTAAAACCCAGGACATTTCAATTAGCCATGGTAGCTGGCACACTGAACACATTAGGCAGTTTTCATAGAAAAAATGGATCTCTAACTCCCCCTTTCTACAATGGGCTTTTAGCTAAATCAGATTTCTGAATCCAGTTACGAACAATTCTAACAGCAGCAAACTGCAGAAATCTTTAAGTGCATTTTTTATGTGAACAAACTGAATCTTAACCTTGATGGAATATAATAATATTCACCCACAGATAAGGGGAAAGTTTCCACGTCACTTGGCTGCTCCAGTTTGTCTCTGATGGGGAAACTCTTGTAACAGGAGGGCTGATGTCCATAAAGAACACTGCTGCTGGAGTGCTCTGTTATTTCTGTGGCCATTTGCTACGTGTTTTCATTCACCATGCTGTGGATGTATATGTACACATGGGAAAATACAAAAAGTTAAATGGGCTCAGGATGATGTGTTTAGGCCTGGTAATAACAAAGCATACAGTATAACAGTGAATACATGTGTTTTCTAATCTGCTTCCTTCTGCGTGTGTACTCAGTCCATGTTGTGACCTCTCAAGCAATCTGAATAGATAAAATCCATACCAAAACATTTACCAAAGTTTTCTTTTAGGTTTTCTGTTTGTTTTTAATTGCTCTCAGTGACACTGGCTAAGCATGCTTTCCATAAACACAGTGCAAACGCAACAGTCTTGTACTGGCATGTATTTTTGCTCGAGAGCAGGATGAAGATACAGTCTGCTTCTGGACTGAAAAAATCTCTTTTGCAGAAAATTCCAAGACAAACATTTTCAATGGCAGTTTTCTTTGCAGAAATGAGATTTTGCCCTCAAAGTAGCTGAAGGGCAAATTTAAAGCCCTCAGACTTCATTGGATTTTGTGTATTCAAAATTGACCCACATAGAGCCTTATCTATACAAAGGCATCCTCACCTCAGCTAATGGCAGCTTGACACTAATATATATATATATATATCTATATATGGACTGTCAGGAGCAGCAGTGAAGGCTGGTCAGCTCTGGATGCTGGTTCCCAAAAGCAGTGAACTTGAGGTACAGGAACTTGAGGGATGCGCACATTCAGCATCCCACCATCACCACAGGTAACTGTTAGGGACCTGTTGTATTAAAAAAAACATTACAAAAAATGTAGTGTAGGCAAGGCTCAGAGGTGATGGGGAGGCATGAATGAATGGGACAAGCCACTACATTTTTCAGTGGAGTCTCAAGTGTTCATTTGTACTATTTTTCTCTCAGGCATAAACTAGGGGGAGCATTGCTAGGTTGGTGAGTTGAAGTGACAGCAGTTAATTGATTTCCAGAGTACATCTCTCAAATAACTAAGCATCCTTGCATGGACTTTAAGGGGTGCCGGAGCACAAGAATGTTCTGACCTTGCCTTGTCACCAAAACAGGGATGTCTATCTTTGCAAATCCCTTGAAGAGCAGTTGGATACTGGGTACCAGGGAGGCACAGAAGTCAGGTGCCTTAATGTGATATATAAGCATCTTAACTTACTGTTAGTGTTGCCAGCAAAAGCGAAGAACTGAATTTTTTAACGACATATGAGAACAGCACTATGAGCACACACCCTGTCACAGCAGTTCAAACTAACATTCAGTTACACAGCATGAAGAAAATCCCAACTATCCAGCACACCACTGCAGAAACAGATTGTTTCCAATGATTATCAGTGGAATATTTAGGAATTCACTTTACAAAATAGTTGAAATTCATTTAACCATCACAAGCCCATGAAGTCTAATTACTCCATGACGACAGAGCTGGTAACTCTGAGGTGGTACAGATAGTCTGAATTCAAACTGCTTTTAATTTGGTTATCAGAATATTTTTCTTAGAAAACTGTGTGGTTTCCATAAGAAAAATCCCCAAGTCTATCCCTATTTTCTTTCAGGAAAATAGAAAGTAATAATGTAATTTATGTATGACTGTTTGCTATAAAATTGCAAGTTACTTTAAATGAAGTCATTCATACATATTTGCACACATGAATAAGAAAATATAAAATACAACAATAACTTTTATATGACTAAAGAGAAAATCAAAGATGAGAATCTCCAAAAAAATGGCTTCAAGTTCACAGTCCATAGCTCAAAAATTCAGAAGGTAAAAACTACATTGAAGACGTGGGTATCTTGTGATACAGCTAGAGAAGTAGAAAGACTTTTCCAAATAGAATGAAATAAAAAGAAAGGAATAAATTTCAGACGTTACTTTGGTAGCAGCAAGTAAAAAAGTAAAAGACTAGATAAGAAGCTAGGAAAAAAGAAGTGACTAAGTGTCTAGAGAGATACAGATTGAAAAGCCAAAATGAGTCCAAAAGAGACTAAACAGCCAATGGATTATTTTAAAAACCCTCTCATCAGTCCTGCCCAGCAGGAAAGCAGAAAGATTCTCAGTAAAGAACAAGTAACAAAGAAAAAGTAACATTCAAGACATGCCTACAATGTCTTAAACAGATCAGGCCTAAAAGACAAGATTCGGTGATAAAGATCATCTGACAGTCTGACATTGATTTAAAGGTTTCAAAGTGTCTGAAATAACAGAGGTCAGCACATACAAAAAAGGGAAAATTTGCTAGAGCTTTTGTTAAACAAGCAGCAAATATTCTATTAGCCAACTCTCATGCTCTGAAAAAGAATACAGGAAGTACAAAAGACACCAGTGCAACCAAAGGAGGACTCGGAGCAGGCGTTTCAGATGATGGGATCATTGTCAGACTCAATGCCTACCAAAAAACTATACTATTCTCAACACCAAGGAAAGGGGAGAATAAACATCAAGAGCAATTTCCTTCTGCAACCTGTCAAGAAGCAAGTAGGTTTCTGCACCAGAAAGAGCTGAGCAGATTTTAAACCATCACTGTCAAGTGGCTGTTCTCGTTTTATAGAGCTAATGTGAAGTGACAATCACCATTCATGAAAAATATTAGGTATTTCCAAAAAGCTTTTGATGGCAATTGTGCTGTCAGAAAAGTCCATCTCTTTGCTAGCATAATTGGAATAAAACAAGAATGTATAACATTCCTGTTATTGTCCATACCAGTCACGACTGGGATGCAACAAAATGAGCTGCAGTGAGCAACTGAGAAGTTTCATGAACAAAACCATGGTACATTCAGATTTTTTTTTTTTTCTTTTCACTTCCAAATTGGAAGAAACAGACCAGTTGTTAGCAGGTATTGCAAAACATATTGGTCACTTTATTGACAGGGAAGACAAAACCCATGGCTAGTAATTATTTCAAACAAGCTCCACTGTAGCTAAAGAAATATCAATATAATTTTACCGTAGAATATGCAATGACATTTTCTCTCTATATATGTAGAAGATATCTCCTACAAGTCAAGTAATGAAAATTGAGGAGTTGCTTTGTAAAGTTGACCCGTAAAACTTTAGAGAAGGGGATAAACGAGGCATGAATCAAAACTGCTATCACATACAAATTTTTTTAGTTGTCTTATTAGGCCTGTTCTCCTTGCCCAGAGCAGAGTCACATAATTCCATAACAGCATTTGATACAAGAAATCAACTCATTTAAAAAACCTCACGGGAGAACTCCAGAATCCCTTGTGTCATAAGCTGAGCACGTAGACATAAAATATTAAAACCTAACAAGGATAAAGTGACAGACAACTTTAGCACATGCTTTAAAAATGCTTCTAAATATCAAGTGATAACCTGAAGACTGAATGAAAGCAAAAGGGAGAGATGGAATAAGCAACCCAGAACGAGATGTGCATTCACTTTGAATTGCTGTGAAAACTACAGGACCACAATGTTAGAGTAACTCTGTGGTTCCCTGACTGTCACAGAAGTGCGGGAGCAGAAACAACTCACATCCAAAACTTCAAAACATCCCAAATGAGGATGTTGAGACATAGGGCACCAGACAGGTTGGATTTCGAGTAAAACTAAGGTAATGATTTACCTTACCACTGAATATCGATCAACCCTCAGTAGTGGATCTAGGCTTCACTTCAGCACTTCCAGTTAAGGAACATGAGAGTTAAGCTGTAAGCTGATAGTTTGCTCTAAGATAGTACCATCTGTGAACGCCAAAAAAAAAAAAATATCTGTGAAAAAGAATAAAAAGGGGCTGCTGCAGAAGGAGCCATCCTCTATTTATTGTAGTCCCAGGGCTGCTCCAGTCAAGTCTGGCACAGCATCACAGGCTTGCCTAGGTGAGAGAAACAGAGTGCCTTTTCGGATGATTCACTGGCACCAGGCAACACAATGGGGTTCTTATTAAAAAAACAGAGGCTGCAGAGCCAAGAGTGTTTGCAGTTCAGGACAGCAGCTATTTTGATTTGCAGAATCACCATGCAAACACATTATGACAGAAACTTAACTCGTCCCTCAGTATGCCTGCTCCCTCATACAAAGTATAGGGCAAAACTACTCACAGACAACCAAGGCAAGTAATGGAACAGATGAATTTCTTAGACAGATTCAGCAGTTTAAATTAAGTATTGGACTGCTAAAGCACAATTCCACATCAGTGGGGTTATATAATCTACTAAATGCCAAAGCCAGCAATTACTGCAGAAGCCCTTATTTCAGGGCATGACACGGATTACTTGGTCATACAAAAATAGTGTGCCTTTACAGAGGGCAAAAATATTCTTTCTGGTGATGCTATGTTCTGCTCTAAGGGGTTAACATGTTTTGGAGCTCAGGTTAATTCTGCTGTACATCATCCCAGCCTATTTTGGAGAGGAGTTCTCCATTCATTCCAAGGAACAAATACAGTCAAGAATTTGGGCAGCACAAGCAACTCCACAGTGTCTCGCCAATATTCTTCACCGATCTGTCCTGGTGGGTAGAGAACATCTGGAAGGGAACAGCCCCTATCAGAAGTGTCTGGGACCTGTCTGCGGAGAGTGCCAGCAGGCGTGCAAGCAGACACCACGTGCTGTGCAAGGAGGAAGCTTGTCATATCCTATGAAATGCAGATAGGTTGCCATATTTCCTAGATATTTGAGTGTTGTTTTCCCAAAGGAACTGCTGTTAAGTATGCAGAATCTATTATAAACACAGTGCTAAGGCTTTTCCATAACTCTGATGTCAGGAGAAAGAAAAAGGTGTAAACACTTGGAGAAATAAAGACAAAAATTCAGACCAATGCAAACATCATGTTTCCCATTGTCTACTTTTCCTATCAGCAACAGTAGTGTGACTTTCATTACATGCTGTTGTAAATCATAATATTAATTAATGATTTCAGGAAGGTTTTATTCTTCTTTAAAAAGAACCAAACAGTTGTTGAATCTCTCATGCTTTTTCCTTAATACAGCTATGTGAGAGGAAAATCTCCTACAAAAAAAAAAGGGTTTCCTTTTCTCTCATTCTTCATCCAGAGAAAGCCCAAGCCACCTAAAAATTCTTACAAAAATCTGGATAATCTTTCTCTGAAACAATCCACAATCTAACTGATTACAGCTTCACTGGAGATCCAGGATACCATAATTCAAATCCCAGCTTGAGGTAAGTCATACCAGGAACGAGTGGATCTCCTACAGCCTAGGTGAGTGCACTAATTACCAGCCTCTCTGCTACTCTCAGGTGAGCTGCTCTCAATTATTCTACTGGAGTAACCTCATCTTGTATAACTAATTACACATTCACAGGGCTAACAAGGCTGTTTTTCTAGGCCCACTGGTTATGGGACTCATCTCAAGTTGTGAAAGATCCAGATTCAATTAGTATTTTAATTACTTACATAAAGCAGAACTGTTTTCACAGGAGAGACTGAAATCGTAACACCCCAAAAAATTGCCTCAAGGTTAAGACATTCATATAGGCCATGAGTGACAATTTCAAGCTCTCAACTTGAACTACATTAAGAGGACTTAAATACGTGACATCGTGTCTCCTCTGCCAGGGTAGGTACTCCCATCTGGACACCAGAAACTTCCTCTGTTGAGAAGTGATAAATTTTGATGTTGAAAAACTATCCTAGATGTAACGATAACTATAAAAATATATACATATAGATATGCACACGTGTGTATATATGGATGAACAGGAACATTCCCTAAATTCTTTTTTTAGCATGGAATAGAGTAGAAAAGATAGTCTTTTAAACAGAACCAACAAATATCCTAGGGGAGTGCTTGATAGTAATTTCAGGTACAAAGGTCTTGTCTACAGTGGATATTTTGCAACTTGGATTATGTAGGCCATGAAGATGGTGCTTTATAAAAAATATTGGAAGAGAAGCCTGGAATTCCTGTTTATTCAGACCCTTGGTTTCTCAATAAATATTTGGTGTGTGGAGATGTAAATTTACCTAATAGAGATGCATGTACATATACAAAGTATGCACACTATATTTGGCATTCTTATCCTGTTAAAGTCTGTTACACTATATGTTAGAATATATTTTGTTCCCAGTTTATGTGGCTCATTCCACATACAGAATACACAGACAGTTCAAGGCACCTTGGTCTTGCAATCTATGACCAGCTGATATGCCTTTATGCCTTACAGATTAAATAACTGGAACTAAGCAACATTTTATGCTGGAAATTTTCAGTATGTGAATCTGATTCAGAGGTTTCCTCTTAGTGTTTTGGAATTTGACCTTAGGAAAATAAGAATAAAACATTCTGTTTCATGAAGTTTGTACTTCAAAATATTGATGTTCTTCTAAAGCTCAATATTTCATTTTTAATATCTCATATGAATTTTTCTGATGGCTTGAATGTTCTGGGGACAAAAGAAATTATCAAGACTTTGGGACTTCGCCAGAGGACAGGAGTTACACTTGACAACTTCTTCAGTAATGTCTCAAAGGAGAATCACTCTGGACACCTTGTGTTGATTTAATCAGTTCTGTGGAGCTCAACATGTGCAGCCCAAACCTTCTTTACAGAAAATTGCCACTGAATGGCATGTATAGATGCCTCTGTTCCTAAGGAATCTATAAATGAAAGTGGCGTTGGTACTCGTGACTCATATACGTTGGCAGCACTGTGTGGGCAATTCAGCACAGCATGTTCCCACCCCAAGATTAATCTACCTGGCTGAAACCTGTTTTCACTTTCACTTATCTCCTCAATAAAATTAACATTTGTGTTCTGCCTCTTAGCTAAAGACATGAAAGTAACAGGATCCAAATAACATGGATTTGATATTTACAGTTGATCAACATCTTATCTTAGATGAAGCTTTGTAAACATAATAATAAAGACTGCTTCCCTGACTCAGTCCAGGATTTTTTTATGAGTTATGTGGTGTGGTCATGACTTTGCTGGATCTGATAGCCATAATACTCATTCAGAAACTACTTGTCTGATCCTTTTAACAGCTCAAAGCTTTGCCCATTCCTCTAATGTTTTTTCAAATGCTATTTTAATAAAATGCTACAATATCTTTTGTTATTTATGTCCTGGTTTTCCACTCCACTCTGTCTTTTCTAATAACACATTGAGCAAGCAGTTCCTTCAGGTTTTGCTGTCTTGTTTTACCTTGCCCTTAAGTGGCAAGCAATCCCAGGCAAGACTCACAATACAGAATGCCTTGCATGGGAAGACACCTGTTTGGAATTGCTTTTATCTGGTGTGCATTTTTAATTATTAAAAGTAATTCCTCATTCTGCAGCTTGAGCTGTAGGTGTCCACATTTATGCCAGAGCAAGAAAAAGAAACAACCAACATTATTTGGGTTCCAGACTTCTATCAGGTTCCCTCCTTTCTCCCAAGTCCTCTCTAATAAGTGTGTCACATGGTAATTCCCATTCCTGCGTCTGCTCCTCTGTTGTCTTAGATTCAAAGTCATTTGCACAGTCCTACATCCCAGCAAAGGACCACAAGGCAAAAGGCTCTACTGGGGCATCAGCAGAACCTTTGCATCAGCAGAACCTTTGCAAAAAACTCTTCAGGCAGAGTTGCAAAGATCTCTGCAAGGAAAACCCTCAAACACAGCCTGCCAATTAAAACTTCTACTCCCAGGCACACTGACATAGACAAGTGGGTGAGTACAAAGGAGGGCTCTGAGACTGACTTTTGAACAAAATCAGCAGACACCACCCACCTTGAAGAGCTTCAACTTGGGTGAGTGAACAGGGGGTCCATGCTACATCCATTATTTTGGCTAAAAAATTGCGACATGCTTAAAAAAAGCAACCTAATCTAGTAAAAATTTGCTAGATTAAAGATCAATTGGTAAGATAAGACCAAAATACGAGCAGTACATCATTATTTTCTGTAGAATGGGAAAAGCCTAACAAGAGCCGTGAAAAGAACACAAACCCACACTGTGCTGTTGAGGATTGCTGAGATGCAATACCAAAACAGGAGACAAAAATATCTTCCTTGCAAAAGGGATTTCAGCTAAGCGCAGTTCCTGGCCTGGAGCCTCTTTTGCTGACAATTTTGGACTCTTCTCTTTTCTGAGTAGAGGAAATCCAGGAGATCACAGGAGTAACTTTGGTGCTAACTAAGAAAACAGGTGTGGAAATTTTCCCCACCTTC
Organism: Zapornia atra; assembly: GCA_013400835.1. Classification (NCBI taxonomy): domain Eukaryota; kingdom Metazoa; phylum Chordata; class Aves; order Gruiformes; family Rallidae; genus Zapornia; species Zapornia atra. The sequence goes on along the minus strand of VZTU01006182.1, from coordinate 64,313 downwards.
TGTGCAAATTTTTTCTGGTCTTCTTTCCTTTTCTTCATTTCTTTCCTCTCCATTGCAGTCTCAGTTGTTTAATGAACTGGAGCACAGGTAATTTGCAATGATTTAAAACCAGCCACCCTTCCAGCTCTGGAAAATCCTTATCCAGATACCCACAAACAAGTTAACATAGTCAAATTCCTCTAGGAATACAGATAATGACAAAGAAAAGAAGAAAGAAAAAGCCCTAAAGAAATGGTAACAAGTAGAAGAAAAATCACCTTTTGGCAGTCACAGGAAATTGAAAGAGAGGGACTGTGGTTTAATTGAGAAGATAGAGCTCTCAGGCATATGGGTCTCTGGAGAAATAAGAGACATCCTATTGAATGAAGTTCCAACTGTTCCAGGAAAGAAAGTTGATACTCATTTCCAACACTGAAGACCCAGGCTCATCTTCAACCTCAGGGGAGCAAAACTGGTGAAATCAAAGTTCACTCTGAGCAAAAGGCAGTTCCAAATCTAGTAGGCTGTTTGGTTTGTCCACTTAGACAGAGCCAGAGCCATGATGTGCACTGGAAGGAGGCTTCAGGGTAGGTGGCTGAGACAGATAAGCTGGCCAGAGACAGGCTAAATGGTATATTCAGAACCCACCAGGTGTGAAGGGCTGCCAAAGTTAGTTGATTCTGCCGCTTAATATTTCCCAAACATTTCCAGCTCTCCTGTATCCTCTCATACTAACAGTTGCTAAACAACACTCTCCTATACTCCTTTCTACACTCTCATCAAATCCACAGGAAAGCTCACAAAGAAACAATTAATATTTGTGCCAAAACCGAAGAACGATCGTTAACCAGTACCTCCTTTAAATAGAAGAAAATTAGGTTATGGATAGGACCCAGATTTTCAAGGGGTTTGAAATGCTTTGCCCTTCCATCAATGATTTGCAGACATGGTCTGCTGTACGCTGACTGACAGCAAATTGCCTTCTCTCTGATACATGCTCTGGCTTCCAAAGGCAACTTATGTCTTTTGTTACAGTGAAGCAAAGCCTTTTAGTAAGAGGCTGAATAGGAGCAGATGGGGTGAGGGGAAGAGGAAAGGGAGGCAAGAAATCTCTTTTAGCCTCAGACTGAACGGCGATAAAGATTTCCATCTACAGTACAACAATATTTGCCTCAAGAAAGCAGTTTATTCAGCTGCTCAGGAAAGAGGCTCAAATACTTTCTGATAATGTATTTTCCTAATGATGTCGATGAGTCAGAAGCAGCACATGCCATAGAGCCACAGAAGGCTTGAAGAGATTCTGTTGGGAGGGGGGTGTGTGTGCACTCTAATTTTTAGCATTTCTTTACTACTGACAATCAAAAATAAATACCTAGAAGGAAGTCTCCTCCAGTTCTACAGATTAGTCTGAGAAAAACCAGGCTGTTTCTATTCTGTTTCTCAGAAATCTCAAGTTCATCATGCTGCTCGGCTACAGGCTCCCTTGTAAGACATCAGCAAATCCCTCAGGCATGCTGATGTGGGCTAATGCCAACAGCTTGCATCCTTCCCCCCACAAACCCTAACAAAACAAACCACTCAGTCTTGACAAATCAGGAGAAAGCAATCTGCAGTCCCAATGGTTTGCTCACTAAGGTTCTGGCTGTGGCACCGCTGCAAACTGCCCCTCTTTTTGTGGGGAGGGCCAAAGCATTTATTCTTGAGCTGGGCTGTGCAAACACTTTTGACTGTAACACCACCCGCCATATCCACAAGTATTATGGGACATGGAACACCACTAAGGTTTCAGTACCACCCCTCTTCCATTTCTTCGGAGGGTATTTCTTCAGAGACCAGGTGAAGTTGGTCTCATGTTCACCTCACCAGCATAAAAGACTAGGAAAGAAAGGGTTTTATGTAGTTGCTAGGACTAACCTTGCTTTTGTCTATATTACACGTTCAATTCAGCCAGCAGAAATAAATAGATTCTTGGTCTCACTGGGCTTCAAAGCTGAAAACACATAAAAAGCATCACAGCAACAGGACTGATGTGATTTGAGACAGCACACAACAGGTATTGCAAACAGCATAGCATAAACACATCATCAACTTACGTCCCATCTTCACCTTAAAAGCTTAGTACAGCACAGCATGCAACACCCATCACACACCAGACTCATGCTATAAAGATATGCACACAGAAGAGGGCTGGTAAGTGTCTCCTCTTTGCTGTGTGTTACATGAGTGGACGTACACGATTCATGAGTCATCTCTATCATACCCCCGCATTGCTATCTTATTTTTTGGTCTTAGAAGATAGATTAAGATAGGAATTTTCTCAGACAAAATATACAGATAAAATCATTAGGGAAGGAAATGCTGAATGAAATAGAGTGTGTGTTAAAAGAATCAACAAGTAGGTCTGCTGCAGTTATAAGGCAGGGCTACAGAGTTGTGTAATATTAACAATGCCTCCTTTAAGTGCCCTTATTTTCAGCCACTTATAACTTTAGCAAACATTGTCATAGTTAAGGTTCCCTCTAAACAGTCATTTTCCTGCTGCAGGACTTCTGTAGGGAAAGTTTCAGTTAGAACAGCTCAGCTCATTTAGTTTTTTCCAGAATACTTTCATTTTCACATTTATGCCATAGTTTCCCCATCTTCAAAAAAGCCCCATTTATCTCATAATGGTGTTTTTGGTAAAGCACCCCCCAGATTCTAACAACACACAGCGTGTAACAGCACCTGAAGGAAATGAGCACCATGCTCTTCAGAGCAGGCAATAGTAACATGGAGTAAGTTCAACCCTTCAACCATGTGTTGGAAAAGCATAAAGGAAAACTCATCATATGTTAACTGAACACTCAATTCTGTTCAATGAATGAGGCACTTTCAGAAAAGTTTTTATGTGGCTCTGTAATTAAATGTAGCAAGCATTCAAAAATCACAAATTTGGCTTTTTAACCTTAGCCTTTTGAATGTTTCAGCTTTGAGCAATAAAATGGTTCCATCTGGTACCTTTTTGGTAACCCAAATGGAATTTGACATAATCTTAAATTGTATTTTATTATTTCTGGGTTAATTTGAAGCCAGTCTCATTGTGTAGTTTGCAAGCAAGGACAGAATATCTTCAGTCTTCTGACCACAATTTTCTGGGACCACTTCATTTTGGGGGCAATTTTGCCTATTACTGTTTTTGCAAAGTGAATTATTCCAGAATAGATTGAAGGTTATGACTCTTACCTGGACTGTAGGAGGAACCAGGTTCTTCCTTTGTGCTTGCTTGGCATCAAGGGCATCTCTGCCCAAGTGCTTCAGACGAGCACTTCTGTGTGTCTTTGCCCCTTTCCAGTGCAGGTGAAAACAAAAGGTTGAAACCTTCTTACATGCATGAGCAGAATACTTGATTTTCTGACAAAAACTGCTGCCAAACACTGTCTCTGTCTGTGCTTCCAGATACCCTAAGACAGATGTGGCTGCAGCACGCACAAACTCTCTTTACACACTCCAAATTACATCGGCTCAGATCAGACCAACTCAAAAGGCTTCAGTAGCCTTGTTCTCACAAAGTCTCTCAGTGTTGCTTTATCCCTGTATCATTTAATTAAATCACCAATAATTGAATTTTGTAGGCGAAGCTGAACAAAAATTACTATGAAAGGCCAAAATTAAAAGATACCCAAGGCTTATTTCACAAACTGGGGGTCTGCCATTTCAAGTCTACCAACCCTTCCTCGCTGCAGCAGAATTCTGTGGAGAAGTGTGCTACAAATGGCATTTGGCTGCCTGCCAAAGCCTCAGTCATTCTGACGTGCAAGGCAAGGCTGCTGACTCAGTGTCAGCATCACATATCCACAATCTTCCAAGTCGCTCTTAAACAGCAAGGTTATTGGCCAGAAATTAGAAGTAAAATACGGAAGAAAAATTATATAGAGTAAATTCAGGCTCTTCAGGAGAGGTTAGGAAGCTTCTTGATGGTATGAAAGCTCTCATCTGCCTTCTTTCCTGCACTCTTCTCCACAACAAGACACTACCTTCTCCCTGGCATGTGGGTTTTTCTGACCATCACAGAAAACTGATATTATCCAGATGTGCTGCATGGCTGTAACTCAGGTAGGGTACACAAATTCTGCCTGTGTTGGACACCTGACACAACCCTGAGACATTATATGAGCTAGTTTCCTCAACACAGTTACCGTCCAATCACAGTAATTAACTTCAAGATGCTGGAAACACATCACTGGCTCATCTCTCACTGATTTACACACTTAAAGCAATAAAACATACCAAAATGTTGTGCTTTTTAGTAACTATTTTTACTACATATCTTTAATTGAAGATCTTTTTAATTCATCTCTGGAACAGCAACTACCACTGAGATAATGATTCAAGTTCCTAGATCTTAAAATCCAGAAAAATAAAATCCATCTTCATTCTGACCAGATATACTGATCACTCTAAAGGTCATGCTGACACTTGCCTCATTCATAAGGATGCTGCATAGCTTAATTATGGCTTCTGAAGTTCTTTGGGCCTTCGGAGAAATCTCATAAAGCACAGCAATCATTAGGACACATACCACTATACAAAAGAACAGAACAAAAAACAGAAGACAAAACTGACACATTTAGTATCCAGATCATATTACAACTCAGGTTCGTTTTAAAAGAAAATATAAATACATGTGACTTATTGGGCCTCTGGGAATTTAGGTTGCACTAGAGAGATGAAAACAAATTAAAATTTAGAAACTAGATTGTGTCCAAGCATAGCTCTACCAGCTTCAACAGAGCTGCACCAAGGGCAGATTGGGCTCGGAACATTGATTGACGCATTCAAAGGTTGTGATTGTTCAGAAGTTTAAATTGCATTCAAACTGAATAAATTTGAAAGTTTACTGTGTAATGCTTTCTGTGGAGTGGGGAACACACCATGGTTTTCATTCTGATTCCTCTAAAATAATTCTACATTAAGCTTTGCTGATGTGAGTACCACTATTTTTTGTTTCTCCTCATAAGATCAGAATTAGGTTCCAAGTTTCTTGCCATCTCATCTGAGATCATCTCCCCCCCCCAGTCAGCTGTTGCTTTCAACTTTTTCAGAGAGCAATGTGGTAAAAGGCTAATGACATGCTAATTTGTGAACTGAAACAGACTGCAATGAGAATCCTGAACCAAAACAAACGATAGCTAATGAGGCATTGTTATCTGCATCTTATGCAGCTTTGCTTCATCAAATGCTTGCATGCTCAGGACAGACATTTATTCAGGACTTGGTAAAAATTTACTTCCTTCAGCTATCTAAACTGAGAAACCACCCAGTATATTTTCTCAATCTAAGATGCACTGAGCTACACACACTTCATCTCATACAATCACATCAAATACAGTCAGAATGCTACCAAAGCCCTCACTTAAACCTGCAAGATATACTTATTGCCATACTTCTTAAGTATTTGCTATGGTGGGTTGACCCTGCCTGGAAGCCAGATACCCACCAAAGCTTCTCTGTCACCCCCTTCCTCAGCTGCACAAGGGTGAGAAGATATAACAAAACACTTGGAAGTTAAGGACAGGGAGAGATCATTCAGCAGTTACTGTCATGAGCAAAACAGACTCAGCTTAGAGAAAGTTCATCTAATATCTTACCAAGCAAACCAGACTAGAGCAACAAGAAAGAAGACCAAATCTTAAAAACACCTCCCTGCCACCCCTTCCTTCCTCTCAAGCTCAACATTGCTCCTGATCTCTCTCCCTGAGCGAGTAGCACAGTGGAATGGGGTCTGGGGTCAGTTTATCACACACCTTTGCTGCTCCTTCCTCAGCAGGACTCATCCTCACACTCTGCCCCTGCTCCAGTGTGCGGTCCCTCCCATGGGAGACAGTCCTCCACGAACTTCTCCAACATAAGTCCTTCCCACAGACTTCAGTTCTTCAACTGCTACAGCAGGCTAAAGACCAAGAGAGCAGCTACTCATGCAGACTGCTTCTTGCCACCATCTACATCCTGCTGGTTGGAGCATCTAGCCATGGCACTCCATAATTATTATACACCTCAAATACAAGAGGAACAGAAGTGTCAAAGATACAAGTAGAAGTGTACTGGAGGAAACAAGTTATTCTCCTGAAGGAAATAAAAACTTTAAGAGTTGTGAGAAAAAAAAGAAGGAAGTTTTTCAGTTTTTCTAAAGCCTCTCTTCTCTTTCTGCTATCAGATTCATGCTGTATCATAGCACCACATACACTGTGAGGACTTAAAAGAAAACGATGAAGGAAGAAACTATATCGTTGAACTGCAGTTTGCTTCCTAGAGTGAAGAACTGTCTATCCTGTTTCTTGTCTTGAAAAGAAATAGCATGTGCTGTAGCACTCCTTAGGAAGTAACTGCAGAAGTTTCTAGATTCCACTGTTAAAGAACCATTGATGTTTATTTTCAAATTTTCTTAGCTTAATTTCATTTGCATTTTCCTTCCTTGGAAGACCCTATCTTTCCCACATGCACTAAACGAGCCTGACAGGTGCCTCGCGTTAAGGCACACAAACATTACCTCTATAATTAGTTAAGGAGGCTTCTTTAAGGGGTTTTAAACTAAGAACTAATAAAACTTAGTTTTATTATTAGGAGGAAACTCACTGCTTAGAATAATGCCTATAAACACATAGAGTTAATACATCAATACTGTTATGAATATAGCATTTATTCATAAAAGCACAATTATAACTTAATTTATAACTCAATATTCAAAGGTTAATGTATCATGAATAGATTTATCAGTCAATACACCAAGCCACAGCTCATGTGAGTAGCAGGTAGGAAAAAAGAAATAATCCACTGACTGGGTTGTTTTTCTCCTAATTTCAGTATCACTCAGAGCACAGTATATTTAATGGGCATAATCACTGAAAGAAAAAGCCTATTAGTTTCTTGGTACAGAGGTTTCATTAGGCAAAGTAGAAAACAGCGAAGTCAAGGATTTTGTGTGTAGATGGTTTATTTCCCTCCAGTCCTCATAAATCCACAGTAAACCTGAAGAGAGGACATTCATCTGTTCCTGAGATGCATGTGGGATCATGAGCACTGAACTGCTCACGCTAGAAGTTTTCCAGCACAAGTAGTTTGCCCGTAATTCTTCAAAGTGTTTTGAACATTAAAGACAAAATTAGCACAATATAGTATTAAACAGATGCTCCAGAAGCACCTCAGATCCCACTGATAACTAGCTAAATTCCTCTAAACAGAAACATTCCATAGTTCCCGCAAAGAGATCATTAGATTTGTTCCTGTTGAACACAGTTGGCTATACACCAAAATTTCATCCCATGGTAAAACTGTTCCACTTTACATACACAGTTTAACCACAATATCATGAAAACCTTTGGATAAGTCTTTGACAAGCACATTTAAAACCTCAAAACATTAAATAAAATTGTGCCTTACAAGCAGGTCAAAGGGGAGACATCTGAGTCTTCCTGCTGAACAGTTTCTAGCTGGTTACAGACAGGTATCCTTCAGCCTGCAAAGCACTTCCATTTCTCAGCAAAAAGAGCTTCCTGCTAAAGGAGGACACTATAATTTACTTTAGGACTGGATCAGCAAAAGGACCTCAGCGACACAGCTAGCTGGACATATTCCCCCCACATCTAACCCATTCATTTCAGTCCTAAACAGGGGAAGGCATGCTCCTACTCATCCAACCATTACTGAAAGGAGAAAAAAATAAAAGGCCAATGAAACACATACTGTTTATTTTCCTGTGATTCAGCATATGATATTGGTCAAGCTACCTAGATTCTCCCAACTACACTATCTTTTGGAAGGGGAAAACAGTGCAGTTTTCCAAACCTAGACAAACAGACAGCAGCAGAGTATAGCTGCATTTCTCACTGACCTCCAAGTATCACAACAGCACACTGATGCTTAAATACATTTATACACATAAACCATTCAAAAATTCTTGGGTGACAAGAGCCAGGAAAGTGCCAGAAAGAGCTATTATGAAAAGGCAATAGGAATGTACTGCAAGAATTCACTTCTCTCAGTAAATAGCTGCCTTTATTTACACTCAGAAGGATAAATCCAAACTCAAAGCACAAAATAAGTCAGTCTCTGGTCTTACAGACTTGTAAGTGATCAGACTGATAGGAAGGGGCAGAGCAGTTGCAGGCTTGCTTGGTGTTTAAGTGTCTGTAGCTTCTTGCAGTACGTAGCATGTACCATGTGTGGTACCAATGTGCAAGGAGGTGCCTCAGGGTGACCCTTCCTAGAGGCACGTGAGGCAATACCCAATGCAGAGGCTAATCTTGGCATAAGGAAAGGGAAAAAGTGACAGCCAGAACAAAAAGGGAACCGGTCCAAAGTTTAGACATCTGAATCACCCAGTTGGGCACCAGTTCCGCAGCACAAGCCACAGGCAGTGGCACACAGCTCACGCAGAGAGGTGGGCTACAGGCAGGCAAGGCTAACAACAAGTCCTTATAAATCTTAACCTCTCTTACAAGCTTTTTTCTTTGTGAGAAAGAATATGATACAGGAAATAATTCACTTAAGTACAACCACTCAGCTACCTGGGTACTCTAGCCTTTGCTCTTGGGTGAAACTAATGAAACAACTTCTGCTCTCAGTCATGCGAGCACAAGTCTGGAATAAATCAACAGCTTTCAGTGGGGGTTATGATTTACACCAGCACGAATGAAAGCAAAAAAATCTAACTTTTTGTTACAACAAAGATTAAGATCTCTGAACCAATGCAAATCTCCCTACCAGTGCCAAGTCCCAATTTTCTGATTTTTGTTCCAAGTGTTTAAAACTAGTATCTGCAAAGCTTTCTGTGCTGCTTAGAAAAAAGAAATTCACGCCTTAAGTAAAAGCGACAGGAATTGTGTGTTGACAGGCTCCAAACTCTTCCAAATCCTCACATTAATTTATCTCAAATACTATTCTTAAGGAAAGAACAAAAGAAAACAGGCTACACAAATACCACCCAACTGTCCTGATGATATGTTTGAGAAAGACCCATCTCTGCTCAGCAAGAAAAATGCCAACAAAAGCTGTGACTCTGAAAGATTTCCTAAGAAACTGCCCAGCACAAGAGAACCAAACCCTGATGGTTTCTCTCTACCCTGCAGAACTTTATACAGCTCTACCCTGCCTTCTGGCAGGAGACACTAAATTTGCTGAGGATTCTCTCCCTATCGTGGCAGGAAGAAAGGCATTAAGAGCTCAGGCTGGAAAAAGTCTGGGTTTGATTCTCTCCCAGCCACTAATTGCCAGCACAACACTGAGAAACCACCATTTGCCTGGGACTTACAGGTCCATAAAACTAGGGTAGCATCCCGTCCTTACCTCAAAAGGGTGTATAACTGCCAGAATAATGGAGGATGGGAGCATCTGAAATAATATAAATGTCTATGTACTCTAATTTCATGATTATCACAGCCAACAAGAACAAATTTTATGAAGTCGTTGCATGTACTTTCTATTCTAAATAAAAATAATTTTTTGGAAATGTTTGGAGGGGAAGAGAAAAATATTTCAGCATGATAGTCAAAATGTTTAATTTTAGCTGAAGCTATTCCCTTAAGCCCTCATGACACTTCTGATAAATTTGAAACATTTCACAGGTAAAGCTAGAAACTTTACAGTGAAATGAAGCATGGTTTTTTTCCTACCTCAAGATTACATCTCAAATGCCTTCCTCAAGACTATAAAAGCATATCTCTTGGCAAGCTCAGGTACGTGAGTTTTGCCAGTGAGCTGCTTATTGTAAGGCCTGTGAAAGACAAGGTGTCAAAAGTCAAGTTTTTTACAATCTTGTGTTAGAGTTATGATTTGGTCCATCAATTACGAAGTTAAAAATGCATGCAATGTGTCTAATTAGAAAACTGCAAATAATTTGTAACAGATCAGAAGACTTACAGGGAGCATTGCTCTACACACCTCCAGTTCAGTGCTATTACTCATGCAACACCAAGTGCTCTCTGTACAACTCTTATTTTGGCAATGGTTTTAAGCAGCATATTCTATCCAAAGTCTCCTGCGTAATGAGGGGGGTAGATAAATAGCATCTGCTGTACAGATCATCCAGAAGAAAGAAGCTACCTAACTGCTGAAACTTATGCCAGCTCAGCAGCAACAGGTATTGGTGGCAAACCCTCTGCATTTAGGTTTTGCAGACATGGAGCAAGCAGGGAGGTGCACCCTGCACGTGCACCTTCACAAGTTCTCCAAGATGCCCAGGAGAACAGGCATAGCAATTCAAACACACACTTTACGTTGTCATTTTTCTTTCCTTTCTCCAGCTAGAAGTGTTACCTCCTTCAGACTCGATGCAGGAGTATTTTCCACAGACTGCAATGTCCTGCAGTGGGACAGCACATTCTTTCTAGGGACAGATTTTCAAAACCAGATGCTCTGCACTAACAGTGGGTGCACAGAAACAATTTATCAAGAAAACACCAAATTGTGTTTGCTTGTGACAGCTTCAAAAGGGCTATATAGGACCTGAGCTCACAAATTCTGGTTCAATCTTGGAACAAATGAGATCAGACTGCTTTTTTATTTTCTTTCTTTATTTTCTTTTTTCCTTCTAAAAAAATAAATCAAGACAAAAAAATACTCCAGGCCAGCAATAGCTCTCTCTCCTTTCCCTGCACTGGATTTCTGTGTGGGGATTATACATTTGGAAGACTTAATCCATAGCAGGGTAAGAATTTTATTTCCCTACTAAGTCTGATTCCTGCATATTTTTCAACTGTAAATAACACCTCTTCTTGTTTTTCTAGTAAATTACCCCCACATTTCCATAGGTAATAAACATATGTTATAAAACCCTCCAGGATGGTATAAAGTAGCTAGCATATTTCAAAGCCCACATCCTTCAAGTGGATGCTCCTTGTACCACTGTTGGATCACAGCCCAGGTCTCTAACCTGTTGTCTGCTGGAGACCACCAGAGCTCCAAGTTCCTTAGACAGTTTAAGCCTGTTCAAAGCAGTCTCTTGACTGTAAGACAAGGGCTATATTGCAGGTTAAGTCCCTTGAGAATCTTCTCTCCACAGCAGTCTTTCTCCAAGCTTCTTCGGTGCCTACCGCAACGCCTCCACAGCTCTGAAGGCCTCTGGACATTGCCACAGCACAAACAGCATTTTGGTAGCTTAATTTATTTCTTTTAATGAATGCAACATGACATTTGCTCCCCAGGAAACACCTCCTGCAGGTTTTGTTGCAGAGGCAGGGAGCAAGAAAGTTGCCACTTTGTTGTCAATGTAAAGGGCAAATAAAAAAACCCTTTTAGAAAAATACTATCCTTTTATTTAATGATAAACAAACTGTATCCTGGGCCAAATTCTGTATATTAAGCACTGTGGACAGATATCAATAATATATTTATAACATCATAATAATGTTGTGGTAGCTACTCCTCAAATCTGTCCTTTAGAGTGGTTGCAACATACGTGGAGGATTAGCTACAGAAAGTCTTACCCCAGCAGCTGAACCTGCCCAAGCAGTCTCCTGTCCTTACACATGGTCACTTCCACATATTTTATACCTATGTGGTCATGAAAACTCTGCCACTGGTACCCATGGACTGGGGTCAAATTTAATTATTTGGAAAAGAAAAACTTGATTTACAGCATTAGCATTTACTGTCATTGTTCAAACCAACAGTTCAGATCTTTTATACAAACTCCTGCACATATAGGAATAACAGGGTAGGATATAAACTGCAGTTCAGGCACGCTGCTGTGTCCAGAAATTATTTCAAATGCATGTACTACAGGTCTGCTTCTCAGCAACATCTATAAAAAATGGCATATTAGGCATCAGAAACTTTTCCCCTAGCACTTAAGACAACTTGGAAAAAAATGGGACACACAATGCTTTGCCAAACTATAGGGGCAATTATAGCAAGCCTGTCCCCTGCATAGGGAACTGGAGTCCATTCTACAGGTACGTACATACCTTCTACTGTTACAACCTTTTTCCTGCAGCTTCCATTCAACACGGCTTTAACTGAAGAAGTTCTCCACTGCCCCTGCCCCTATGATATTCCCAAGCCTCTCCTCAGCCTCCTCCCATGCCTCTCAAGTGCCGGCTGGCTCAGCCCTCAGCAAAGGGGACAGGCAATGGCTGCAATACACGCACAGCCCTTCCCACCTTGCCAGGGCTCTGCTTTCAGTGTCATCATATCAGAGAATCACAGAAAGTTAGGAGTTGGAAGGGACCTCAAAAGATCATCTAGTCCAACTCCCCTGCCAGAGCAGGAACACCTAGACTAAATCACACAGGAACACATCCAGGCAGGTTTTGAATGTCTCCAGAGAAGGAGACTCCACAACCTCTCTGGGCAGCCTCTCCCAGTGCTCTGTCAGCCTCACAGTGAAAATGTGGATTTCACTTTCTCATGGAACTTCCTATGCTCCATCTTGCACCCATTGCCCCTTGTCCTATTGCTGACCATCACTGAGAAGAGCCTGGCTCCATCCTCCTGACTCTCCCCCTTTACATATTTCTAAACATTAATAAGGCCACCCCTCAGTCTCCTCTTCTTCAGGCTAAAGAAGCCCAGCTCCCTTAGCCTTTCCTCATGAGGAAGGTGTTCCACTCCCTTAAACATTTTGGTCACCCTGTGCTGGACTCTTTCAAGGAGTTCTATGTCCCTCTTGAACTGAAGGCCCAGAACTGGACACAAAATTCCAGGTGCAGTCTCATCAGGGCAGAGTAGACTGGATATGCACCTCCTCTGTCATCAACACCCCCCAGGAACATTTCCTTACCTGCACCTGTGGAAAGCTTTAAAACATTTGTGTGAGAATGCTTTATGAGTCAACATTTTTCACTCAAACCAACCCAAACAGATATATGCGCCCTCCCCAACAAGAATGAGGAGTTAGAACTTCACTAACAAACTCGACTGTACTAGAAATTGTTATTCTAAAACTCAATAATAAATGTCAAACGTATTTTAAGTGCAGTGAGTCATGCCTTTTATCAACATGTAACAATTTTGGTCTAGAATTTGTTTTTGGGGAATTTTTTTCCTTTTCTTCACAGTTCTTTCTTCAAGCAACAAAATAAATCCATACAGCATTATATATAACTTCCAAAGTTCAAATAATGGAGACTAATTATTTCTAATCTGTTATTATTTGAAATAAACACATACAGGAGCTATTGTTGTAAGAAATCTTACAAAACCTATAAAATTGTTGTCTAAAATAACACCTTTCTAAAGCAGATAGCATGTGTGCATAAATAAGCTGAAGCCTTAACATAGCAAACAGCCCAGACCCAGAAGCAAAATCAGTATTACTCTCCAAAGCCCTGGCCCCTGTTGCCCTACTGTGCCCTACCAAACAGTAACTGTTCATGATGAAGGGCTTTCAGAATTGAAACAAGCAGATTAAATTTGATTAGTTATTTAAACAAAAACTGGGAGCTGATCAGTTTAGGATTAAATGTCAATTAAAAAATCTTTCAAGGTTCTTAATTGTTAGATAAAAAAAGACCCAAGGTACTACAAATGCATCTCAGGCAGGAAACAAGAAGCTCTGGGTCTTCTGTGGAGAAGTTCAGGGGGAAATTTAGAGAATGGGTGGTACAAAAATCAAGTGGATAGAGTACCATGCAAAACACTACATGAAGAAAAGTCACTACTGTATGGAAAAAATGGTGGGACTCAGAAGATCTAGATGGGAAGTTTGGAATCCCATGTTCTTGTTCCTGCTACTGCTCTGTAGTGACAACTTTACCTCTTCAGGCTGGTTCAGGTCTGATGTCCACATCTTTAGAAGAACACAGAACAGTCAGACACGTTGTAGGAAGTACTAAACACTACCTAGAGAACATCTTAACAGATGTATTCTTTCCCTTTTTAATAACCTAATACAGCAAGCTCTTCAAGAAGTTGTCATGACCATAGGGCATATTAGATCCTCCTTTTCCCTGAGGTAAGGAGGATAACCATCAAGAAATGATAGCAGAAGCCAGAGCCTACCACTTACACATCTTCATGGCAAAAAAGTTTTCAAGCAAGAATTACTACACAGAGCAACGAGCTGCTAAGAAGTGTGAGGAACTGTCCCCAAAGTCTTTACTGAAGCCTGGCTACATTCTGGAGGATGTCTTGTAAGTACAAATTGCAGGGTCTGTGCAGAATAACCAAGGGAAAAACAGATGGCCAGCACAACACACAGTGCAGGAGTTCATCCTAAGTTTACATTCTGCGAATACATAAAGCAGGAAAAAGCAGAGTAACTTAGAGGGCCAATTCACAGAGTATGCTAAATCACAGGAGATATAATTTAGGATAATTTGCTGAGTGACTGTCATGACAAGCTGGGAATTCAAGACAGTTTGTGTTTTTTTCTACTCTATCTATGACGTACTTACTGCTCATGGATCTTTATACGGTTTTCAGAGACATTCAGTGGCCAAACAACATATTGCAACTCAACAGTTATTAAAGCCTGAAAACATAACGATGTCAGAGGTCTCTTAGCATGGTGAAAGCTATGGAGCGTGAACAGGACATAAAGTATTAAGAAAATATTCTGCATCTGTTTAACATGCAATTTTGTTCAGCAAAAACATGGGAGGGTGTGGGGGGTGTTAGGGCAGACTCATCCTTAAGGAACTGGCCACCTTTTAGGATTTCTGCACAGCTGGTAAGGATTTTAGTGTTAAGATTCTTAAGTTTGCAGAGCAGCACTGGTTACATGCCTTAATGCAAGGTGACCATTGCGTTAAGTTTATTCATCACATGTATGCCATGATTTATATTCTCAATAAATTCCTTTAAAAATCGGTGGGAGAGGGGGGATTGATCATTTCTTTGTGAATTTCGCTAGCCCCCATGGCTGAGCAGCCAGTGCTCAGGTGTGGCTTCCCAAGCCCCCGCAGAAGATACCGGTGGGAGGATGCAAGGCTCCCCCCAGCACTGTCTAGGTATTGGGCTGGTGGGACATGCCCTGACACCCCTGACAGGAGGGGAGGAGGCAGCTGACCCCACTGCTCAAAAGGATGTGAGAGCCCCGTTCAGCTCCAACACCACCCCTCCCTGCCTCCAGCCTGCTCAGGGGGAGTTGATGAAAAAGGTCAAATAGGGGAGGCTTGGCTCCCAGAAACAGCACAGCTCACTGAAAAACAATGAAGTCACCCGGAATCCATTGATATTAAGGTCGTTTTATTTGGCTTCCAGCTTTTCAGACTATACTGCACCTGATTCACATGTTCAAGGCGTCTCCTAGAAGGGCAAGTAGACATTGTGCTGTAAAAGGATAAATGAAAGCCACTTTTCTAATGTATTAGCACAATTCTAGCAGCTGAGGTTTTAAAGATAATGGTAGGAAATGTGACAGGGAACAATGAAGCACTAAATTCCTCAGGTTTTGAATCAAAACTGTAAATCGCCTTCCTCCAGCATCTACAGAAGCTGAATGGTACCACTGAATTTGTAAGCACTGAACATTTGCCTGGCAATCCTGGGTGAGATTCAGATTAATGGTTCCTAGCACTAATAAACAAATGTCACTCTGCTTAAAAACCAGCCTGTTATGAACACCATCACCGTTAAACACTTATCAGCCAGGAACACCATTTTATTAAAATAGCTAACAACTAACTCAATCCCTGGACAGCTTGCATATGAAAGCCACAGCAAAAAGGTCAGAGAGGGGGAAGAGAGATGTTGGGAGAAAATATGCTACTTCACATAGCAGGTAAGAGGCACAAAGTGGTTTGGCTTTGTTCTACACTCTGTTGAGAGATTTCAGAAACCCAGACACACCTATCTAGGATCATACCAGCTTCAGTGTGCCCATGAGAAAAAAGCCCTCATGACTGCAAAAAATGAACCCATGAGAACACCGATGACCAGATGTATGAAATTCTCCTGACTACTGCAACTTGAAGAGACTGAATTCTGCAGGTATGTAAACTGAGAAGGAACAAATGTGTTTTAATTGTTTGTTAATACACAGTAAATGCTGGCAAATCATGTGCTACTAAGGAAGCTTGCCTGTGTGCATGTAAAACAGTGTTACTCAATATGGACAACTTTGTGTTTGCAGGCTCTAGCACCACATTGAGTCATTTCAGGGAGATAAACTGGAAGAAAACTGTTCATTTTACTTTAAGCTGTGGGTTTTTTCTGGTTTAGGATCTGGAATCAGTCCACCCAGAGGTCTGGCAAACACCAAAACTTATAGAATTGAGAAACTAAAGAGATTATGGGAGCACCTTAGCAGTTCTGTGGGGAATTAGGCAACTTCCATCTCTCTGACAGCTACCCAACAGACTGACTGCAGGGGAGGAAGTCATCATCTAAGAAAGCCTGACTTAAATGACACAAGTAGCTCCACGAACTCAAAGTTTAGACCAATCCTCAAATGGTCTCCATATTTCTCAAGCCCTTTAGTTTTAATGGGCCAAAAAAAAAATAATCATTCTTTCAGGAACTGAAACTCCCCTTCAGCTGTGACCCTCTCCCTCCTCTTACTGTTGCTATAGTGTGGTCAGGCAAAAGTGTGATTTTCACAGAATCACAGAATTATCAAGGTTGGAAAAGACCTAAAAGATCATCCAGTCCAACCATTCACCTATTACTACTAGCTCCCACTAAACCATGTCCCTCAATACAACATCTAGTCTTTCCTTGAACACCCCCAGGGTCGGTGACTCCACCACCTCCCTGGGCAGTGCATTCCAGTGCCTGACTACCCTTTCCGAGAAGTAGTGCTTCCTAATGTCCAGCCTGAATCTCCCCTGGCGCAGCTTGACACCATTCCCTCTAGTTCTGTCACTGTCTACACGGGAGAAGAGGCCGGCCCCCAGTTCACTACAACCTCCCTTCAGGAAGTTATAGAGAGCTATAAGGTCTCCCCTGAGCCTCCTCTTCTCCAGGCTGAACAATCCCAGCTCCCTCAGCTGCTCCTCGTAAGGCCTGTGTTCCAGACCCCTCACCAGCTTAGTAGCCCTCCTCTGAACGCGTTCCAGGGCCTCAATGTCTTTCCTGTAATGAGGGGCCCAAAACTGGACACAGTACTCAAGATGCGGCCGCACAAGTGCTGAGTACAGGGGGACAATTACCTCCCTGTTCCTACTAGTAACACTATTTTTGATGCAAGCCAGGATGCCGTTGGCCTTCTTGGCCACCTGCGCACACTGGAGGGGATGTCAGATGAGCACACTGATTTTGCAGAAGAATCATTTGTAAACATGACAGCTTAGTGGAAGCAGAGAAGTTACTCTCAACTACTAGGTTGTCAGTGGGCCAAGTGACAAAGATCTAGAGTAGTCTGCTCTGCAGACATACAGAGGAACACTGCTAAAGTGCCAAGTTGTTCCAGGATCAAGGTTTGAACCTGGTGGGGCAGGACAGCGGGTGAGTTTAAAAAAAAAGGTAGCTTTTGAATAAATCAGCATCTCTTGAAAGACAGAAAAGAACGAAGAACCTGGAGACAGTTTAAAAAGATGAGAAACAATACATCAAGCTGCACATATCTGGAAAATGAAGCTGCAAGTAAGCCCAAGGTTGTATATTCCTGCATACACGCATTTTCAAATCCTTAAAGCCTGCAAAAGTTGAGAATAAGCCTTCTCTGATTCAGTCAGAAGTTTTCGGTTCTTGCATAGAATTGCTCAGATAAACTCTATAGCCTCAGGCATGCAGGCAGGCACTAATTTCCATTTAATCCTAAAATTTACAAGCCGTTCTGTTCATTTAAATTGCTTCGAGTGTAGAATTGGCACCTGAGGTTGTAATCAGTGTATTTAAATATTTACAATATTCTATGCCATTGGTTTCAGAGGTGGGTATTTATGGAAAATTCTTGTCCAATCACCATTCAAACCTCTACTGAGTTTTTTTTAATTGCACCTCTTACCATTTTGCAAGCAGTCAGCATTGGCGTATGTTTACCTAAGAGATGCTTAATAAACACCAGATGCTTAACTGCCTGTTTGGACACATGTATTATTACAGAGTTCCAGTCATCCCATCCCTTCCCACTCCTCACGCTGTCACCTGCTCACACTGCAGAGATCCTGCTCCTACTGCATGCAGCCACACAGTTGGCAACACACAGTTTGCAATGCAGGTCAGCTGCACGTCATCCTGCACAAGTCTGAAGACAATCAGCTCACATTTTTGATTTCCCAGGGACACAAGCAGATCAGGCAACTACCAACATGCCTCACTAGACGCTTTTAATGATCTGACAGAAGAACGAGACAGACAAATTTAGTATAGTGGGAAATAACTGTAGAGCATTACTGTTCTCCATTTTCCTTCCTCTGGCCAAAGGCACTCTGTGCATGTGGCTGCCACACTGCCCTTCATACGAAAAGGTATGAAAAACAAGGCTGGATGGAATCTCAAACAGATTTAAAAGAAACCCAAGGCAGTTTGACAACAACAGACTGAACAGCTCATTGACCAGTTAGAGCTCAGCATAAGTCCTACGGGTAGCAGTTTGGATACCAGATTTAAGGTCATCTCACCCCACTCCTCACAAGACCTTCATCCAGAATAAACAGTTCTTGGGTGCCCACAAGGTAGGTTTACACAATACAAATGGCTTCCAAGAGAAGAGTCCCTTTTACCCAGGTCCTAAACATGCAAACAAAGCTACAATACAGTAGTGCCTGCAAGCCTCAAGCAGTGTCCCCACATGTGTCACACCTGCCTCTTTGTCCTGGGTTTGGCTAGGGCAGAGTTAATTTTCTTTTTAGTAGCTAGTGTAGTGCTGTGTTTGGGAGTTAGAGCTGGATGAAGTATTCATCAGGGATAACACTAGCTGCAAGCAGCCTCAGCAGCAGCCCCACCTCCCTACAGACCACTGAACAGGGAGGACCACTGCACCTGGGCAGCCAGTGCCCCAGACACACAGACCATTGGCAGAAGGCTTCCCAAGACCACCAAGGCACTGACACAAGGCAGATGTATGAGTCCAGCACGTGCTGAGGGCACATTGTGTATGTGGCTGATGGGCTTGCAGGTGATGTTCTGCAATATCCCAAAAGGGCCTCAACCACTTTGGTGGGTGCAGTGAGAACACAGTTAAGAGGCTCTTGGTTAAAAAAAAAAATAATCAAACACTTCCTGCTGCTGACCATAGCACCTAAGCTTACATTTTTTGTCAAAACAGTGAAATAGGAATGATTTCTACTGTCAAATGTCATATGAAATTGCAGTAGTAATATGGTAGAGAGATTTACACTTTGTTTCTTGAAACTCCTTGCACATGTAGATAGATTGCTTGACTTGACCCAAGCAATTGAAATGGCAATACACAAAACAATTGGAAAAAATTCTGGTATGGAATAGCCTGTTGACCAACACCATAGATTCTTGACATGCAAGGAGAATGGTTGATGAAAGCTGACTTTTTTCTTTCTGTGGCATTCCTTAGGCATAAATGCTTTATTAAATTTCTTGCCACAAATAAAGTATCAAACAACATATGGCATAAATGTCAATTCTGATTCAAACTTACAAATGCTTCTAATCTTAATATGTGGATCAATACTGGTCTGAAAGGCAGCTATTACAGAGCAAATGGAAGGATTACAGTAGTAGGGAAAAGGGATTAATTTTTAATTATCTTAGAGCAGATAATATTAAACCAAAATCATAATGGATATGATTTTACAACTAATAAAGACTCCTCTTCTTCAAGGACTGTGGGATACAGATAGCTATGGTTTCAAACACAGCTGTTTCAGCAAAAAAATATTAACCAAGTCAGCATAATGGTTACTTCTGAAAAGAGGGAATATAATCCTCTTGTGTGGGTGCATTTCTGCCACAGAAGCAGAAGTTTCATGCCATTTTGAATCAGAACAAAGCCACATCAAGCTGAGGAAAAATAGGGGGAGTGTGGGGGTGGAGAAAGAACTTTTTTTGCCCCTCAGGGGTAGAGTCAGCTCTGAAGCAACAGATCCCTACAGTACACATTGAGCAGAAGCCATACCTAACAGCAATGAATTTAAATCGCAGCAGCACCAACCATAATGAAAGGCTATTCAAAAAGCCTGCAGTAGTTACATCTCCCTCAGGCTTGTACTTAAAATTATCCCAGTGAGTCAAGAGAGCCTTATGTGATTATCAAATATAATGGGAGGCGCATGAGGAAGAGCACATCCTGGGTCAGACCAGCTAGGCCAGCACCTGCCTGAGACATGCTGAGGAGAAGCCGCACAACAGAGAGGCCAAGGCTGTAAAGATTTGTCTCTTTCTGCCTTTCTCCCCTCTGCCTAACTTCCCATCTTCTAATGGCAAGCAGTTAATTGATTGTCCAAACCAGCAGTAGCTTTGGCATATACTAATTTACTGTGAGTACTGCTGAGCGTTCTAATAGATGTACTTGGGTACATTCAGTTCAGGGCCTTTCAGAATGTCTGGCATCACCAAAGGTAAACACAGATCTCTTGGTGGAGGAGTTAGCGCAACACGGAATCTTTCAGCATGACATTTGTGCACTGGCACTGAAAGCAAGAGGCCTGTGAACGAGGAGGTTGTAACAAGCACCGATGAAACTAGATGCAACAGTGTCTGAAAGCTGTCAATAAGCTTTAGTAGGTGTTTGGCAGTCACTGCATCTCTACCTTTGAAAACCTCACAATCATGAAGGACCATTTATCATGGTAGGTGTGTACTGCTACCGCCATTCACAGTTTAAAAACATGTATCACCATCAACAGGAAAATAGCTCTAGAAGTTCAATACAATCAGCTTTGCATTTTTGCCTTTCAGAAGTTTCAAATAAAAACAAGTGAGAAATAACTATTACACCAAAATAAGTAACCAAAACTTTTCAAGAACAAGAGAAGAGATACCTCATCATCTTCAACAGCTAGCGTAGACAGTCTTTAGCATTTCAAGTTCATCAGCTAATAGAAAAATCACTGTAATGGGTATTTGTCATAACTTTTGGATGTTTCTGACTCAGTTACGACTTGAAAAGTCTGAAAAAATCTCATTAGAAAAATATTGAGTTAAACAGCTTTAAACTGGAAATTTAACTTAGAAAAACAAATATCCAAAGATTATCTGCAAACAGGGAATTTTTTTCTCTATTAATAATGCTTTATTCTGTTTCATTTCTATATTTGTTTTCTGTACTGCTATCAGCAGTACAACATATCTGAATTTCTGTGTACTTCTAAGATGACACTAAAAGAAGCAACCGCTGACATTTGATTTGGAATCCCTCTGACAACATACAAATTACTGTACTCTTTATACATCTTCTTTCTGACAAAAAGTCATTCGTATAAAGACATGAAAAAATCAGATACTTCAATAGTTAAAGCACATAAAAGGAACATTTTAACAGCTCACTGTAAATTCAAATACCAATGCTCAGTCTTCAAAGAGTAAGATATCGCTTTGTTCAAAGTTTTCCACAAGTTTTAAGTACTTGAATAAAATGTTTCATGAAATCATTAAAGAAAAGCATTGCCACACAAGTCACTTACTAGGTTATTACAATACTCCATCCTTCTACTGAGTTACCTTATACATTGGTTTGGTTTACAGAAAATAAGGCCTAGGCAAAGGCTTGTGATTAAGGTGGTCTGTAGCCAGAATTAAATGTATAAATAACCATTCCAAGCAATTACAACAGAGAAAAAAGTCTTAGTTTATTTATGAAGCAACAATAAAATGGATGTAATGTAATTAAAAATAAAATAAAGTGATACAATTAACAGGTTCTTTAGACCTCAGTGTATCAGATAGGCTGTCAGTACCTCAAAAATGTTGGTACATTATGCTTTGCGATGCAAGCTTAAAAGAGATTTCTCCCCAAACAAATACTAGACTGCTTCAAGGAAGTATCAAAAATAGCAGAGTATCTAGACATTTCACAACAGTTATGAAAATTATCCAAAGAACCTATGACTTTCAGATTGAGGCCAATTTCCAAGGAGAAAAGAGGGGATATAAACACAGCCTGACCACTGTTTTCTGTATCCTCCCTTTGGCTTGCTAATAAATATGTAGTATAGTTCTGTGACATTATGCAGTTCCTGTTTTAGGAGCTGTATCACAAAAAAAATTCTAGGATGACAGACTGGTAATATATATTTGTTCTTTTAAATAATTAAAATGTGGAAGAAAAGTTCTGAAAGGGATCTTAATGGTAAGTCTACTGCATTTTTAGTATCTATGATAACTGAAGATAGTTCAATCCACCCATAAATGAATCAACAATATATCCCAACACTTCAGTAAAAAACTTTTTCCATTCATCAGGGAAAAGCTGTTTCTCATGGTGGCAGCTGAACAGTCAAGTCAACTGATGGATTATGGTTGAAAAAAATAAGGTAGAATAAAAAAACTAAGGTAGAAGTGAATATCACTATTTATATTTTCTCTTCATACATATTTGAATAGTTTAGTCAGTAGAAAGCATTAGATTGAAATGGGCACGGTAAGAGGAAATAATAGCAGGAGAAAGAATTCTCTGCATATAGTTGTTGGGTTTATTTAAAATAAGTGTATGGACGTTCATTATCATGCATACTTATGCCAGTAGCTCTCATCTGAAAAGAAATATTTACCTTCTTTTTCCTAGAATCTCCCCTGTTGGCACTTCAAACTCATTTATTTTTCTACTCAGCTGAAATACCTATGTATGCCAAATACCATATTCCTTCGTAATTACTCAGCACTCCACTAGCATAAATCTTTAAAAAGATTGTTCCCTGAGAAAGTTTTTGAAATGGCAAGAGCAGCACTGCTTTATTGCAGGTGCATTCAAAGCAGGGACATAAAAGTGAAAGCCTTACCACATCCTCTGGTGACAGACTGATGAACTCTTGGAAGAATAACATGGAAAACAAACATGAAAGTCAGATTTTGAGGCTGTCATTTCCCAATAGCAATGTGCCGGGCTCCAAAGCACTTGTTACTTGCAAAGGAAGGAGTATGTCAATTCCAGAAATAAGACAGCAAATGAAGAAAGCTAGGGGAAAAAAGTAAAACCACAAAAAGCTCTCAACTAGAACTTAGTCCTATAAAACTAGGAAGAGAAGCAGTTCTGATGGGACTTCTCACCACCTTGCAGGGCTTGGCTTTGCTACAGCAATTGGAGTTCTACTTCCAAGCTTCATGAACTTGATCTAAGTAGTTTATGAAACCCCACAAAATCCAACATTGGAAAGAAAAAGCATCTCTAGGGAGAACGTTCTCTTATGCGAAAAGCAAACAAGCCTACAATTTATACTTTCCATTGTCTAACTGTTTAGAAGAGTTTACTTAAGCAACACTTCCAGCTCTGTGGAGTTGTATGCTCATCATGTAGTGCAGTGACAGGACAAGGGGCAATGTTCAAGCTGAAAGACGGCAGGTTTAAATTAGATGTTAAGAAATCCTTTACTATGAGGGTGGTGAGAACTGGCACAGGTTTCCCAGAGAGGTTGCGGTAGCCCCCTCCCTGGCAGTGTTCAAGGCCAGGTTGGATGGGGCTTTGGGCAACCTGGTCTAGCAAAGGTGTCCCTGCCTATGGCAGGAGGGTTGGAACTAAATGATCTTTGAAGCCCCTTCCAACCCAAAGCATTCAATGATTCTATGTATTTTTTTTCCATAAATAACATCTTTTACACAAACAAATCCTATACACTTCAATCAAGTTTTATTTATTGTACATTCTCTCTCTGATGACCTAGATCCCCAGCTGCAATACATCAGTATCACACTTTTGATTTATGCAAACTGAAGACTGCACGTTTTCACTCCAGCTGCTGCACTGCCATTTCTGTAGTGGAAAATTGCAAAGCATTCAGCCATCTCCTGAACTACTCAGATCAGTAACTGAAAAAAATTAATACTAAAGTGAGCCCATAAAGAGGATTCAGGGAATAAGCAAGTCAATTCACATTATTATGTGTATGAACAATCTCGACATCAATCTACATCATTTTGCACAACAAAAATTAGCTGCTAAGAAAAGGAGACCAAGGTATACAAGTTATGAGAAAACAGTTCTGCCAGAAGAAAACAAATTATCATCTTGTGAAGAAAGGTAAGGGTGAAGTAATTACAACATAATGTTCAATACCTTAGATTAGAAAACGCTGATTTAATCTGCTCCCATCACTCCGCCTGCAGTACTCTTATTTAAGAGCAGTAACGGGATTATGAAGAAAATCCTCCCATCTCGACACTAATTCACATTGTTTTGGATGACCTAGCAGTTCTGGTGTATGTATACTGTATTCTTTCAGAGAAATCTAAACTGTAATCTGTTGTCCAGCCACGTACAAACATGGGTCAATCCCAAAAGGGAACATAAGCATTTGAACAAGCATCTGGTCCTTTGGACAACACAAACTACCGATTGCTTTTGATGCTTGTCTTGAATGGCATAAAGAGGGATACAAAGCCAAAAGAGCCACCACTATAACGTTTATTATAAAGTTTCTTCCAAAGGTTTAGATATAACCTATTATTAATGCTATCTGAAAAAGTGGCTAGAAATATTAATGAGGTGAGAGGACAGAGTCTCTGACAATGGTATCTGACATTAAGCCCAAAACTAAGGGCTGTAAACAGTCATTTTCATGGCCATTCTCTTAAACTAATATGAATTAGGCTGCCTAGCACTCACTTTATCTGCTACCTATAATAGCCAACTAGATTCCTTGTTTACTCAGCAAATATTTAAAGTTACTGGTCATCAAATAGATCAGTTATATTAACCTTCTACATCAGGTCAGCAACATGCTTGGAAAGCTTCTTATGAGCTCTGATCATACCTCAAACCCTTAACAACTTCTCTATACATCACAAGCCCAGGGTCAGGGAGTTAATGACATGTATTACCAGCATTCTCAAGCATGCAATTTAGAGAGAAGAAAAGTATAGTAATGGAGAGTGGAGGGAGCTAGTGTTCTAATAAATCAAATTAAGAGTGGAGCAGACTACGGGAGAATCACAGAAGCTATTTAAGAGCATCGGAACTATCATTGCTGAGATCAGTAAGTATTTTATATGTGTGAACCATGATAATGAAATAGGGAGGTCAGAGATATGGGGAAGCGTGTAGAGAAGCAATCTCAGTAGACTGAAAAGAATGCTATCACACATGTTTGGAGACATAGCCGTAAACTATTATTTAGAACATGAATTTCTAAATTCATAGGAATAGCTAGTCATATCCTGTAACAGCATCTTTGTAGGCACTCCTGTATTATTCCATATGGCACTGTTTGATTGACCAGTTTTTGAAGTGCTCCACCCCACCTCATCATTTAAGGTTTTAAATTATCATGTGCAAGCAGCAGGAAATTCTCTATGAAAACTGTGAGGTTTATTCATTCAATAAAACAAAGAAAATCTAAGTTCTTTCCACTCTCATGTCATGCCACTTGCTTTTGGTAGTTATTTTCTTTTCATACATTGCCACACCTCAGTAGGTCCCCAAAAATGCCTTAGCTCAAAATGAATCATGAAACTTGAGTCTTCTGTGAACAAGAAAAATATAAATTGTCTCTGTTATAAATAAAAGGAAAAGCAGTTGTGAACAAGCAGATCAAAGTAACTGATCCACATGTAGGTACAAGAAACACATTCATTCTTAGGTTTTGAAATAATGGAACACCACAGACTTACAGGATTTAATATCAAATGCAGAGGAGCTTTTAAGTCTGCACAATTTGGTGTCTTGTGTTTGGCTCTGATCAAAGCTGCTCTATGTACTTCTGTGTTCTGTAGAAGACACCAGTGATGAGTAATAAGAAAAAAAGATCCTAAATCACTGGTTCCACATAAAACCACAAGTAAACTCTTCGATAAGTGTGTACTCAGCAATCATTTCTCCCCATACTACTGACCTCCAGTACAATAAACAAAAAGGAACCAGACCAAAACCCCCTCACCACTGCTAACAGAAACCTGTAGCAGGTAAGCCACCAGCCCTTACGCAGAGCCAAGGCCTTTTCTGCTTCTCACCACACCCCACAAGTGAACAAGCTGGGGGTACACAAGGAGATGGGAGAGGACATAGCTGGAGTGGCTGACCATAACTAACCAAAGGGGTATTCTGTGCCATATGATATCATATTCAGCTTATAAGGGGCTGGGAAAAGGAGGGGAGAAGACAATCGGAGTGGTGGTGTTTGTTTTCCCAAATGACAGTTATGCATGACAAGTCCCTGCTTTCCTGGGGATGGCTAAACACCTGCCTGCCCACGGAAAGCAGAGAATGAGTTCCTTGTCTCACTTTGCTTGCTTATGCAGGTTTTATTTATCTATTAAACTGTCTTTATCTCAACCCACAAGCTTTCTCACTTTCAGCCTTCTGAGTCTCTCCCCCATCCCACTGGGGGACAGTGAGCAAATGGCTACATGATGCTTAGTTGTCAGCTGGGGTTAAACCAGGAAAATCATGAACTAAGCAAGACTAAAAGTTAATTTTACACTTTTGATACCACTGAATATACTAAGGCTTTGGGGACTGGCTATTTTTTCTTCTTTGTTTGATTTAAGCTCTCTTGACAAGTCTGGAAAGTGTAGTGATTAATAGTCATGGCTAGTTGTTACCACAAAGTCCTGAAGTTAGGTGATTCAGCTACCCACATGAGCCATTGCAAATTATTCACACATACAAGATCAATGTTTTTTTCTTTTTAATTGCTTTCCTTAACTTTCTGAAGACGACATCTTATTATAATTGATATCGTATTTAGGTAGCAGTTCATTCCAATTGAATAAAACCCTTTAATTACCTTTAAGTACAAAGTTTATTTTCATCTACTGCAATATATTAAAGCTCAAACAAGCAAAAGGCCAGAACGAGATAACGAGAACAGTGAAGTAAGAAACATTTAATTAAAAAGAAAATACAGGCAAGACTTTGAGGAGTTCATTACCACTTGTCACAGCTCTCATGAACAATGCTGCATCGCTTTGAGTATTAATGCTGGAGCTCTCCCCAACCCAGCTAAACCATTCATGCCTACTCTCACTGTTGATGAGGCAGTCAGGTGGATTTAATAGATACGCCATCTGTCTGTCTGAACAAGTTGTGATGGTAATGCTGTTAAAGCTTAGAAGGAGCTATTTGCACAGAAACCAAGGCTGTGTGGACTAAAGAAAAGCTTATAAAAGAAACAAAGCTCGTTTTCCATTAAACCGTATTCCTAATTAAGCATGTAATATTTCAACTGTAAAGACAGTACCCCATATCTACACCCCTTCTCATTTCCCAGAGTCACAGATTCAAGGCTGCTTCATAGCACACCACCTTTTGAAAGCAATGCTCACTATTAAACCTGGAGATCCGTGAAGGAAGAATGTCATCTGCATGTAACAAAGATCAATTTGTCTCAGTTACTCCTATAGATCTTTTCATTCCCTCCTCTAAGCTGAGGGTTTGGCTTTTTCAGTTTATCTTGAGAAATACTTTTAAGTGAAAGGGGTAGAAAAGGTAAGGAATGGGAGGAAACCAAGGTAGGTTAAAAGGTTCTTTGAGTAGATAGAGCTTTATTAATCTCTGATAGCTTTAGTAAACATTAGGCCTGAGGTAAACAGCCCCGCATGTGACTTGTAAAGACAGATGATGAACATGCAGGTGTTAATTTGTTTTTTCCCCAGGAAGTCAGGAACTCTCCAGTTTTCAATGTCTCCTAAATAAACCTGTGTCTTTAGATCATTTGGAAAAACATGTTTGTGCTCTTTGCACCATCCAACGTAAGTTTCTTGAGGAAACCCAAGGCAGATGAAGGAAGAGGATGACAGGGGCACTTTGAAACCACTCGTATTTTGGCAAAAGCCAAGTTTTGTGTGACACAGTTTCTGAAAGGCACTGGCAGTTTACAAGTAATGCTGCAAGGCTGAACATCATACTTATGACTACGCTCCACATACCAGTTGTTGGTGCCATCCCAAAGGATTATCCATAATCACATGGATTACTGGAGGCTTAGAAGGAATTAATGGATTTTATATGTTTTTGTACTTATCCTTCCTTCAATTCAGTTAATGTGAAACATTATCCCACTGCTGACCTCCAACTAACTGTCTACAGCTATGGGTCACTTTCAGTTGGCATTTTAGTTATTTGCAAAGGTGTACAAACTTTAAGTGTTTTCCACTAGTAATAAAAGGTTGAAATCTGCTTCATTTGGCGAGTCTTCTCAGACTGTTATTTTATCTTTTCATACATCAAGTTACTATAATACAGTTTTACACAAAGTAAACTTCACACCAAAATTAAGTAGTATTTCAAGTTATGCTAGAGTCAATCTAAGTCTTCAACCTTGAAGACTATAAACTTTATCCCGAGCATTTTCCCCACATCCATAACACTACTGTATCTTGAATTACAGGAGAGATTATCTTTATTTTTTTCCCCTTCACAAGCCTTTCACTGAGAACATAAGAGGAAAATTAAAAAGTCACTCATCTGTAAATACTGGCTCTCAAATCGGCTTGTAGGATTCTAGACTAAACTTCTTAATTAAAAATATACATATATAGATCCTTCTAGAGTGACGCAGGTTGGGAAGGCTTGTAAAGCAATAACAAGTAAAAGCATTAGCTTCCCTTTTTCTCTGTTTGCATGCTGCCTGGGCATCTGCCCCTCAGAAAGGAGAGCTCAGTCACTTCATTATCGGGCACCACCTGAGCTGGTTCCTTACAACAGCTTGCAGATGTTCCCTCCTACCTTCCTTTTCACTTCACCCAAAATAGACATCCTCCCCTCTCAGGTCACCCTGATTTCTTTTTGCAGCTAAGTCCTCTGAAGCCTGTTGCCGAGCTCCCTCTTTTCCACGTTCTCCTCCCGCTCCTGTACCTGTTTGAACCAACACTTGGTGTCAGTCACCCATGTCTCCGATGGCTCTTCCGCCCTGTTCTCACTGTCGTCTTCTCTCCAGCAACCTTTAAATTAATTTGTCTAAACTCTAGCTGTTTCTGTAAGAACTCAGTGAGCCTGGGTGGGGAGGCTTCTCCCTCTCACTCCCTTGGAAAGCATACAAGACCATCATTAGCCAAGTTCTAGGAGGCCAATTTGCTCAGCTGCATCAGGCCATGGTGCCCCATGCTACCATGGAAACGATGGCCAAAACCAGGACTCAGGCATATATTATTCAGCAGGCTGTTTGCATTTTGCACCTTTTCTGTTCATGAAGCTGGTTGCTAATGCAACCTTGCTAGCCGCAGAGCTGTTTGAGGGGAACATCTGTTATGCTCTTTCAACCTCTCCCCTAATGATAGGCACCAAAACACAGAGCAGCTTTTATATTCACATACGCAGCATACTAAGTATCTGCTATCCATTGTTGCTAACACTGAATAAGTGCCTGGATCAGATGTTAACAGGTAAACAAGGGATTACACTTCTTTCCCCCCTTCCCCAGCACACTCATCATGTTGCTTCAGACCCAAGAGCAGCATCTACCCCGACCAGAAGCAGAAACCAGCAGGGTGAGGCCTAATGGGAGAACTGGTAAAATACAACAGATTACTACCAAGTCACATAAGGAGCTTGTGTAAAGTTTCTATTGGGTGCTTTGACAATAGCTTCTTTTCTCCATGGTAGCTCTAAGTTGAGATTTTGTTACCACACTGAACACTGTAATGCATTGTCCTGCCAAAAGATGTTGACAGCATAAAAATTGTTTACAAGAATTTTCTGGAAACACTAACATTCAGCAGCTCTGGCATCTTTTCTCACTTTTTATTTCCCTAGTATCTGATTAAGGCATCTTACCTTTCATGACTGTACAAAATTGTTTAGTATTGTGAGTACAACCTTTAAGCTTTGAATGCATAGCATGAAATACTGGAAAAGCTTAACGTTCCATTTCTTCTTATCAAGATTGTGTACATAGTGGACTGAGAAACTGTGGAAATGCTTTACTAATTTAACACTGGTTTTTGTTCAAGGTCCACTGATACAGACTGTTATTATTCAATACAGAAAACAGCTCTTCCCCAAAATAGTTTAAAGATGAGAGAAAACATACTAGAAGAGCCTTAGCCTCTTCACTTTCTTTTAAGTTAACTATGTAGCATTAGTAACATAGGCTTGCTACACTTTCCTTAACCTCTCCATACTAAGTTGTCACTTCTTCCACTACCAAACATTAAATTCTAAGCTTTGACATAGACTCAAACATCAGATGTACTTGTTGTACACTGAAATAATAAAAGCCATTAGTAAATACCTATTGTCATCAATTTTTTGCTAGTGCAATGCTTATACATGAGGATTAAGACACATCCATCTTGAGTAATCAACTTGATCATCTACAAGAGTAGACTATTTATCCCCTCAAAAACATCTAGTAATCAGAGGACATTGACAGCAAGTTCTCTGCTCAGAAACCCTATGATTCTCCTTAGCTGCTGGTCATGGTTTTACTTGAGTGGCCAACAAGCACAGCTGCAAAACCACTTGTAGAAGCAGGGCCTCTCTGACTCAAGCAGGTTGCCTTCTGCACTTGGATTTGTTCTCACTACCATCGGATACTAAGCTGATGTTTAGCCACAGCTTTCTAACAGGACAAGGTAATTTAGTTTTAAATCAAAAGAGCATTTTAACTTGGATAAACGAGAGGGCCATTCAAAGTGAAAAGAGTTAAAACCGCACTCTGTTCTAACACCAAACAGAAAGGGCAAAGACCAAAGCAAAGAGAATTACTTCCTCAGCTTTACCACTGTTTCTTCTGCAATTTCTTTTTAATCAACATGTCTCTTACTGGCATCCTCAGCTACCTTACAGAGCTTTTGTGTCATTCAATGACCAATGCAGCCTATTATTACCCCAAAAGTTGAAAAAATTGCAGTGATAGTTTTTGTCAGAATTTAAGGGACTTAAATCATTGGAATTCCATGGAAAAAAAGAACTTAAGGTTTGTTGTGGCTTTTTAAAAAATTTATTTTTGTTCCACCACTCTCCCGCCCACTACTGCTACATGTTTTCTGCATCTATGGAGGAAAGGTTTTTGTAACTAGATATTGTCTCCCCCAGATGCACTTGAGTTGCTAGTTCTCTCTCAAATAAGTGAAGAAATTTGCAATCTCAACCTGTAAGGCACTTCAGAGAAATCAATAATAGAGGTTCAGTTCTCAGTGTACAATTCCACCTACTTGCAATACTGCTTGTGAATACATACACAGGTACAAAAGGCCATGGCAATCTACAGCTCTTCAAATTGATATTCATTTCACTTTTTTAATGTTTCCATGAACAGCCCGTTTTTCTCTGTACAACCATGCCCCTTCTATCATCTTCTTTTAAAGGAAAAGAACTGCTATTCTCTGAAGCAGCATCAAAAAATATTTTTAGACATTTCTAGTAGGTTTTCCTGTGATTACAATAGTTGTTAGCCTTGTTCTAAGATTACTGTTTTCCACCAGTCTCAGAAGTGAGACTCTTCCCATGTTAACTAGTTGTTTTTTCGGGGAGGAGGCAGCAAAACAAAAAGGGGCTCCCAAGGCTTCATTGTCTTTGATTTTTCAGAGCTGAAAAATAGGTTCTGTTAAAGTCTCTAGAGATGATCGCCTTGAGATGAAGTATTAATTTATTTTTATTAAAAAGTTTAAGGAAAAGCCAGCAGTTGCCTTGACCATTTCACTCTCTGTAAATGCGTATTTATTTTCCGGACTTCGAGGTTGCTGGCTGAGAAGACTTTTTAAAAAAACAACCCAGCAAACGGCTTTTATCCTTGAGAGAGGAAGAAAACAGTATAAATATCAAGGTAGAGTGGAAGGGGAGAATGAAAGGACATAAGATCATATCAAGATCCTCTCAAAGAAACAGAATTATTTGCTTGCTGCATCAGCCTTCAACAGAAATACAGTACTAACACCGTGAAGCTAATGCCTACATGTTACACCAAACAATTTCATACAAGAGCTTTTTTTACAAGTCTTAGATTCACTTCCTATTTCTGTGGGTTGAATGACTTGCAATATATTTATATGGTTATAATGCAGACAGAACATCCAACAGAATTTTAAACCAGTTTAGGATAAGAATAAATTTCATACAAAAGACTTATTTTATGGAAGCCTATCTCTTGGCTTGTAGAGGTTCATATTTCAAACATCAATCAATAGATTGAGGAAATAAAAAAAATGGTCATTTAGAAAATAAGTATACGTTAAGGTATCTGTAGGTTTTAGTGTGGCAGTCTTTCAGAAGTGTAGTGCAGCATAGCAGGGAGGGGAATGAATAATCTAGCACAGAAAAAACACACTATGGCAAATCCAAATTCCAAAAAGATAAGTAAACAGCCATAATCAAGTCAATTCATTGTACCTTTGTTATTTAAACTACAGCAGTCATGAAAATCGGGGGGGAGGGGCTAGAGGGAGAATCATATCATACAATTGTGTGATTCCTGCTGCAGTTTTTATACCTGAATCCAAAGAACTCCGAACAAAGCAAGAAGCTTCAGTATACTTTTTTTTGTAAAAGAAGGGAAAGCTAACTCCAGTTCAAGCTAAAGACATCATTGTATTTCTCTGATAACGCTTCCAACTGCCATTTGGATTCTAGTATTGCCATGTAGAAAAGCACTGGCAATACACCATGGCTTGCTTCCTTGTGAGGTGGCCATTCAAGACCTTAAGATTCACTGTTCCTTCACTACTACCTACTTCCCTTTATGCAATCTTCAGAAATTAAACATCCTTGATATCAATATAATAATGAGTTAAGGTTACACTTGTAGCCTTCTGTCACCTAATCCTAAAGTGCACTCCAGCTGACAGACATTTTGGAGCTCTTGTTGAGCATGAAGCGGCTTCCCTGTTTGCTCTGAGAGCAGGATCACTCTCAGCAACCTGTGGAGCAGAGCTGAAGGGACATGGTTTTCTGTGGAAGAGAATTCTGTTTCCAATTGGCCAGAAAGCTCTTTTTCTTTTAAGGACATGTCACAGTGGTCTGACCTCACTATCTAATCAAAAGCTGAAGCAATGTAAATAAAGAAAATTTATTGGGGAGGGAGGAAGGAGGGAAATCAGATTGAACAAATTATATGGTCTGTGTTACAAGTCTCATTTAGCTATCACCAAGAATTCAGATCAGAAAGGGTGCAACCTGGAATACAGCTAGAAAAAAAGCAGTTTTGCTTTTCTTTTACATGCTTGACCGAAGCCTTGCCTTCTGAGTACTGTTTGAAACAGGTCTTTAAGGAATTTAGGATTTGCCCTCGGGCAAAGGGATGATCCATACAGAGCATCACTTGAGATCCAATATGGACCTCAGACATTGTATTCCTCACCTTTGAGGGCGTTCTTAGGAAGTATTATATCCTAATTTATATGCTAGGTTACAAATGTGCCATCAGTAACAATTTATGGAGTTTTTGACATAATATTGCTCTTCTTGGTGCAGGAAACCTCTTGGGGATGACACACACATTCCCACCAGGGAGCTGAAAACAAAGATATGTATCAGAGTTACCTTTTCAGGCTTCATGCTAAGCCAGTGCCCCTGCTAGTAAGAAATATGTAAGGTATCTCTACACTTACAGAACTAGAGTTTAGTTTTATTGCTCCGAGGAAAACATGGTAGATATGCTTATATACATGACTCACCCAGTTCAGCAGCCTGCATCAAGCTTAAAGCAGGTTAGAAAAGCCCTAAAGTAAGAGAGAATTATGCCTGCATGATATCTGGAAATGTAAAGGAAGGTAGCTTCTTTGCATGACTCATACCTTCCTTCATATAGTAGTACCAGAAGTCATTGAGAAAAGATTTGTGCCATGCTTGCAGTTTTTCCTTCCTGAGAGTTTGAAAACTGAATACGCAAAAATAATTTCTGAAGGTCAGCAGTGACTGCTGGAATAAAGTGCTGCGTCACCCTGGAAAACTACAAAAGATGATGGAACACACCACTGCTAATACCTACTGGTACCCACTGGACACAGTGGCAAAAAAAAAGGTAAAACCCACCCTAAAACCAAGCCAACAATACAACTACAT
Organism: Zapornia atra; assembly: GCA_013400835.1. NCBI lineage: Eukaryota > Metazoa > Chordata > Aves > Gruiformes > Rallidae > Zapornia > Zapornia atra. The sequence continues at coordinate 30,409 of VZTU01006182.1, read as the reverse complement.
ATGCAGAAATATATATGGGATGTACCTGCTACACAGATGCTTGATACCCGTACTCAACAGGATGAAATTAAGGAAATTAAAGATGACAAATTAAAGCAAAAAGACACAGAGAGAGCACATGGACAAAAAGAGGGAAAGCAATTAACTTGGCCTGAATAACATTCAGAATACATGACCAAGTATTAATAAGGAGGATGACTTGTGCCTGCAGCAGAAGGTGCACAGCATGCATGCTTTCCTGTTAGCTACAGTGCTGATTCTTGAATACAGACAAAACAAACAGGAAATCACTTGAAAACAAGGCAAAGAATGCAGGGACGATGCCAGAGGACAGAAGACAAGTCAAGTGTTTAGCAAAGAAAGAGGATAAAGTCATTTAGATGAAGAAAGAGAGTTCCATTTTTCATAACTGCATCCTTTGGATGTAATGCAAGGAGAATGTGCAATAAACTTGACAGAATAATCTCCCTGGCTCAACCACTAGCTTTTCCTTAAGGGGAAGCACATGAGAAAAAATCGGCAGCTTAAGATGCCTTAGATTCAGCAGGAGATTGAAGTTTCTCCTTAAAGCAAAGCCCAGAGAAACATTTTTCCCGAAAGATTTCACGTTTTAAGACAAGCAAAAAGGTAGTTCAGGAATTAAGTTCCAACATGCCCTTGTGGAAAGGCTTAAGTACTGATTGATGGCAGGCTGAAGTTGCTTAGACTTAGAAGCATTTTGCCAAAGCAGGAATCCTAAAACATCTGTATTCACTGTACACCAAGAGTAACTATTCAACAAGAGCAACACAGAGCAAGGCTGAACCTTGCAAAGGCAATCAACAGCAGACATGATTACTGTTCATTTCAACACCGGTTGCAACGGGCTTGCAATTTGGTAGAAGCAGCCATCCTGCTGCACCACAATTACACAATTAGTGCACAAAAGATATGGCATGTAATAGATTAAAAATAAAATCAAATGTGCAGGTTTATAATCTCTATATGTTCACATTCTCCTCCTGAGAACTTTAACTTACATCTAGGAACAGTATTCTTGAGTTTTAAATGCAAATGTGCAAGATGACTACACATAAATACCTTGTGGTAGTTGAAGTTAAGGGCAGCACAAGAGCTCAGACAATTGAGAACATTTATACTATCCTGGTATTAATAAACCTCTACAACTATTTTCATGTGAATTCATATGCCACTAAACTACTCTATTAGCTTGCTGCTTTCTAAAATGGAGATTATTTGTTAAAGAATATCAAGATAAAGAAAGAGACATCAAGCACAACAGACCAAAGCTTTTAAAGAAATACATCAAAGTCAGGCAGGAAGAGGAACAGAAATAAATTACAGAAGAAAATAGCACATAAACTGCTGTTGAAGGTACCTGCAAGGGAAATGGTGGCTCTGGAAGGAAATCATGCTCACACAAAATACTCACAAATTGTTTCTGAAGCTGATCACTCTCCCCTCTACAAAACATCATGAGCTTTGCGTTTCAGTAAGGTATAAATAATCTGAATTACAACAGTGCACAAAGTACTTGTAGGTACATTCCTTGACAGATCTCCATACAGGGAAAAGTGCCTGTTTGAAACCACTGAGCATCAAGTCATCTGGGAGAAAGCTCTGATTTTCAGAACAAGAACCTGGTATTAATCATCAACAAGGTCTAGTTGAAACAAAGGATCTAGCATACTACCTGTGCAGAAAATGAGAACTGACTGAAGCCAATGCCTCAAACACAGAGTGTGGCCAGAACTCATGAAGAAATACACACTCCCTTGAAGGCATCAACACAACTGGGCAAAAAGTTGTTTCATGAAAAATCACTCAAATCAGAAGGCTAACCCTCACCCCAATAATCTTTGAATAATAATAAATAACCCCATATTTCCTTTAAAGCTACAGCTTTAGAGAGGAGATTATATTTCAAGCATCATTCACAAACATCCCTTTCTGCCTCAGACTCCCCTGCCAGGGCTGCAGATTTCCCAATCATTTCAAGATTACTTTTCTACTAAGAGTTTCCTAGCTGCAAAACATTTTGGTTTTTTGAGAGGTGATACAAATGTAATACACACATTAAGCTCTGATAATAGCCTACAGAAATAAAGTGCAGGATAAGTGGGAAGAATGTACATTAATTATTTCATACTGGCTTTGTCCCCACAAAGCCTGCTAACCTACTAGCTCCTTGGAGAGAAACTCCACTCCGTGGTGTCATGTTTCCACAGCAAGCACAGAAGCCCCACAGAATATGGGGACAGCTCCAGCCTGACTCAGTTTCTAAATACCAAGCCTATGTATTTCCCATTGTGAAGTCCTGCTCCTTCACTGTGCTGCTTTCTCCACTGCCTCCTCACCATGAATCCCTACTAGCTCTCAGTGAAGCCTTGCTGAGTGGACAGAGTGGGACTGCTCAGCAGGGACAATTCAGGGTTCTGTCAAAAGCAAGGACTTGCACAGAGCACAGCCAAGCTACAGGAACAGCAATTCCCAACAGCACATGGATTACAATTACCTCTTTGTATCCATGGGAGCTAGAGGGAGACATCCCTTCATGCCACAAGACTATTCTACAAGTGCTGTGACAGGCACAGGACTGCTCTCAAGGCACTGCAGACAAGGAACCGGTTATGCTGAGCTCTGCACAGCACCCTCTGCAGCAGGTCAGGTCTCCAGGATTACATACCACTTTGCTGGTGTGGTGCACAAGTCGCAATAACTTGTCCTGAAGATCAGTCATTAGCAGAACCAAACTAAAAGAGCCTCTCCCTACAGAAACCCACATATCCTCTCACAAGAGGGAAACCCCAACAACTACATAAAGGTATGGAGAAAGACTGGATATGAAAGCTATCCCAGCTGTTTTCCAGAAACTACAGTACAAGTGCATTGCGTGGCACAATCACAGAATCACAGAATCACAGAATCTTAGGGGTTGGAAGGGACCTCAAGAGATCATCGGGTCCAACCCCCCTGCCAAAGCAGCTCCCTATCTCATATTACATAGATAGGTGTCCAGACGAGACCTGAATATCTCCAGAGAAGGGGACTCCACCACCTCCCTGGGCAGCCTGTGCCAGGGCTCTGTCACCCTCACTGTGAAAAAGTTCTTCCGCATGTTGGTGCGGAACTTCCTGTGCTCCAGCTTACAGCCATTGCCCCTTGTCCTGTCCCCACAGACCACTGAAAAGGGGCTGGCCAATTCCCCCTGCATCCCATGTCTAAGATATTTATAAACACTAATTAGGTCCCCACTAAGTCTTCTTTTTTCCAGGCTGAACAGACCCAGCTCACTCAGCCTTTCCTCATAGGGGAGATGCTCCAGACCCCTAAT
>VZTU01006182.1:0-26909 GCA_013400835.1 Zapornia atra | reverse complement strand
GGTTATTCCTCCCCAGGTGCAAGTCTTTACACTTGCTCTTGTTGAATTTCATTAGGTTTCTCCCAGCCCAGCTCTCCACCCTGTTCAGGTCTTGCTGGATGGCAGTGCAGTGTTCCTGCGTGTCAGCCACCCCTCCCAGCTTTGTATCATCAGCGTACTTGTTGAGGGTGGATGCTATTCCCTCATCAAGGTCGTCAATGAAGATATTAAACAGGACTGGACCCAACACCGAGCCCTGGGGAACACCACTAGTCACAGTGGTGTTCACACTCTCTCATTATTCTAGTGTAGCAAAACTGAGTACACTGTAGAGAAAAATCAGTTCTTATGCAATAGTTTCCTAAGCCCTGTACTTTGTGATATCACACACAAGTATTTGAAGATCCTCTCAGAAGACAGTATTGTGCCCACCACTGACTCCTGGATCACTTCCTCCAACTGTGCAGCTGAGGAGACAGGCACATTAGTCCTTCCCAGACTGCTTAATTCCTCTGTTCTTGTGTTTCTCTTATTTGAGATTCAAATCATGCTCAAAGGAGCCTCAGAGCACACTAACTTTGCTTTAAAAAGCAAACACACATCCATCTTTCTGCACCTTTGCTAGCAGAAGTTACCTAGGCTAGTGCCCTTGGGGGCTTGCAGCAGGCAGAGCACAGCCAGGAGTCAGCAGATCTGGGAGCTCCTTTCCAAAACACAGATTTGTTATTTAAAGGGTTTACAACACTCTTGCATTTGCCCCAACACACAGTGCAGGGACACACCTGAAGCCCTGAGGAGTATTCCAAATGCCAGTGGCAAGATCCTAGAGAACAGAGAACCAGTACTTCCCTCTAGCCAAAATAAAAAGATATTTTGGGTGAGGGCTTTCATGAATTAACAGGGGATTAGTCATACCATCTCTTCGAGAGACACTGTGCAGTGTCAAGCAATGTGTTAATAAAGGAGAGGAATGTGTCAGAAGAGAAGGGGAAGAGAAAGCTGTAATATACCATAACTCTTCCCCTGAATTTTAATTTCTGAGTACACGGTTCAAGAAAGATCTGCACAATACTAGAAAGCTTCATGTTAAGAGCAGAGCCTTGCATTTTCTGCACACTCAGCACCAGGCCCCCAGGCAGTAGTTGTTATAGCAACTACTCTTTAAAGATCTTACAACTGTCCTGAGCACCCAGGAAGATGTCACACTGGGCAAGAAGTATTTGGGGGTCAACATTTCACATTATTCTAACATACATCTACATAAGACAAAGGTTAGTATATATAAAGGGCATGGAACCAAACAATTGTTATTCTATTGGGTTTCTTATGTTTAATCTTACGATGGTGTTTCAAGGTAGTCTTCCTCTTTACCACCCAATTCTCTAAACAGGATGAATTACAAGACATCCTTAATGGACATACTAGGCTAACAATAGGAAGGAAATTCACATCAATTTTATAAAAGTTGATGTCAAAATACCCATTCCTTCCTTCAGCCCGTCAGTGCTTTTTCCTCACTGCCATCTCAGAGCCCCAGTCAGCACTCCTCAGACCCGAAAAACACAGCCCTTCCCCATCCTACCGAAATGAGATCCTCTTGGTGAAACACTGGAGATGCATAAACTTCAGGGGACAGATCAAGCAATCCTTCATCCTCAGCCAGGGAGGCAAAAGCGCTGTCTGCTGAGAGCATGCCTGCATCCCTGCACAGCAAGGACCCGCTTTCCCCAGCACCTGTCCCAGGACTGCCAGGAAGGAGATGGTGGGTCATGGCCAGGAGTGATGCCTCAGAGCAAGGCAAGGCAGGCAACAGGCTGGCAGCACAGCCCAAGTCGTGCTGTGAGGAAGGCACACAGAGCAGTTGCAGCAGGCTGAAGGCAGAAGTCTCCTGGTAGCAGTTACAGTCCCTAGGGTGTTTTCTTGGCCAAAACAATACAACTTTTCTCAAAGGGATATGAAGGTCTGCCTCACACTTGATCAACAGCTTCTTGAAGCGTTAAGACAGCATTAGGCTCAACATAAGCAATTACATGGGTCAACAGGTACTACTAGGACATAGGAATTTTCTGGCACTTCCACGGGTTCTCCTGCATCACGGTCAGATTTTAGGTGTTTTGTTGGGGGCAGGGGGCAGGTGGTTGTTGTGGAGTTTTTATTTTGTTCAGGGGTTTTGTGGGGTTTTTGTGTTTGGTTTTTTTTTTTAATGGGGTAGAGAGAAGCCTACCAGTAAGCTGCCAGTAAAGACCCATGAATTAGCCCCATCTGGCATTTGGGCTCAAGACATATTTGCTATTTTACTTCCTGAGTTTATATTAGAAATTCAGGAAGTTTTCACAGTTTATATAGAAGTCTATTGCACATAGCTCTGCTATTCCATCCAAACCTAACATTAGGGCCATCATGACAATTTAAAAGAAACCCATTTTTCCTCCACTTCAAATAGATAAGTTGCTTGCATATAAGCATTCCTCTTCCTAGACCTTGAAATGATTGCCATATCATGCATAGTGAATAGCATGCCAACACAACTCCACCCAGGCTGCACTAATGCACATTCACTACTTACAAATTCTCAGATTGGATTTCACCTTTATTTGCATCACTGGCAATCCAGTTATACAACCCATGGATAGCAGTAGGTGGCCCACTGACAGATCTGTGTAACTAGATATTTGAGTTGTGCTCACAGAACTGGGCATAGCATTGTTCAAGACACTCAAGTTNAATTGTGTTCTTCAACTTGTGGGTCCTGCACCACCTCCTGTTGAATTTGCTGACACATCTCCATCACATAATTATGCTTCAGTTGCTTCTCTTTCTGCCAAATCCAGTCTATTTAGACTGAAGTTCTCCATGCCAGAAGACTGCCCCAGGCTCAATTCTTTTGCAAGCTTTCAAGCTTGACTGGTTCAGCTATTTCTAAGAATAAGGTGAGAAGAAAAATACGTATGTTGCTTAGCTCAAAAACAAACCCTTCCCTGCTTCCTACAAATAAAACATTCCTTTGCAACTCTGACACTGATACAGAGGGCAGAAATATGTACAAGCCTTGTTGCATGAGGAAAGAACAGAATACAGTCCCTTAAGTGTAATGATTAGCTCTCAGTGTAATTTTGAAAGTCATAATCAAGCATTTTAAGTTCAATAGTGCTTTATATTCAACATTAATGCTCCTTTTATATGGAGACACAACTTTCTGGTTGTAACAGGCAAAAGTATTGTTTAGTATTTTATACATGGTTGAAGGCCAGCATTAATATGCATGTATATGATATCTTTACATTAGTTGCATATAACATATTATACTACACACCTATAAGCATTACTCAGAATTTTATTGCTTTTTTAAAAGCCTTTGCCTTAACCTGAAGGAAAGGTCCCTCTTTTCTTTGTGAGCCATCTACTTCACTCCATATTGACACCAAGAACCAAGCACGGTACTAGACACACATTCAGAAGCATGCTTGTCTTGCTGAGGTCTCTCAAAGTTTAGGAAGCTTGCATGCTTTAGAAAGCTTCCCCTGCAATCTTCTGAAATAGACTATCAACAAAACACTCAGTTGCATCCTCCACTCAGTGCAGTAGTAGTATGGGGAACCAAAAGCTCAGAGTCCTAATTCTTGCTAGGGTCACGCAGATAGGTCAAAGACTTGGCCTTCTGAAACTGCAGTAGGCAAGTCTTTTTGATTAACCAGGAATGACCAAGAGCAAGAGGCCCAAACCTGCTTCTGCTTGCAACTTTGCCTTTTAAGCTCAGCTGGACATAATGTTCAGTTGTTTATACTTCCCTCTTCTCAGAAAATCACTGACTTCAAGAGTTAGTTTGACAGTGGTTTCTCTACACACAATCTCTTGCTGTAAGGGGCATGCCAAGTCACTGGATCTAGATTATTAGAGTACAACTTTCAGCAAGGCTCCTTTTAAAGACACATATGAAATTGCAGTTAATAAGACATGTTCACGAGATCAGTTATTCTTTAACACCAATTTAGAGCTGGAAGATAATACCACATTGTGATCAACTCCAGGCATAAACAAAGGCAGCAGTTACCTAGAGAAGCAGACTGTCACAAAACAGCCTTCCCCCAGTCCTGCCTACACCAGAGCCCCAGAGATGCAGATGGATGTTGCTGCAAAATGCAAGTAGGCACTGCTGGGCAGCAACTGGCCCCACATACAGAAGTGACAGAGGTCTCTGGCCTGCCCTGTCCAACCCTCAAGTGCCCTGGCAGCTGCAGCAGCAATGCAAGGCTCTCCAGAGCTCTTCCCTGACCCACTGTCCCAACTCCAGCCTATTATCTTCCCCTTGCAAAGTGAGGAAGATACTTGGCTTGACAAGCCCTGGTCTTTGTACTTATAGTCACCTGTCATCTTCACACCCCATCAGCAGCTTTGCTGGCTCCAAACAACAACAGCTCTAGGCAGCTAAACAGCCTGAGGCAGCACAGGCTGGGAGCAGCAGGAAAAACTCCTTTCCCATACCTGACTTCAACAGCATCTCTACAACTACCAAACTGAAGTAATTTTGCTTTTCTACTTTTGGTGAGGACTATTCCCATCTTCAAGAACATCCCAGTTGTGACAGAAGCAGACTATTTGCCCAATGAGGCACATTTCAATACCTTAACACACAGGTCCCATAATAGTCACGCAGTACAACTTAAGTCAGTTAAACCCACTAAGATTCCCTACAGGACTGACCATCATCATCACTGAGGACAGGAACTGTGACAATATTACAGAGGTGTGCACTTGAAGATCCTTCCATCCTGAGGGCTCCAGCCCCCCACCCAAACTGGACAGGCAGCAACACCAAGATATAGCAGTCCCTCAACAAGCTGCCTAGGTCCCTCAGAACACAACAGACAAGCAGCATGCATGTGACAAAGCCAATCTTACAGACATGTCTATCAGATATATTGCTTTATATAAAAATATGAAAGAGATACCAGAAATATCATAAAGATCACAAAATACCTTGCCCATATGTACAAGGTGCACATGTGCGAGTGTACAGAAAGACATCTAAGAGGTCTGCACTGCCAGATTCCTTTGGTGCTATGTATCTTCTCATTCTGCTCTCCCTTGTATGAGTGACTCAGTCATATGTTCCCTAAGGACAGAAACGTCTATTGGTGGTGATGGGGAAAAGGCAGGGACATTTCTCTCAAGCTACAACAAAGCAACATTCTGCCAATACTGCAGTCATTACCAAATTGTTTTTCAAGCACCGGGGGGGCGGGGTGGGGGTGGGGAAGATCCTCCCTTTTAGTGCTACAAAGAACATACGCATTTCCATAAATCATACAATCAGCATTTACAGCACAACATCCCTATGAAAAGAGCCCATCAGCTGAAGTCTTAATTTGTTTTGCCTAAGTGCTCAGCTCCTATTAGCAGGGATTACATCTTGCTCTTAAACAGTGAGACTCTGAATTTCACATTTTTAATAAAGCTTGTTTTTCTCTGCCAGAATGCCATTCAAATCAAAATGTTTTTCACTACCTTCTTATTTTCCTACTGACACAATTACTGAATTAGAGTTTGCTACATGATTTTCATATCCATTCCTTAAATCAAACCGCTTATTTGATGTTGAATTTTCTACACATACCAATTTCATAAAGCATCCTAATTCAATGTTTTTACACTATAGGAGGAACACCCCTCTCTGCCTTCACATGATTTTTTCAGACAAGTCTTTCAGAAGAAAGTTGCACAGATAAATTTATGTGAAAAAAACACTAGCATATGTTAAGCAGCTGTCCTTTCTTTGGCAAGACAAAAGTTCTCTCAGCGTTCAGTAGGCAGCAAGGTTGCTAAATGCAGCTACCAACTCATTTTTGCTGGTCCTGAAAAAAGTTTTTAGGAACCACTGAGTAATATTGTGAGCATGCCAGGCTTCAGTCACTCATTCTCGAGGGCAAAGTCATGTTTTCAACAAAGCTGTTGGGTGGTTTCAGAATTAAACCTTTATCACATACATAAAAAGAATCATTGACTTGTCTATGAGCTGCTGGTGCCCACACAAATAGCAAGCTGAGTAACATCTGATAAGATATTTGTCTGCTGCGTCAGTATATCATATTGAAGAATAATCTCTGAAGGACACATTCACTGCAATAATCAAATTCCACATCATTCTTCAGTAAATACATTTTCCAGAAGATACAGGACCATTCTAACATCAGATCTAGTTATTTTAAGGAACTTTCAGTTTGGGCCATTCTTTCATATGTAAAATTACAAGCATGTTCTTTTAGCTACTTAATTGCACCAACACCTAAACAGCATTCCCCTAGGCTAGCCATCAGGTAGAGTGCTTTAAAGCTATATTCACAACAGAAAGAAAGGAAGCTAGGGGTTCTTTTCAAAATTTGCTTCAAAAATATATTGCTGTGACAGTAGCCACATAAGCAAAGGACGAAATCATTAGCTGAACTCCATATCTGAGTAACAGAGAAAAAAACAAAGTACGCATTAACTCTTCCCAGCCACCAAAGACACAGTTCACCTAATTCATCTTCCAGTTACTGTGGATTATTTTTTTCCTTTTAACCACAACACTGCCTGCAGTCACACAACAGTCATAAAAGAGGAAGGGAAACAATTCTCAACACTAACTAGCTATGATATCATCAGGTAACCTGGGGTCACATCAGCTATTGATTCCCATGACTCAAAGCACAAAACCAGTTTGAGGTGAGTTTGTCCCAATGTGTTCATACACTTACTGGAGTCTAAAGTATGCACGCGTAGCAGAATGCATGATCTAGCCATTTCTCTTGCAGTGCCTCCCTTCCCCAGCATTTACAGGAAGGCCTCTATAATCTGAATCTGCATATAACTTAGGAGAATTGCAATTTTGTTTCATACATTGTCACAAACAAAAACATCATCTATTGAAAACTCCATCCATCTCCAGGGAAATCATGTGAACTGTTAACACAGGCAAGCAGGAAAATCTATTTGATACCCCTCTTGTGTGGCACCACACAGATGCATCTTGAGAGCACAGGTTGCTATGGGACTCCCAAGACTATCAATGCCCTATTGCTAGCAGCATGTTAAATTATGCTCATCACCTTCTTGGTTGCACCCACCTTCATTATTTCAAGCCAGCAGCTCAAATACATTTTCAGCAACTATGCTTAAAATCTAATCTCATATAATTCATCTCTCTCGCACTGGAACCCACACTGGGTGCTCTCAGTCCTATATGCAGGAGTATAACAGAAAACCCACAGTTACTGTATCCCATCAGAATTATGACCAGCGGGGAGTATACACAGTCTAGCAAGAGAGAAAAATTCTTTTCAGTGAAAACAGAAAACACCAAAAGGTCAGTTCAACAGCATAACTGTTCTGTCAATATTTAAAGGCTGGAAATTTACTCTGGAGTAAGAAGTGCAACCAACCATCTGTGTCTGTGAAGGTGCCAAAAAAACCCACAAAAAACCAACCCAGTGATCTGTGTACCAATTCGTAACTTTCACTGCAACACCACTGTCTTCCCTTGTATCCCTTTAAAATTGTTTCAGTTAGGACACAACCAAGTTGAATATTTTATTTGGAACCAGCACATTATGTATACTAGTATGAAATTCTACACACATGAAACTATACTGCATGTTGAAAATGCAGAGTTCCAGTTGGCTACAGCAGAGTTCCCTCCACTAAAACTGAGATGCTCTAAAGAACAAGTAGACTGCACTTCTGATCGGCCACTCGAACTGTGCATGCAAGTAGCCAAGAGAAGAAGGGGGGCAGAGCTTTTCTCATAACCCCCAGCATAAACATTTATGTTGCCAAAACAGGAGCCATAACACAGATAAAGAATGTTATTTCCCATAGCTAATTGCCACAGTACTGAACACCTAGCTAAGTATAGTACTTAATGAAAAAAATTATCTACTGGCAGTTTTAAGCTAAAACTAGGCAGTTTTAAACAGAGTTCTAGCTGAAACAATATATTTTCTATTAGATATCTCCATATCTCTATGGAATTAGATAGATATATTTGAAAAAAAAGAGTACAGATATAGAACCTACATGTAAAATACATGCACGTCATCTTTTAGTAACAACTTTCTTTTAAAAAAATTAGCACCATCTTATGATCAGCATTCTCTCTCACACCAGGAAAAAAAAAAAACTTAGAGCACTAAAATTATTTGACAGATTCAGAATATATAGTGCCACTGAGTCAAGGGACAAGGTTAAAAGGCAACATAACACCACAGGGTGACAGAACCTGTAAACTGCTGCTGTAATCAAAGTAACCCCTGTAGCATGCTGCTGGTTTTGATGAATTTGTGTCCTAAACCACAAACCAAGAATAACATTACATGGAGAGAACAGTCTGAGGCATCTCAGCGCAAAGAAATCACAAGGCTGACTGCACAAAAACAATACAATTGTCAAACTTCATCATCAGCCTAATTAAAGCAGACAAAGCAGGAAGCACAAATAAAGCATTTTACCTTTTTAAGAAAAAATTTCTGTAATTTCTTGTGAGGCAGCTTTATCATCTTTTTTTCAGCATTCAGGATACGGGTCAGACACTGCAAGGACTTGAGCCATTCTGCAGGGGCTTGACACCTTTCGTCTTCTCTATTAACTCACTGCAGCCAGCTTAGCTCAGCGCGTCACCAGACACCAGCCCAGCCCAGCAACAGATTAAAAAGCAAGAGCTAGACTGGATCTCAGTTTTGACTCAAACGAGAAAGCTATATACAGATGCTCCAGCTGAAGCCTACAGCTGTGTTGTCAGCACAAGGAGGAAAAGAACAGGTATGAGGTCTGCATCTCTCCCTAGAAAGCCTGCAAAGTTAAAAAAGGTGCTTATCCCAGGGAAAGAATTTGCCAGAGAATGAAAAAGGTACCGAGATGCTCAGTGTCTTGCTGATCCTTTCAAACCCCACGCTACAGAAGAAACTCACTCAGCATTCAGGACTCAAACCTACCCAGCGCTGCCTGCTGAGTGCAGTTGGCCACCGCGCACCTCTTAATTGTGCACATTGTGCATGACTCAGCCAAGCACAGGAAAGAGCCCCTCATTTATGTTTTCTTTAAGCCACCCAGAGACTTATCGCCTTTGAATAGTTTCCAGAAAAATCTTTATGAAGAAGATCACACACACAAAGGTGATACATGCAGATACACGTGGAGATATTTATAGAGCGCACTAGCAGCTGAGTTTGATTCACAGCCGTAGGAACCAGAGATCATAGGCATTGCTGCCTTCCCTTTGGGAATCTGCAGGCAAAGTTCAGCTCCATGTTTGGAAGGACAGGGCTCAGCAGCACACCTGTGATGCTCCACCTCCTGGGCCACTGGTGTCCTAAACCAGCAAGGTGCCGTAGGACAACATGATCTGAAACAGCATGCACTCCCAATAGTGCCAGTGGGATAATCCTATATTTAAGAATGGAGCACACATTGAAACAGCTAAGTGAATCATATAGCTGAATGATGAAGCTACCTTCCTAACCAGTACTATAGTGCTTGAAGATTCAGTGTGTGAGGATACACATGAATGCATCATGAAGGAAATTCTTCAAAGCACTGTCAGTCACTCCCAAATTTCTCTCTCTTGTTTTTGTACTACAAATATTTCACACAAGCTACAGTTGATAAAACCCCTTAAGTTTGTAATAGTACATCTGCCTGCATCATGTTTCTGCCACCTGCATCATTCCCTTGCCCCAAGATACATATTTGATCCTCTGCCTTCTCCCTGTCCTGTTCTTCAGGAGCTTAAGTACCACAAACACTCTCAAGGTCACTGCAAAAGCCCACTCCTACAGAAGCACACATACTTAACAGCCCGCAAGTGTCAAGGTCTAGGGTGAGCGAAGGAACTAGGTGGTTTGAAGTTAAGCACACACTTAGCTACAAAGGTTTGGACTCACAGGCCAAACACAACAGGCAATTTACAACTGTAGAAAAGCCCAGAACCAAACCAAGAGTTGACACTACTACACATGAAAAAAGTTCAGCTCCTACCAGAAAGGCACAGACAACAATGATAGAAGCACAAACTACGTTAGAGTACTAGTCATGAAAAAAAAGTACAGACCCAGGACAACCACCAAGATAAACCAACAGCTTATATATCTGATAAAAGCTGTACTTAGAAGATACTTGGCTGGACAACCACAGAGACAAGTTTTGAGAAACATCCTACACCAGGAGGATATCTATCAAGGGAACTCCAAGAAGGTGGTCCCAAACTGTCAACTGGGAAACCTGAGCAGTGAGACAGTAGTTATTTCTCTGGTGTGTGATAAGCTTGAAATCTTTGGGTCCAATTAAAAGAAAAGACAAAGAGAACATTACATAGAAGTGTCACTGTAAGGTAGAGTCCAAGATACCAGTAGAAACAATATGGTGAAGACTATATGAAGACCACCTACACACAATACAGCAGGAAGAGAAATTGTAACCCCAGTATAGGAGAAACTACTGAGAAAGTTAGGAGACAGCTTGGGTTTGAAGCTTTGAGACCTGCAAGTTACACAGTTATAAACCCTGCAATTATCAGGTATTTATTACAAAGAAGTATATTGCTTTTAATTTAAAGCTTGTATAATTCTCATTCCAGCTCCCCAGGATTTGCATTAATCCTTAGCATCTGTACCTCCACCTAGGAGCTTACCAGTACAAAGAGCATTGAGTCAGAATTCCAATTTTTCACACTAATTATTTGGCTGTATTTTTATTTCCGTGATCACATCCATAAAGAAAGCAAGTTTTTCCTTGATAGAGGTAAATTAAAATACTTTTACAAGACTCTTAAATCCAAAATACTTCCTTTGATACAACTATCATCGCCCCAGTCTCTAGAATCATATGGTTAAAGTTTAGCCCAAACTAAACTAATACATTTAAGCTCGAAGTACCATAAAAGCATTCTTTCGCAGTAAGGGGTAGCCAGTTTTTGGAAGACACCTGCATTATAGAAAAGGTAAAAATAGACTCTTACCTGTAATTCTGAATTCTCAACTTGTATTTGTGGGGTTTTTTTAAATCAAAACAAGCCTATTGAGGGTCTATCTTCGCATTAATTTTAGGTATTTGTGTATGTCAATATGTTCTGAATTCTGTCACAGTTACTATAGTAGATAGTAACCTAGGGTGCATCAGGAGGAGTGTGGCCAGCAGGTCGAAGGAGGTGATCTTCCCCCTCTACTCTGCCCTGGTCAGGCCCCACCTGGAGTATTGTGTCCAGTTCTGGGCTCCCAGGTATAAAAAAGACAGGGACCTCCTGGAGAGAGTCCAGAGAAGGGCTACGAAAATGATTAAAGGCCTGGAACATCTCCCCTAGAGGAAAGGCTGGGTGATCTGGGACTGTTCAGTCTGGAGAAAAGAAGACTTAGGGGGGACCTAATTAGTGTTTATAAATATCTTCGGCAGGGGATGCAGGGGAATTGGCCAGCCCCTTTTCAGTGGTCTGTGGGGACAGGACAAGGGGCAATGGCTGCAAGCTGGAGCACAGGAAGTTCCGCACCAACATGCAGAAGAACTTTTCCACAGTGAGGGTGACAGAGCCCTGGGACAGGCTGCCCAGGGAGGTGGTGGAGTCTCCTTCTCTGGAGATATTCAAGACCTGTCTGGACACCTATCTGTGCAATATGAGCTAGGGAGCCTGCTTTGGCAGGGGGGTTGGACCCGATGATCTCTTGAGGTCCCTTCCAACCCCTATGATTCTATAACTGCTTTTTGTTAAGTGTGACAGTCAAGAGATCTAACATTGTGGTGGTGTAACCTTGGCTGGACTCCAGGTGTCCACCAAGCTGCTCTATTACTCTCCCCCTCAGCATAACAGGGAGGGGAAAAAAATTAGATGGAAAAACACTCCAAGCTTGTGGGACAATGATAAAGGTTGGGTAATGCAGAACAGCAAAAGGCTATGCACAGAAGCAAAGAGAAAGCAAAACATAATTATCTACTTCCCATCAGAAGGTAAAGTCTGGCCACTTCCCAAGAAGCAGGGTTTCAGTACTCATAGCAGTTGCTCCACTGTTGTTGTATACGTATACAGTCTCTGCTTATTCACAATCCTTTCAGCTAAATGTACCATTTAATAAACAAACATCCTCTAAACCCCACGTGCATAACATCCTTACATCCAGGCACTGCTCTTTTCAAGTTTGTATGCTTCAAAAGATGCTCTTTTGAGAGAGGATAAAGAAGTTTCTTCATTCATTGATGATCAATTACCTCATCTTCCTGATCTAACCAAAGACATGGAGGATTTTTAATTATTTTAAAGTTTTTGTTTATGAATTATGCTGTTCTTCAGAGTTCTGCTTCTGTCTAATTCTAACTCTGATAGGAAAGATAGCATTGGTACCTCAAGATGCAACTCCCAAGCATCAGGGAACTACAGGTCTATCAGTCTGACCTCAGTGCCAGGGAAGGTTATGGAACTGAGCTCATCCTGAGTGTCATCACACAGCACATAAAGGACAACCAGGTGATCAGGCCCAGTCAGTATGGGTTTATGAAAGGCAGGTCCTGCTTGACTAACCTGGTCTCCTTCTATGACAAAAGGACCCACTTAGTGGGTGTGGGAAAGGCTGTGGATGGTGTCTACCTGGACTTTAGTAAAGCTATCGGTACCATTTCCCACAGCACTCTCCTGGAGAAAGTGGCTGCTCATGGCTTGGACAGATGAGTAATAAGGAAGAGGAAGTACATATTGAAAACATAACGATAAAAATAGTAATGTTACCCAAAAGTCAGTCCCTGTAGTTGACAGCTCTCCATTTTGCCTCTTGTTTTGACTTAGAAATTCACAAACTTACATAATGCCAGGAGAATAGCATAATACAAGCCAGTTTCTTTCCTGGTTAGCTGATACCTCACAAAATCAGTCAATAAATGAATAAATATTGGATAAGCCCAGCAATATTATTTTGTGCTTAGAAATGGGTCTCAAATTTATCAATAATGAGTTAGACATCTTAAATTATGCTACCTTTAGGAGCAGCAGCTTCTGACATGCAACTCCTGGTAACCCTAACACAACACACGTGTAATGGGAACACATGTCCACTCCCCAAATTACGGAAGAGTCCTCAAACTCCACTGCAGCCATAAGCTTCCCATTTGATGGGCAGAAGCCCAGTTCCTGACACAAGGCCTTTAAGGAGAGGAACCACCAAGCCATGGCAGCAACAAAAAATGATGCTTTAGGACTCAAACTGTTACCAGTGAACCTATAGCAAGTGCAGCATAGCAGCTGCCAACCAACACACGCTGCCCTTGGGATCCAGAGGTCACAGTGCTATTGATCTGCACACTCAAAAGACCCAAACCTGTATTTTTTTGTCAAGTTTTCCTTCTCAAATATTTGAGGACAATACACAGTGCAAAAAGAATTTCTCTTACACTCCAGGCAACTGGCTGGTGCAAATCTATTTCAGATAATGGGGGCTGCACAAAGGATCTCCGTGTTCTCTTACAGACCATTGATGACTTAAAGCAAGAAAGATGCCAGAATGACACTCAGATTATTTTTTGGAACATGTATGTATAAAAAAGCAGACTGGAGTATTTTTGATCTGAAAATTTGGGTTGAATAAGTTTTCTGGAAGTATGAGACATGTTTTCATCTGTCCTGATACACCAATTCCAGCTCTTCAAGAGCCACCTTGAGGGGGAAATGAGGAAGTAGAACTCAGGATGCTGCCCACTTTCTGCCTAGCACTAAATACAGGGTAGCAAGTCAAAAGCATTTACTTTTGAAAGCAGAAACCCAGCCCCCATCTAAAATAACTAATGCCAAAATCCACAGTAGTTTGGACTTGGGAGCACCCATTGCAGGTGGCAGCATTTGGATGATATTTTTCCCTCCTGTTCTAAATAGCAGGCATCTCTGTCCAGCAGATCCTTCCTCAAACTTTTATAACAGCTCTCACATTGCCTCTCTCCCCTTGTACCTTCTCTAATGTACAACACAAACAGTTTCCTGAGGGACCGATACCCAAAACTAATGCAGTAAAGGCACTAAACCAGCTTCTTCACAGCTCCCCGCTGCCCCGAGGGCCCTGAGTTGTACTTGGAAACAGCTCAATCAAGTGACTGTACCACCTTCATACCAGAAATACATTTTTTAAATTAAGTCTGCAATTTAAAAAAGGAAAAGAAACAAGGCTACAGCCAGAAGTTCTCCAAATGTGAAGTACATTAAAGGGAAGTGAGAACACCTTTAAGAAAAAGAGAAGTCTATTTCTTGTTATAACCCAAGGCTTAAAGAATCTTCTGGCCCCGGTTTTAAGAGATTCAGTCCATATTCTGCTGTGAATTCAGGCACTGTGATCAAGGATTGATGCAGACTTTTCCTTCCCCTTTTTATTATAGAATTTTATAAGAGTTCCAACAGCTCTATGTAGTTTCTCTGAATTTGTATTATACATCCTGGATTACCGTATCCAGTTCTGGTCTGCCTGGTATAAAGAAAGACAGGGAACTCCTGGAGAGAGTACAGCAAAGGGCTACCAAGATGATTAAAGGCCTGGAGCATCTCCCTTAGAGGAAAGGCTGAATGAGCTGGGGCTGTTCAGCTTTGAGAAAAGATGACTGAGAGGGGATCTTATTAGTGTTTATAAATATCTCAAGTGTGGGAGACAAAGGGAAATGGCCCGCCTCTTTTCAGTGGTCTGCGGAGACAGGACAAGAGGCAACGGCCTCAAGTTGGAGCATAGAAAGTTCCACACCAATATGCAGAACAATGTTTTCACTCTGAGGGTACCCAGAGGGGTTGTGGAATCTCCTCTGGAGATACTCAAGACCTGTCTGGACACCTACCTGTGTGACCTGTTCTAAGGAACCTACTTTGGCCAGGGGGGTTGGACTCGATCTCTTGAGGTCCCTTCCAACCCCTACAATTCTGTTAATCTGTGATCCAAACAAACTATTCCTTTGCCACCTTCAAGTTGTTTTCTATTTTTAATCTTTTTCAAGCAACATCAGTACATGGCAGATATGGAAAGATGATGCTTGGTTTGGCCATTTGCAAATCTTTCCAACAGCTTATTCAGGAGATTTCTTACAAGGTTGTAAGAATTCATATTCACACACCCCACCCCCAAGAATTCAAAAATTATCATGAAGAAATGTCAGCTTGGTTTTAGCTAAGTTTGTGTTATTTAGGACTTTACACTGTGCATAAGTTAGTGTTAATAAGATGAACTAATATTTTAAAGCTTTTACTCTCTTTAGCCCCACTTGCTGTAAATCTCATGTTATCAAAACATGAGGTGAACTGTATTTCCACTATAGCCAAGGCCCATACTTAAGTTTGGGAGACAGTAGAGGTGAGCACCTGTGGGTACATGCCAGTGCAGGTAGCAGGGTTATGGAATGCAGGGAGCCAGAAGACCCATGTCCATAACTTCTCCCTGCCTTATCACATCCAGCTCTGTGGCCATTTCTCATATTTCCATGTAACTGCACAAATACACTACCAGAAGCATTCCTGGCAGGAAACAGGAACAGAAGTTCTCAGAGTGATGAGATAGAAGGTTGCAGGCTATAAGTGTCCTTAACACTAGACACACCTGCACAGTTTATCTGATCACACCCAGGTTGGAAACTCAGAAGGTAAACTCCTAACCTTGTTTTACTCTGCACTTGCTACTGTATTCATTAGTGGAAACAAACAATACTATATTAGAATACCACACCAGGACTAATACACTGAGAAAACTGTCAGTCTTTGTATTTAGCTTATTTCACAGATGTGGATACACATTCTGTAGCCATCAGACACAACTACTGATTACTCATACATACTGTACAGAGTAGAAATTGCTTATTTTTGAAAAACTAGCATCCCAAGTAAGTGTTGTTCCCTTTAAATAAGCCTCTTGTAGAATAGCCAGAGTCTAACATTTGTTCCCATGATGAAGTTCTACACTTTCAAATATCCCAAAACCAGAAGTTTTATCAAAAAAAAAAAAAGGACAACATTCCCTTGACAAGAGGGATAGTTTTGGGGGGGGGGGGGGGAGATGTTGATTTTTTGGAGGCTGGATTTTTTTGGTAACTTGAGTCTCATCTTTATCTTTCTTGTTTTAATATCAGTTTTCAGAGTATACTATATACTCTTAATGTCTCTCTTTAAAGATTTTTTTTTTTGAAGGACAGTGAAAGTTGCAATGCATCAACTCCAACAGCAGTTTCAAGAATATAATTTTATTAAATTTGCAGATAAAAATAAGGAACCCAGATAACTAATTTGCACCATAATATAAGAGTTACTTTTACAGCAATGAAAACTCTAAGTCATATCCAGCATTTTTGCAAGACAGGCATGAACCACTGCTGTTATGACAGACAGGAAAACATGCTAACAGGTAAGCATTAAATGACACACAAACTGTTACGCTTAAGCTCTGATCACAGAGAAAGCTTTCAGTAACACCACTTGTGAGAAAAGACTATTTCAGCCAACTGAGTTCCCAGACTTGAGCTTTAAACACCATGTACTTTTCCCATGAGCTACTGTCTTCATTGCAATTGCAGCTGACTGCTGGAACTGCCTGGAAAACAAGAACCTAATTTTCAAAGTCTGTTGGAGTTTTGATTTTGTCTTCCACTCAGGGATAGGGTTCAGCTCTTTCTAATTTTTTTTTTTAAATAAAAAAAAAATCAGTAATTCCAAACCCCAAAGCGAGAGCCATGTTAGAAACACATGGAACAGCTCAGTACAAGGTGAAGCTACCACCTCCACACCAGTACCTGCTGGTTCTGACCTTCTAGATACAGGAGCACGTACATGGATCCAGCAAAAACAAGGCTCTAAGGAGACACTGGGCTTAGCATGAATGTTTCTCCTTTCAGATTCCAACTGTAGGCATAAATTTTACAGTGTTCTGAAAGGATGGGCAGAGGATGGTGAGAAGGAAAAAAAAGATAATTCAAAACTGTCTTTCTGAACACAAAGTCACTGCAAATAAAGCCAAGCTGCTGCAGGAGGGATACTTGATTGTTCAGCTTCAGCTGTGACCTGGGATTGTACAGGGCATCAATGCTTTGGGCTGTCTTTTCATGTCATGTGGTATGCACAAAACTCATATTCTAGAAATATGCCATGTCAGTAAATTGTTGTTGGCCTACAAACTAACATTTCTGCCAGCTGCAGAAGGTCAGATTTTGAACACAGATTCTTAACTTCTTGTGACCTTTATGATAGGCTGCATAGATCCAAGTGAATAATCCTGCTACTTAAGTTAGCATGAGAACAGATAACCTTTTATACCTCATACTATTCTTGTTAACAATAATCACCATAAAGATGAATACACATGATGGGTAGTTCCCTAGCACAGTGAACCAGGATAGTGTACCACCCAAAGTACATAGCCCAGGTCCAAACTTACATCTTGGCATACATTTAGAGTGCTCTAACAAGTGTCTCTTAGGTGCCTTTTTTGACAGCATAATTATTCTAAGATTAGAGATTATCTACAAGTATCCATTTTCAGGCTTAGAACAATTTATTATATCAGTTACCTTATGCCCTGCCCATAGCTATACAGCATATAGAAACAGAGGTAATACATTACTTCAGTCAGAGACTTCAGAGTAAAACAGAGCCTGTAACTAAAAGTGTTCTTCAGATATCCTTCAGGATAAAATATATACTTAGTTCTATTCTCTTTATTAGCATGCATTTGAATCTACCCATATTTTCGTTTAACTTTCAATTCTTGCACATTTTAGATATATTTACCAGAAAGAAAGAGGTTTAAAATGGCCTCATCATGCTTGATCTTCACTTCTCTACACACAAAAGCCGCCACCATCACCTCCCCCCAGCACCTCTTATTTGTTTTGCTTTTAAATAAATAGGTTTAACATACTTAATACAAATTTCTCTCCATTCCTCTAATCATTTTCCACCAACTACCTGGCCTCAATAATTATGTTTCACTATGCTTTTTCAAAGGCAAGATGACTGGAGCTGAACACGGGCTTCAAAATGGGAAAAAACAGCCCAGCTCTGCTGCTACAGCCCATTCGCTTCCTCCTGCCTGCAGCACCTCCTGTACGCTTCACAAGCAGAAAGGGGGTTGACGCCTCAAAGCCTGTACTTTGCACCTCCCGCGGGTACGCACAGCGGTACACTAGTTAGCACAAGGCTGTACCTACATACTGTTAAGTATTTTGAGAGATATTTCTAGAAATAGCTACCCTGCTGGGGTTTTTTTAAAGCTTTTTTCTATTTGCCTTCAGTGCCTTTTCCTGTCCTGATTAAAGATGTCATTATTCTTTTATTGCAACGTTATGCAGGTGTACCAAAACTATGAATGCACAATATAACACCGTAATGATAACATGCAAGCTCTTTGCTCATAGATTAAAAAAGCCTTTACCATTGCCTTTGTTATCATCTCATTATCTCACATAAGGTAGTGCAGTTATACTCTTATAATTCCAGTCATTTCAGTAGCGGATCATAACCTGAGTAAAACAAACTATCACATTAAAAAGTAAAACAATACACATTAATGCTTGGAAAAGTCACAGCTTGTCCTAGTTGTTTCATGTTTCAGAAGTAGCAGGTGATCTAGAGTTTAAAAAAACAGGGCAGCAGAAACACTATCAATGCTGCATGATTCTGAAGTTATACTTACAGAGTTCTACCAACATCAGGAAGAATACAACAAAATAAGCTGCAGTTTGATTTAGGCAACTGCAAGAACCATTTTATTAAGGCTTTGCACCAAACATCAAAATTACAGCAGGTTTCAGGTAAGGTTGATGTATTTTCAGATAGTAATTTAAACAGAAATTTGCACTGTGTTTAACTTTCAAAATTTCTCGACAAGTACCCAAAAAACTACCATTATAGAGCAAGCATGCAGAGGCTGAACGCAGGGTCCAGTTCACCTATGGCCTGTGACATTACAGATTAAGTTGTGCCTCTTAAATTCTTATCAGCAAAATTAAGGAGGGATTTTGAAACAAGATTTTGAAATCTATACTGATTAATAGCAAACATGCGTTACATTTGTAAAGAGGGAACATGAGAACCATCTGTACACTGTGTAGTTGTAGGATGCTTTACCTGCAAGATGATTAGGAAGAACTATCACAGTTTTGACTCAGAAGCGGCAGATTCTTTTTGGGCTGAGGTCACTCCACAAAACCAAAAATAAGCTTCCAATAGCAAAATGCAATGCCACATCACACCTTGAAGGAAATAATCATGCCAGGACAGTACAACCAAGAAGTTAAAGGGAAGATCATAATTTTATATGAGAAAAAGTTTGAGCTGTGAATGACAAGAAATCCACAGTGGAGTCCTGTACTTTTTACAGGCTTGAGAAGCCATTCCTAAACCTTACTCCCTCCATTCACAGATAATTGGATATGAAAAGTTGATTTGGGCTAAAAGATAAAAATTCCGGTAAGAGTTTCAGAATTTTGTGAGTTAGCATTAAAAGAAACTATTATGATCGTGGTTAAAACCTATTTTCTGGAAAGGAATTCAGTTCTGACTTGAAAGCTTCGAAAGAAGGACAAGCTACCCCTTCTGAGCTGTGCTTTGTCTCAAACAAAAAAAGCCACAACCCAGTCTAAAAATAAGTGAAGAACTACTCCAGTTCTCCCTTATGATTCATTCTTAACTGATAAAAATCCATTTTCCAAACAAGACAGACCTCTACTGTTGGACACAGGTACTGCAAGCTTTACAAGCATAGCCACTTCCCTGGGATGATTTCATTGCTCTAGTTACTGATCAGAGGTACGCACTGCAACTCAAGGTTCACGTTGCAGCGTAGTGACACAACGCCTCTGAGGTGGCTTGACAGCAGAGGTAGCCACACACCAGATGAAGTGAGGAGTCCCTCCTCAGTAATGCATTTCTTCCCAAATGTGCCCAGAACTTCATGATGATCTGCTCAAGGTAAGATGCTGGAGACTTAAAAGATGGAATAGTTGAAAGTCTCCTAGGAAATTTAGGAAGAGTGAGATGAATGCCTATGTCACAAATTCCAAATACTTCACTGGAGCTCCACTTTAAATTGACCTGAATTGAGCTCTGTGACATCAGGACCAATACATGCCACCCAGTTGGGTACAGCATCCCAACCCTGCCAAAATTAAACTGACACCTGTACCCAGGTTACCTCATGCAAGTCTCCCTGCCAGATCCTTACACTGCACAAGTTACTGTGGTCTGCAACACTACTATATGCCTGTGACAACATTCCCAACATGATGCAAGACAATACGTATTTATTTGGTCAAGAAACAACCTTCAATTTGTGTAACAGACTATGATTTTAAAAGGAAACACAGACCAGGTCTATTTCTGCACTCCTGTGCCAGAACAGGGGAAACAGAAGCTATCATGATTTAGGATCATATAAACTGGAAGTGACCCCTAAACACCATTTGGACCAACCTCATGCTAAAAACAGAAGCTACTCTCAAATTAAATTGGCATCTATGTGGGAGAAATGGGATGATCATGGCTTGCAGCTTGTTTGGGGGGACACGGGAAATGGAAGTATAGTGAGAGTTTGTTTTCAAACTTGGCTGGGGTATAGCTATTCAGAGACTCCAGGTAAAAACTTGTTACAATGAAGTAAATTAAACCTATCATATTTCCAAGAAGCACCTCAGTGTTATCATCTGCATTAGACTTACACCACAGCCAGTTTAATCAGTGTATACTGATAAAAGCACACCATGAAGTAGTTTAAAACACTAGATAAACAAGATTTATTTGGAAGCTCTGCTAAAAATCCACACAATAGCCTAACTCCAGCAGCCATGGTTCTGTTTCACCCTGCTTGCAGTGTTTCATTTCTGTGACCTGCTCTCTTTTCTTCAAAAAGAGAAGGCAACTCAAGGGTGACCACTAATTAAAAGGCACAGTATTACATTAGTAGCACAAGCACTGTATCAACACCTGAAGTGTGACAGTATCACAAGCAAGGAAGTTTTATTTGTTGAAAACATTTGGTAAACAGATGTCTCTATATATAAGGGGGAAATAAGTCTTTGGTGGCCTAAACTCATGCAACTGGGGAAGGTAGTCACCACATGTAACAAGGGACCACACTTCCCAAAATACTACACTACTGCGGTTTTACTGCTCCCTAGAGCAAAGGCTCTGCTAGGTGCTAAGAAGAGGAGCTACCTGGTGGCTGAACTGGACAGCTTATGTGTCAAAAGCTCTGAAACATCCTAAATGTAAAGGAAGTTTTACTGAACGTTGTCGGAGCTTCAAGATGCGATTGTTGAGTTTCACTGAGCCCACAGTAGATGTCAGCATTGCCTGCAATACAGCAGGGCTCAGACAGCCCAGGCACATGCCAAAAACCTCTATTTTGGAAGCGCTGCACAGCGCTCCCCTTCCTCACAAAGCAGGTTCAAATTTGCACTTTAACGTGAATAAAATCTACATTTTTCTTCTCATGGGGAAGTAACATTTTTCTTCTCAGCTGAGGAGTAACACGCTTTGTCTACCTGAGCTAGTCTTGTAACTAGAGCATAGCAAGGGTATAAAAACAAACCAAGTCAACACACAGCTGCAAGAAGTACAGTCAGATTTCTGTAGGGAAGCAAAGAAGCTGGCAGACTTCTCCACTTATATTTGGGAAAAGTAAGTCAAAGCTATTCTGCAAGAAGCAGAACAGAGCCTGTTTCTCAACAAATTTATGGCTACTGTCTCCCAGGCTTTCTTCTTCTCTTTTTTTTTTGGCAGGGACAGAAACAGCCTAGGAAACCTGTATGCTAATGCATTAAATAGAACATATCAGCTCATAGCCAAGTGTAGTTCTGCTTTTTTCTCCCTTGGTCAGGCACTGTTTTGAATCTCTCATCTCCGCTCACCCAGCAGCTTTCACAGATCTCTGTTCTCCAAAGTAGTTTCAGGTGCCTACCCCTCTCAAGCGGGGTCATAACACTCAAATTATTATTGGGAATGTATTATCAGTGCCATCACGAGTGATTTTTAGCCTGTTCCTAGGGAAACATCTAATCAAATGAAAACTAGCACAGATTAAATTCATAGTTTATAAACCTTGGCATCTTTCTACAACTGCTGCATAATTGCTTGCTTACAGGTCTCAGTATGGGAGTTTTCAGTACAATTCTTTAAATGAGACGTATCTTTGTCCCCATGACAACAGACTGCAGCTATGTCCACACTGCAGTTAAACTGCAGTCACATCTTCCTACTTGCTAGCTTCAGTCTAGCCAGTTCTAGAAAAGACTACAATACATCTAAAGTGGTACCTGTTAGGGTATTCAGACACTGAGTACACAGTCGTCTGCTAAAGCTGATACTACCATCCCTTGGCTACTCCTGGTACTACTTTCTATCCCACAGCTGCAGAAAGAGTACAGCCAGTTACAAAGCAGCACCTGGTCAGATGGTTACATCATGTTATCTGAAATCCCATCAGTGTGCACTGCACAGAAGTGTAATGTATTTAAATAAAAGACATGGGGTACACATTATGTCATCCCTCCCACCCCCCTCCCAAAAAGACATCCGAAACCAGTCATTTAAGATGTTTGTCATCAATACAGACACAGGACAGGAGAGACAACAGCTCCCATACCACAGATGCGGTTATGACAGACACTTGTTTCTTACCTATGTTTCCAGCTATCCTGTTATGCTAAAATGCTCACTGACCTGAATAAGGACATGTCTGAATCCATCTCATAAGGCTAATTTTCAAAAACCTAAATTTAATCTCTGCTTTGCTTAAACAAGGTCTACCCATCACAGCACTGAGTCTGGTAGCCCTGTGAAATCCCACGCTCTGCTACAGCTATACAGGACAAGAATTGGCTTGATCCAATTTCTCCCATGAGTACTCAAACCTCTGGATTTTAGATTTTTATGTGTAAGCTGCCTCAGCCTTATTCTTCAAATCAGTCAGGAAACCGGAAGAAAACACACAAAAACACCCCAGTAAATACATCAAAACACCTTTGTATATAGCTGGTACCATCTTCAGTCACTGAATATTTCTTCTAACTCACACAGGCTGAGCTGTGTCCCAGCCACAAAAAGCACTCAGCACCCTGCAAGGCACTCACCTGGGGAGAAAGTTATTCCTTTTCCATGTCTTCAAACAGCAAGGAAAGCTGATCCTGGTCTCCCATATCTTTCTTATGAGAATTGGAAACACCACACAGTAAGCTATTTTGCTTCTACTTTAACAAGTTCAGTATACTATTTATTTTGCCATATACCAAGTCAAAATGTTTCAGAAACAAGGAGAAGCAATGAAGTTATTCATTACAGTTGTGAATATATTTGTTACAGTAACTTGTCACATGTAACACACAGAGGTAGATTTGGGCACCCAAGTCAGCAGTTACCAGCTTCCCCATAAACAGTGTGGCACTCTTGACTTTTTCCAGCCTCATAAGCACCACCCTTTCCCCAGAACATCAAAAAACCTTATTGCTCTTTAAGCCTATAGGTAAACCCTTGGGCCCTGAGGTAGGCCTCTTCATATAGGTGACAGCTATCTCTCCCCTACTAAACTGCAGCATATGTAGAGTCTTTAGCCATGAGCTTCATAAAATTGGCTACTTTATAATAGCCAAATAGTCCCTAAATGGGACACCAAAAGACTGAAGGGTTTTGCTGCTGAAGAGACCTCTTCAACACAAAAAGCTATACTCCCAACTCCCATAAGCAAGTCTTTCACTGTTTCACATCATCTTTAAAGCTCTACCTCCTGGCGTCATACATGATCTTGCTTTTCCTTCACATTTTTAATGACTGTCTTTCATCTCTGTAAGTGACCCTAAAATCCAGCAGCCAAGAACAAGACATTTGACCTTGCATAATACTCACATGTAACTGCATGAGAAGTAGGAACCAATAGAAATGGTTCAGGAAGGGCCACACCAATTTTTCCAAGACATCTCCAGATAAACCAGCAGCAAATCAATAGTAGCACAGAATTTTAGAGTGTTTCTCTACTTCATTGTGGCAAAAACACAGTCTAAGCTCCCTCTGTCATCTGCAAATTCAGACATCAATGGATGCAGCATTCAGTACCTGTATTCCCTGCTGCAACCAAGTGAACAGGATTTGCAGGTGGTGCCCATGCTCCAGGTGGTCTTTTATCACTAGGAAAGGAACACACTAATCCAAGTTATATTTCCTCTTCAAAATGGCACAAGCCATTATATCCAGACAGCTAGGAAAAAAGTCCTAGACCACTGTTCCTGCAGTCAGCATCTGCCTTGGATACAGCTTATTACATAATTAAATGCTTCTCCTAGCTGTCACCCAGAGATATGGAGCTGCTGCATCTCATAGAAAGAAGCTCTTCCAACTGTTCACACAGGGCACATCTGCATTAAAGAACAAGAGGCAGGAAGAGCAAAGGAGTCAAAGCAGTATTTTAATGGTCTGTTTCTCTCCCAGGGCTTGGGACTGATCTGGTTCCAGCTGTACAGTTGTGTGCTGTGCCTCTGCTTAGCAGGATGGATCAGGAGCTCTGCTCAAATTCACATGCATAAGCACACTGGAAATATTTGGTCTGCACACACATTTCTTGCTGGACAGTAAGAGTATTGCTGGCTTTCTATCAATGAAGCTGAAGGCTAAGACCTTCAGCAAGGGCAGGGATTACTGTGCCAGGGATACGTTACCAAATTTAAGTGAAGGCTCTATAGATTGACAGAGGTCTCAATATCTGCAGCAAGCGAAGTTATCTTGGCAAGTCCAGAAGCACCTTTGCCTCACATTCATAACTGAGTCATAAGCAAAGCCAGTTGGAAAGAAGGCTCAGGAGTGTTCACTGACACTCGGTTGCTTAAGTTACCAGACAATAACATTTGTTTTGTCCATGAATTGTTGTCCATAAATATGTTCCAAATACACTTTTAAAGGTCAGGGTAGCTTAGATATAGTTAATTAGCTGTAATGCCTTGAAGGCAACACAAAACACTTATGTAGGAGTATTTAGAGAACAGGCACCACATTAGGCCACTACAAAAAAAACCCAAAACAGTAACAAATACGTCACAGCCAGATCTTCAACTGCAGGCACAGCAAGTAGGAGTTAAGGGTCAGAAATTGCCCAAGAAAACACCCTGTGCCTAATCCTTTGCACCACCTTGCAAGAACTACTCCAGTCCCAGAACCAAACCTGGAGAACTGATGAAGCTGCCATTTCAGTCATGTAGCAAGCACCTTCCATAGCTCTAGATGTTCCAGAAAGCAAACTCAGGAAAGAAGTAATGTAAATGCCATGCCAAACTACTCTGTACCTGTAATCAGATCCCTGTGTACAACTACTTAATTAGCACCTATACTACCAAAAAGTTAGAGATTTAAAACTCAGGTCCCTCCACAGTATATGTTGCAAGTCTACAAGATTTGGCACTAAATGTGTATTTCAGGCATTTCAAAAGAAACTTGGTCACATTTTCTGCCAAAGCTCACGAGGAAAGTTAGACTGCTTTAAGAAAGCTGTTAAAAGACAGACTAGTAGAACCTGGTAAAATCTGTAAAAACAAGTATAAAGAGTAATAACTTCCTCCTGATCTAATCAGTCACAACAGTGACTCAGCTGCCAGTTGAGAAAAACAGCATATTCGATATGCAAGCTGAACTTAAAATTTCTTTTTCCCCCAATTCAGATACTCTTGCTTCTCTCTATTCTTTTCCACAGAAAGAACTTAAAATACGCAGGTTCTTAAAGCTCATTTACAAAAGCGTTTATTGCAGAACTAGAGAGGTCAAACTGAGGATCCAGGAGTCTCAAAGTTAGACTCCCAACTTACCTCCTGATCTGTACAAGAACTCCTGATTACCTCTCTGAAGGGAAGGTAATTTAAATATTTTTTTTTTAATGTAGGGAATTTGTGTGGTTCTAGGGATGGAAGCTGAATTCTCCCTAGCTTCTTCATCAATAAGATTGCACAGACTTTGCCTTGACATCAAAACCTCTGGGGTTTTCAAATCCTACAATGGGCACAAATAAGTTTTATTTGCACACTAAGTACACATCCATTAGGCTCTGGCATTTTAAAAATTATTATTTAAATATTCCTCTTATACAGTTACTTCAAGGCTGACAGTATGTACACCAAATATCCCACCCACCCCCTCGCCAAAAGCCAATTATTTATTCAAAGTCGTCTGAGAAGCAAAAAGGTGTGCAAGTCTGCCAGCTACACGCAGCATGACAAACCATATTTCAGGAAAATGACTCAGTAAGTTCAAAATGTTTTACACATTTAATTAATCCTTACAACGAACTCCAGTTGGCAAGCAGGAGTATGAATCATGGTAACTAGATCACAGGAGCAACTCGAAGCAATGCAAAAGCTCAACTGCTTACTCCTGGAGCCGAACAATTACTTACTACAGCAAGAATCCAGAAGGAAACATCCTGCTTCATAGGAAAGTATACAGAGGATAGGAAGCAAAGAGGAAAATAAAAGAGAAGCCACAACTCAAAGCACAGATGCTATACCAACCAGTGCTAGCTGAGGCACTGCCATCAAGCC
Source organism: Zapornia atra (assembly GCA_013400835.1). Classification (NCBI taxonomy): domain Eukaryota; kingdom Metazoa; phylum Chordata; class Aves; order Gruiformes; family Rallidae; genus Zapornia; species Zapornia atra. The sequence goes on along the minus strand of VZTU01006182.1, from coordinate 404 downwards.
CACTTCTAATCCTCAGCATGTTGTGAGCTGACAGTGAAATGCTTACCTACTGTTCTCTCCCCTCCACAAAGCTATTTCCAAGAAAGGATAGCACATCAAGGCTCAAAATTACCAGAAAGTGGGAGTGGTAACATCAATTACATTAAGTTTTGTGTCACTGTTGTGCACATCACTGCATTTACTTAGTGCTTGCCATACTTGCTATTTGTGACTTTGCCACAGGCTCTTATGGTATGTATCTATCCTAAACTTCTTTACCTAACAAAAGTATACCTTAAGATGCAATACTGAGCTAAATTACTGGTAAAAAAATATCATACTTGGACAAACTATTTCTGGTGCTAAAATAAAAGCATTATGTAAATATATACATTACTTGTTACTCATGCGCTGCCCGTTCCCAC
>VZTU01006178.1:11544-46518 GCA_013400835.1 Zapornia atra | reverse complement strand
GGGGGAGAGAGAGGGGGGAGGAGCTTTTGTTATCAAAGAGATAAATGAATATGTATTAGGCTAGACCGTCAGGCAGGGAGCGGGGCAGCCGCCGGCACGCCAGCTCCTCTGCACAGAGAAAGCGTCCACGGGGACGCGCCTGCCTTAGGTCGTACTCCCCAGGAACTCCTGAAATGCAGTTTCTCAAGAGGAAAAAAGCATAAAATTAAAAAAATAAGAACCGTTCTTGACAAAAAATAGGCAGTTCTTGAAGGCTTTTTTAATAGGCAGTATTTATAATTTTTAAACATAAGGGGATGGATGAAGAGCGTTAGAGTTTATTGTTAAAAGTGAAGTGCTGTCTGTAGTAATTAAGCAGATTAATCTGAGAAAAAAAGTAACTGTTTAGTGAATTGTTCAGTATGGACTAATCTGTTTGCAGTGGCTGGGTGCTTCTGAATTTAATTTATTCAGTTTATGAAAAAAAGTGGGTTTAGTCACTGACAGGACTGCAGATTTAAAATGGGGTCTTGAGGAGCAAACACTCTTCTTAAGCGTTTTCAGAAACTGTTTAAAACAGTTTAGGTCTTGAAGGTCATTCTTGTTCCTGTTTTCATCCATGTAGTTCAAATAGCCTCAGACTCAGTCTCCAGTGACCCCTGGGGAATCCCGACTAACTGTTCACTGGGTATATGTGAAGAGGGGGGAGAATGTGTCTGTCCCCTTTGGAATTTAGTTGACAGTTCTGCCGGCAGTGTGAGATCTTGCTTAAAAATCTGATTTACTTTTTCTGAATTGCACTGACTTCACTGTGTTCAGAACAGAAAAAAAAAATGGATCTACTTTTAGCACTAAAATAACTGTGTGTTTATATATATATGCAGACACAGAGCTTTTGCTCAAAAATACGTTATTTTGATACTACAGTGTTCAAATTAGGGCCATTCCTTTAAAGGTCACTAACTCATCTTAGAGAAATGGAATGCATCTTGTCTAGATGGAGAGCTGCTTTTTTACGGCTTTGCTGTAGTTCTCTTTCCCGATGTTATTTATTAATGGCGTTTTTATGTGGATAGTATCTCAAGACTTCCTTTGCTTCTGCTGTTTATTCATCACTTGAAGTCATAATAATTTGTTTCTAAAACCACAGCTGGCTGCTATAAAGGCAGAGAGAGAAAGACCATGATTTATGTGGTGAATGAGAAACAAGAACAGAATAATGTAATAAATACTTGTTACTTAAAACTTCAGATATTGTTATGAAAAAGGTGGAATAAAAATTAAATAGGCAGTATATCAGCAGGATCTTTCCTAAGCAGAGTTCTGTTAATTTTATTTTTTTCATGAGAAGTTAATGTCTTTTACAAATAGTACTAAAGATCTGATAAATTTACAAGAGTAATGAAATTCAAACTTATAAACTGCAAACCGATCTTTAAATGACACTTTTGGTACCTCTTAAGAATACTTTGATTCAGTTACCTTTATTCTCTGGTATGAGACTCCCGTAAGTACTGCAGGCTTGGTGGAATAAGTTAGCATTTCACTGTTTCTTTCAACAATGTTAGTTAGCTGGTTTTCTCCTCTGTCTGCATGAGTCGTTCACACAGTCACAGGGGAGAAAAAATAATTTTAAGTGTAAGAAAAGGTGATTAAATTAAATTACTTTTGGGATTATGGGCCACATGTGGTGCATTAAACTACTTTAAGCTACTTTTTAGCTGCTTTGGCATTAGAATGTTTAATACATACTTGGTTTGCCTTAAGTGTTTTACTGTATAAAAAATTAGAATGGGGTAAGAGAAAGATGAGAAATGGAGAAAGAGAAAAGAAGCAGCACAGGCAGCTCAGACTCTGAAAACTTAGTTTTCCATCATGTAAACAAAATAAAGGTTTTTTAATTTGCCGTGTAACAAACAGTACTTCTTCCAGACAGACTCACTAATATGAAAAGAAAATTAGTTTATGCAAATGGGGATTTAAAATTTGTAAGTTTGATTCAAGCCAAGGGCTTTATTTATTTTCAGTCGGTATGTTTTGGGGTAGCAATTCTGGGACAAATCGTGCCTGGATGTATGCAGTTACGAATTCTTCTGAGACAGTTTTAGGGGCGTATCATCCGACTGGAGATGAAAGGCACAAGCTTAAGGAATCTCTGATTTCTTTTCCAGATACTTTCTACCGTGCGTGAGCGTTTTGATTTGGATCGTATATCATCCATATATTAGGTATTTTAAATCGAGATTTATATTACTAGCAAAAACATGAACATCAAGAGTTCTCAAAAATCACAGGCAGAATATATTATGTTTCTGACTTGTTTTCAGACACGTGTGCTCAAAAAGATAAGGGGAAGGATGAGTGAATTTATTTTTTATTTTTCCTCTAGGCAAAAGTCCCTTTCATGACCAAGGAAGGAGGCAGCAACGCTTTTACAGTACTGTGAAGTGCCTGTTGCTAGAAATGATTTTCACTTTGTTCCTGAAAAGTATGCCAAATTTACTGGAGAGCTAGTGCACTGATTCAGTTGTATAATACGGCATGAGTGGAGGAGGGGGTAATGCATTTTTGGCCCGGTTGATTTTGCTACTTCTGCTCTGATTTGCTGAAGAGGTTTACTGATGTGTTTAGCTAGATTTATCTAGCTACCTGAAAGAACAAAAGGGGCCTTTCTGTGCTCTCTGCATCCTTTTTTTTTATCCTGAAGATGCAGCGCAGAATATCCCTTATCCAGGACATACCATTTGGTCAGATAATACCCTCTTTAGTTAAAAGGTCAGCTATTGCTTATCACATATGCCTGTTTATTGACCATATTTTGACAACTGTTTACCCACTCTGACCTAAATAGCAATGTATAGCTGCCACTGTTCCTTGCTGTCCTGTGATTACAGTGGTCAGGCAGCATGTCTGGTTCTCGAGCAAAGAAATGTGAACATTGAGCCTTTATCTCAAGCTAATTAGAACAAGTTAATTGTAGCTCTGGACCACGAACAGGGTCTGCAATGCGAGCCCTTAGAGAATTTCTCACTCAGCAGTGAGGAGGAAGGTTTGCTTATTTCACAAAGAGTTCCTCAAATATAATAAATACAACAGAGTATTTTCATAAATGGGATCACTGTACCGTTTCCAGTTACCCGAGGAACAGAATGTTTTGAAGAAATAAATTATGATGTATACCAAACAATTTTACTCTTAACCAGCTGCCACCTTATTTCCTGCCATTTTTATCTATTCAGATGTGGTTGCTTTATCTTTCTTGAGAAACTACATTTGGTAAATGAGAAGAATCAAAAATTCTGTGAATAATTTCTATGAAACAGTGGTGTTATAAAAGAAAAACAGCACTTGTAATTTAAAAGCAATCCATCAAGAGATAGCACCAAGAGAGGAGTACTTTGAAATAACATCCAGATTATTTTCTTTCAGAGACAGTCGAGAAAAAGGAGGATCATTTCCTTTAGTTCAGTGGTTAGGTAGATAATCACCAGCAAGCATGAAACTCTGACTATAAAAAGGTGGCATTTAAATCCTCTCATCTCATCTTGTGCTTTATGCTATTCAAAACTCACTGTAGCATCTAAAGGCCTCAACTGCATCAAGTAAGAGGTTATCTAGACATACTTAGGATCTTTAATTAATAACATCAAGTGTAGTGCTTTTGTAGTTTCTCTGATTTACTGTTTACAGTAATTTTGCTGGACTTGTTAAGGAAAAGTGGGATGTGGCAACAAAATAAAGGCAATCTGCACAGGAGTTTTCACCTTATGCTGCGTTAGCCTTCTTTAAGTGAGTAGAATTTTGTTCTGTCACTTTGTTATGTTGTGAACTATGCAATTTCACTGACGAGAACCAGCTAAATATTGCTGAAAGTTACCTGAGGGTAATTTGTAAATACAGATGCTTTGACAGCATTTTCTTCCTGTAGTGTTGCCTTTTTGTGAACATTCTAGGAAAAGAGACTACTGGCAAGAACTGTTTTGATAGCAGTCATTTTAAACAGCTGCTAGAAAAATGTTTACTATGGATTTTAATATTCAGATTATAGCATGGGATGCTGTCACTGTAATATTTACTTTGATTTTTGGCTGAGAAAGTGTGTATATGCCTGAGAACGAGCTTATAGGTGTATATATACACATGCACCTATACACAGACACGTTCGCAACCGTGCTCTTTGAAGTTCTGGACTTCTGGAGAAATGTACACTCTTCTCTTTGTTTTAGAAAAATCCTAGAGATAGCACAGCTGAAAGCACTCTGAAATCTTCCATTCTCGTCCTACGTGCTGCCAGAGAAAAAAAGCGTTTTATGCTTGAGGAGGCTTGAGATGTTTTCTTGCCAGTTACGAGTCCTGCTTCTCAAAGTAAAAGAGAGCAAATAATGTCTGTGAAAAAAGTTTTTTTGACAGACAGCAGGCAGGCAGCTCTCCTGTGCTCTGTCAAGCCATAAGTAATTAAAATTCCTTTGTTGGTGAAGAGTCAGTTCTGAAACTATTAAGGAAAATTAAAACAGGTGATGCAGTGGCTGTCTCCAAAGGCGAGAGTTTTGAGTGCAAAGTAAAAGGAAGATGAAGAAACCAGGTTATATGTCTCTGAATAAATGGTCTCACATCAGAAAAAGATTAATTTTAAATCACTGTTCTAGTTCTTACATTAAAGATGGTTTAATTCACCCAGAGCTATTTGGCCTTGAGGATGAATTCCTACAATTAAGTGTTTATGACTGAAAGTGCTGCCATGGAAAGCAGACAGATGAATATCATTTCAGGAGTACTGTGAATCATTAAATGAGTTATAGAATTTTTTACATGAGCTGCCTTTAAATTTCCAACTAAGGCTATAATAGACTTCAGCATAAGGCCTGATGTGTTGCTGTATTTAGGAGTTTGAATAATAGGATAATCAACACTAACACGTTAATATAATGTGAAACTTCTTGCAGTTAATTGACAGTATGCTGCCCATGATATGTATATATGCTGCTCAGAACAAATACCTTTTTTAGATTAGTGCATTAACTGTTAATGTCAGGTAATAAACTTCACCTGCCTCTGACATAATTGGCTTCTTTTTGGCTCAAGATAGGCATGGCTGTTTTCCCCACTTCAGTATGAAGAGAGGCTGGACATGGACAGTCATACAGACTGAACAGATGACAAGATAACAGTGTTAGCTGCCAACTACTTTCTCTCTCTTTATTTATCATGATTAGTGCTTCTTTTTTGTCAAGAAAGCTCAAGACATCATCCTATAACTGACTGGCATGCACGCTGAAATACAGGCCAGCCAACCAGCCAGCCTGCCTGTCTGTCATTTTTTTGGGCTCAATGAGAGGAAACAGACATGGGGCTACTCTTCCTGGTTAAGGAAAGAGCATTGGTCCACAGCTTGTCTTTACTTGGCACTGCCTGTCCATTCCCAGGATTGCTTGCCCTCCTGTAAGCAGTTTTACCAGGCACATGGATATTGAAGCTTGAAGAGGAGTAGATAAAACTGGATAGACTGCTTGAGGCAGATACTGTAGCCCCTTAATACTGTACCTGAACCCCCCCTGGCTCTGACAGAGTGCTGCCTGCAGCAGGAATGAGAAATTAACTCATGCATCTCCTCCCAGACAATTTCAGCTTTCGGTCTGGTGTGTTAAGATCAATCCTGGTTTCAGCGGGGCTCAAAACTGCAGTCTCTGAGGAACAGCTTCATGAGCTGTTTGGTCGGGAGGTGGCAGATTCTGTCATGGGGTGGGGTGACGTTGGGGATGAGAGTAGTAACTCCTTCAGCCATCTGATTTTAATCCCTTACCATATGTGACTTGAAGTCCTTAGATGCCCTCTACTGCCATATACCAGAATTAACAGATGGCTCTGTGTAACCGAATTCAGATTTGCTGAAGTTTATTATCTCTCTGTCTTCGTGAATGTATGGGGAGAAGGGAAACAATATCTATAATTATGACAAAATATGCAAAGCCTTTCAGAAAGTGTGAGTTTGGGCTAGACAGCTTTTCTGATTTCAGTGCCATTATCCCGTATTTCAAAATTTTAACACTATTTTTAGCATTCTTTTCAGAGCTCACTTCTCTGATAAATGATCTCTCTGGGAACAAATTTGATCCAGAAAGATGCTTGAAGCACAGCAGAATTTTTCCACAGCATTTCAGGCCACACCATGCTAGATGGAAGGAAGCTGCAAAACCTGCTGCTGTAGATCAGTCTCTGTTCCGGGAAGGAACTAAAGGATGCCTTGAGACACTGGATTTATTGTTTGCGTACAACAGACCTGCAGACAAGAGTCTATATCTAAAATGGGCAACCAACAAAATTTCTGCCCCCTGTTTGCCTGTGTTGTGGTCGGTTTTGTGTCCTGGCAGGCACAAAGCACTCTGAAGTCAAACACGGATTCATTCTACAGGCTCTAAGATTGAAGTGTTTCTGTTGTACTTGAGCATTAGCTGCATTGATTCTATCAGCTCCTTTTCCCTTCTATAAGCAAAACCCATCAAAACAATCCCACCTTAAGCTCTCCAGCGTAGGTTCTTAATGCTGACTTGACTGTGTTTGGTCCAAATGAAATCAGCAGCCGCAATTTGTGTACATTTTTAAACATGCCTAACCTTCTCTGAGGACAGCCTGTTACTGTTCATTTTACTCTAGGTGGTTGCCAGGGGCGTTACAGATAGAAGCAGGCATGGCAGGTGGGAGCTTGAGCTTTCCAGTGAAAACCATGACAGCGGGGATCTTTCTGCAGGTAAGTGGGGCCAGGGGGGAACGTGTAGAGAGGACATACCGGGGGGCTTCTGCCAGGCTAATAAAAAGATAAAGCTTGGGTTCATTGAAGGGGGCAGTTTTCACACTCTGCTTGCTTTTCCTTCCAGCACAGTCCCCCGCTTTCAAGCACACTGGTCTGGAATATGCTACTTAGATTCTTCAGAAGCTTTTGTAAATTTTCCAGAACATAATCTCAAACCAACAGAAGCCTATAGCAAAATCTTGTCGTGAATGGGGGCTTTGTTCTGCAAGACTCTTTCTGAATGCGGCTGGTGCTCTGTTAGCCATTGCACAAAAGGCTGAAACATGAATTTGTTCATATGCTTTTGTTTCCAGTATGTTCATTCCTTCTAAATCCCCTCCCTTTCCCCAAGAAATACATGAAGCTTTTCAGGTCCTCCTGGCAGGTGGGCTATATATCGTTACAGTGGCAAACCTGTGAAGCTGTACCAGTTGATACCACTCGACAGTGCGATTCATGGCACATATTTTTACTTGATCCAGATTTTTCCAATTTCTTCATGTCCTTTCTATGGCTTTTTTTTTTCTTTTTTTTTTCTTTTTCTGTCCACCAGGGAATGGAATCCTGCATCCAGAGAATGTAACTAACAGCTGTTTCCACTCAGTTTGCGTTTATCTACTTAACACTTCAAAATAGATTATTTCTAGAAGCTTTCACAATCTAGTCAAAATTCCTACTTAGTCAGAGGTACTAGTGAGATATTAATGAAATCCCTTTGGACTGGCTAATGGAAAAGATGCAGCAACAATGAAATTCCCCAAACAACGCTGATCAGTTATGCTTCTGACAGTTACACTTCAACAATCAGTTGAAGCATGTCTTTTAATCTCCTTGGACATTTTCAGGATCAGTTCCTTGGGCTGTTCTAAGGGGGTGAGAATACGCCAGCTAAGGAGATGAGTTGTTAAAAAATGTGTGCTGTATTTCTAGCAAAATTAATTTGTCCTACAAGTACAGCTGAAAAGGAAAAAAATATCCCACAACAAACCAAAACAACACCTGGCAAGCTATTTAAAGTAATAGCTTGTTTTGCAGTGTCACAGATTTTAAAATAAATACATCCCTTATGTCCTGCAAATAACTGAAAAGCAGCTTGATTTTTATACCACTATTTTCTTTTGTTGACATTTCACTAGCCCTGAAATGAAAACACAGCATTTTTATTTAGCAATGCTTAAATGAAGATTTTAAGAATGATGTCCAATTACTGGGTTTTTTTATTTTCTCCAGACAACTTTGAAAGCCTTTCACCTCATTATTCTGCCAAATGCCTCAACTCGAACCATTTCTTTTGATTTCTTTGATCCTCTGCAGGCTGAGAGTTACAGAACATTGACATTTAGTGACTTTTCCTACAGTTCATTTACTCCGATGCGGACTGGAGAAGAAGGTGCTTGCTCCTGAATCCAGATTTTGTTTGAAGTTACAGAAATGCATTTTCTTCTCTGTACATTTAATTTCGTTTATCCAGAAGAAAAATCCTTTTATTTTTACAGGAGTCACAACTGCGGCACCTCTGAACTGGATTGAGGAATCTTGATGTCTCAAGTTGTTCAGAGAGAACAGTAATTACGCGTGTCTCGAGAAGCCTGTACCAGACTCATTCAGACTTGGGAAGTCCAAACAGAGAAACCACCCAAGCTCAGGTTGTCTGTAAAAATTAGGCATATCCCAACTACCTGATTTCAGAGGGCATGCTTGTATTTCCAATTTTAAAAAGTCCCCAATGCCAAGAGGCTTGGCTTTTATTCCCTCTAGCTGGGGCTAGTTCCCTGGAGAGAAGGCTCCTGTGTTCACATCTCACAGGACTCCTTGGATTCCTTTGGGTGCCCCTATGGACCCAACATCTAATTGAGGTTTTTTTAAAACGTGTCTTTCAGTTTGGTCTCAAACTAAGTGAAACTGCCCTGCAGCCAGTGAGAGCGACGCCTTTGCAACATGAAAGCAAGGGTATGTATTACATGTTTTGGGAAGGGCTAATGACTGAGGTCAGCTTGAACAGTTCAGAAGAGCAGGTAAAGTCCACCAAGGTTTGATGCTGGGAGCAGAGCTCTCCCTGCAGGGCTGTGCAGCTGTTGCTTTATGGAGGACAGCCTGGAGCAGGGGGAGTCAGGGGAGAGGTGTGGGGATCAGCTAGGGCTTGCTCCCCAGCCTGCAGTGGTAAGGACATGCTCAGAGGGACCCCCAGTATCATTTTGCTCCTGGGGAACCACCTCTGGTTCGGGCAAAGTGTAGACCCAGACATTTTGACTGCAGAATAAACACTGTTAAAGAAACATAAGGCTTCCTGTGTGTCATTTCCAGAGTCACAGGTTCCAGTGATTCAAGGTTTTGTCCTCAGTCTGGACAAGGACTGGCTAAGCAGCGTGTAGGTACTAACTGCATCTGCTCTCCATTGGGCCTGCCACTGCTCTTCCCTTCCCAGGCTATCCTGTCACCTTTCAGCCTTACCAGTGGCCTCTCCGGGCTCATTTCACATCTTCAAGAAATACAGCTCTATGTAGAAGTCAATGAATTGTAACCTGTACAACCAACATACAGCATGGTAAGTTTGGTAGGTTTGAATGTACAAAGACGTGCTCTAGAAAGGGAATTTCTCTGCTGTTTTTCTTATCACTGCTTAGGTGAACTTGCCATGAATTTTGTTTGCACTGTGTCTTTACTCTGGATAGGAAATCCTTTTTCTTAACCCAGTTCTAAAATGTGTGGAACTTGCTGCCATCCTGTTTGCCCATCACCAATACCAGGATTTTAACTCTGTGAAACCTGGAGTGGGGAAAGGCAGTTACAGAGACAGGAGGTATTCTTGGAAAACAGCAAGTGAATACATATTTAAACCAGTCAGGATTAAAAATTAGAAAATAATTTTTAAAAAATTAAAAGGGATGTGAAGCCTTATGCTGCTGTGTACTGACCAATTGTTAACTACTTGGGAGTCAAGAAATACTCTTTTCCCTGACATTAGTTTATTGTTCAGTTTAAATACTCAGTGCATCTTAACTAATGCAGGTGACAGTCACTGCAGGAGCACGGCTCTGATCTGGTGTAAATCCTACAGCTGTTGACTTCAGAAGTCTGCTGCTGGCTCATCATTTGTTTTAAGAGCTGTAGTGTAAGTTTGAATGACGAGAAGGACAAGCAGTATTTGATAAACACTGATATTTACAAGAAACTATAAAGCTCTGTTCTCTGAGGAGGAGATACACATTTGTACAGTAGGGTCACACTTCGATAGCTTAATCTTTTACTTAGGTTAATTTTTATTCTATGTGATAATGGTTTAATGCAGTAGCCTAATTTAACAGTCACTTTTCACTGTTCATTTGAATTTTCTGATACTTACATAGTTAAACTTTCATTAGTTTTGGCAGACAAGAGCCTACAAACCAGCTCTTCCAAGATTCTTTTTGTAGGCTATCTCCTATTTTGCTGGTAGAGAGATTCTTTTGCTGAGGAATTGTAAACTTGAGTAGCAATCAAAACTGACATTTAAAATGGAAAACTGCCTCTGACCCAAGACTAGTTCATCTTGACAAGCAGAAAACCTGAATGTAAGCACAACTGTTTTCTGTATTTATTACTTTTTTTTTTTTTTTTCAGAAAGGCCAGTTGGCAGCTTTTCTCAGCTCTGTTGGCCATTCCAAACTCTTGCTGCCTCGAAGTGATGGAAAACTTTGTGATACATTAATTTTTCACCTGTATCACAACACTCAATAAAGTGGTGCTCCAGGCCATAAACTTCTACTCATCTAGAAGCTGTGCAATGTGAAGTTGCTGACCAGTCGTCCTGTTTGGTTCATGCAGCTTCCACATGGCTCCCACCTTCGGATGTGCAGTGTCCTAACTGCTGTGGGGCTAAAATGGGTTTTAAATTTTCGGAGAGTTCTGTGCTATTACCCACTAAGGTGTTATTTGTGTGTCCATTTTTCTAGAAGGACCTAGAGTTAACTGTTGGGATCATGAGCTCATTAAGAGGTGCTATAAAGATACATAAGTAACTATCCATCTTCTCTTGTGACTATACACCAGATGGAACAAAAATAACAGCTTAAGTATTACCTTTTACCATTGGAGGGCTCATTAAACATACAGTGAGATTAAAACTCTATGCACAGTTTATTCAAAACTGCAAATGAAATGTGTCTGAATTACTCTATAGGGAAAACAAAGAGTTCCTATGTGTGGACTATATGCTAGCAGAAACAGAAAAATGGGTTATCTTAATTTTAGGTGGAATATTTTACTTTTATTTATATGGTCTCTCTAGAAATAATAAAACGACGTAAGACTGCTTTTATTTGCTGTGATACAGGCATCTGAATCTCAACTAAGCTTCACAGACGAGAAAATTACCTCCACAGAACCATGTGCAAGACATTCCAGACAATGAAATTGTACAGTAAGATCAACTGCCTTGTGCAGGTACTTTTTTGGTGTCACCTGACTGTAAGGGCAGCTTACAAGGGTTTACTGTAATTAAGTGCTGTCTTAAGCTCAGAGATGAATCCAACTTTTCATATTGTAGGTACACAATCTGTCTGATGTCTGTTTGAGCGAACAGCGGGCTTTAAGTCAATTTTATCATACTGTAGCACTAAAAGTATACTTGCTCTGTTACAGAAGAGGAATGCAGTTTGCATCTACTTGATCTCTTCACTATCTGCTTGGTACTGGTTTTGAGGATGGAGTGAGTGTGAGGAACTAGAGCAGAGCAGACTGGAATAATGGAGAAATGCAGCGCTGGCCTTCAGTGGCCATTGTTGCTGGGACTTGTAAGGGAGCCACAGCAGCGATTTGTGCTGGCACAGCGGAATTTAGGCATGGCAGGTGAAATTCAGCTCTGTTGTGACAGTAAATGGAACAGAAGGGAACTTCCCTATAGGGCTGAATAACTGGAGGGGTGGGACGGGATGGATGGACGGACAGATGGTAACTGCTCCCTCCATTACAGTCACAAGGAACTGAAGCCCAAAGACATGAGCCTTGTGGCAGCTGGGCCCTGTTACAGCTCTGCTGTTGGCTCAGTTTTGTGAAACCAGGAGGGCGGGGCTGTTTTTGCTGCAGTGTGAACATCCGTCTCTGGTACGTGTTACAGGAGGCGCATCACTCGGCACACGGGTGAGCCCAACGGCTCTCAGACCTGCGGGGAATCTGCTTTTTCTGAAGTACGACTTCAAGCGAAAGGCAGCTAACGGGTGTCTCTCAGAGGGTTACATTTGATGCTACATTTGATGCCTCTATGGTTTGAGACAAATCCAGATGTTCCTGTGCAAGATTGCCTCCTGGTGGTAGTACCGAGAACCTGCAGCACAACGTAAAGTGCAAAGAGAAAAGGCAAAAACCTGCTCGAGAAAGCAAGCTTCCTTTTTTAATCCCCACCTGACACGAGGAAGTGGAAGAACTTTCTTCACACAAGGGACGTCAAGATCTGTGATTTAGATGGTCTAAAGTGAGGATGAACATCCTGACACTTGAATGAAGCGGAGTTTTCATTAAAAAATTAAAACCCAGGAAGACGTACCCTACTGTTTAATATCCACAGCAGTGAGTCTAGTAAGCTCTGCAGTGCTAAGTAACTACTGGATCCAAAGCAAAGGGCTAAGTGCCTAACAGTGGAGACAATGACGCCAGAGCAGGCTCAGCGTTCAGGGAATTCTACTGAAGTTTTCAATTAAAAAGAGTGACAGCAACAGAAACCAGAAATCCCAAACTAACTTCCCAACAGATTAATCTTCTCTGTAGACATGGGACAGGAATCAAATGGATGGATTTCTGAGTTTTTAGGTGAAGAGAAACAGAGGACAGCTTTATGTAGTTGCTCAAGGCCTGGAAAAATCAGAGGACAGCTTAGAATTACTGTGAGAGTAGGATTTTAGTTGTTATGCTTCAGGTGACCCATGAGAAGGATTCAGTGTAGGAGAACACAGAAAGACTGAGAGTAGCAGGATAACACAGGGAAAGGTTTTTAAATACCAGTTTTATCAATTAATGTTGTAACAGCATGGCAAAGGGTACGTCCAGTGAACGTGTGCCAGTAACTGGTCAGGAGAGGAAGTACTTTACAGATAGCACTCCAGCACATCATCATAGACTTTTAGCCCTCAAAATGCCTGAAAAGCATCCAAAAATGTTTGGGAAACGTTGAGAAATCCAACATTTCTACAGTGATTGTGGCTGTTTGATCACGAACAGGGGTTGACAGATGTGCAAACAGAAGGTTTCTATAAAGCAAAAATGCCTTAATAGTATTAGGCAGCAATAAGCAAAAGTATCAGGGAGAAGGCGGCGGAAAAACAGCGGGAAGTTAAACTAATCCAGGGAATCTTTTCCTACACCGGAGTAAAGTCGAACGGTGACAAATCAGGTCTTGGCTGTCCAACAAACAAAGAAGCCTCAATTTCATGCAGCTGAACATACCAAAACACTAGACACGAGAGGTGAGCTGCCTATGTACTGCTGTCAGCGCCAGGGACCGTGAATTGAGGAAAACACTAACATTTGCCACACTGCAAATTACTAAGAACTATTTTTAAAGTTTTAGGCATTAAAAAGAATGTATTTTCATGTGACTGAACTCACAGAGTAAGCAGTGATCCTTCTCATAGGCACATCAGACATTCCTTCATGATAGTATGTTTGTTATCACGTGAGCAACACATCATACAGTACGGAGCCATGTAGGCTTAAACATTGACTCAAATATCTTACAAGCATAACAGAGAATAAGCAAAACGATCTCATGCTCTGCTGTGATAAGCCACTAACAGCTAAATACTTCAGACTAGCTGTAAGTAAAATTGCCCAGAAGTATTTAAAGGTGGTCTTTTTACACACATCTAACATTGTTTTTTTCACAAGTAAAGGAAATTCAAGGAAAAAAGGTTATTTAGCAATAACTTCAGAAGAGTGTTCTTTATGCTAACAATGACCAGGATCAGACTTCTAGCAAAATCTATAAATAACACACGCTGAGAAAATGACACTGGACTAACAGAAGCAGCAAGAACCTTCCTAGCTCATCCAAGTTGCTTTGGAAAGGAAATACAACTGAAATTTATGACATATATGGGATAATTATTTTCTGATTATTTATGAGGATGTGCTAAGAAGGCTTAAGGAAGTCACTAGGACCTCTGCAGGGGCACAACATGCCAAGCTAGACCTTTCTTTTACAAGGCTGATCCCTAGTATTGTAGGCTGGAGAAAAGAATCTCCTTTTCCTGAGGAAAAATATGCTCAATGAACACAGGATATTGTAACAACAGAAACCTTTAAGCACTGCAAGGTGTTAAAGCTGTGATACAGAACCAAGCCACACTGCTTTAAGCTAAAGCATTTTATATAACAAAGGGTCAATCCTTCCCCATAGGTAAGCCAGGAAGAGCTAGGAGTCTTCACTGATGACTTTGCTGAGACAAAGAACTCCACTCGCCCTGAGCTACAGCTATTCTGATTTGTAACCAACACAGCATCCTCACTGAACGGTATTTGGGGTGAGGTTAACAAAACAAATGAACACACACAGACACAGAACTTATCTCTGGCATTTGGGCCTGCTGGGTGATTTAAATAGGTGACTTCCTATACCTCTGAAGCCACAGTTTAACCACATTGGCCAGTTTTCAGTACATGGCAATAGCTTTAAATACAAGCACTTGACCGATGTAGGATTAAACATGGAATCAGGTATCTTACAGGTGAAACAGAAGCAGCAAAACTATGTCACTGCTTGCATAAGTACCTCATATCTTTCATTACTACTATTTCACTAATACCTCAGCATTCGAGCTCACCTGCATTTCAGTTACTAGATTTTAAAAAAAAATTAGCCCCCCCAAATCCCACCAAACCCTAACGTGTCTGGTTCCAGACTTCCCATTTTGACATTCTACCTCTCTGCCTTCACTTTACTGACCACAAGCCTCTGACAGACTTCAATCAGAGCTCCCCATCCATCACCTGCTACCCCCAGTTCTAGGAGTCGTACGCTCGTGCATGCACAAAAGCCTTTACCGGATCCTTGTTTCAGCAGCGTGGTTCTGCTGTTTCTCTGTCAAACGAGTTGAAGTAGAAACCAGTCAAATTTAGTTATGGGTGGTTTTGTTTGAGCACTCACAGAGAACTGCCAAACATCTCACTTTCTGTAGTTTTTATTTCCAATACAGATTAATAGCAAAGTGCTGACGAACAAGAAGTTAGCCCAATTATCTGTCTTTAGGAGGATTAGGATTCTTCCGTCTTCTGTGATACCTAGAAGGAAAAAAAGGCTGCGGTGAATGCTGGCTTTGGACAGTCTTTGATTCTCCTGATCCTCTCTCCTCCCCCACCAAGAGTGGTCTGGAGGTCACACAAGTAAAACACAAGGTCCACAAGCACAACCCGTCACCACTCATTAGATGTCATCAGTGTTGTCCGTGGAGTTACATAACACTACTCATTTCTACTGCTACATCTGCTACAAGCACGTAATAATCCAATCAGTTCTTCAGCTGAATAGGTACAAATGCTGCTGTTTATCCTTAATCCTTTGTGTAAAGTTAATTTTATTACATGGCCAACCTTTCCTTTGGCTAAAATGATTGCTACAGAAAAAGAGAGACTTGACATTTAAAGCAGTTGTGCCAGACTGTACGTTAAATAGTGTAATGTTTTGCAGAGAAGCTAAAAAGAAAACTCCTCAAAACAAAAATGATCCCTACTTCCCTCTTAATTGCCCACCGTAAAACAATGAAGATCCTGTTTGACATTCATTAAAGTGACAGCTACCCTTTGGCCACAGAAAGCTCTACCATTTCCTTCCTTTTATCTGCTCCCAAAACACAATAATTGAAAAGCTTTCTGTGGACAAGGGGAGGGGGGGGAACCCAATAATCTGCCCACATCAAGTCTCCACAGGTATAAAACCAGCAGCTACCAAAAGGTGCAGTAACACCGACTGGAAAGGAGTGAGAGGAAGTACAGTGCAGTTTGTTTCCAGCAGTTTATCTGAACATCTAAGCTCCTCTGCAAGCTCGGTCACCCGTATCTGCACCTCTCCTCCTCCTAGCTCTCCTAGCACAAGGCACACCACAGCGTGCCCTTTGCCATTTCAAATGAAGCCCCTCTACTCACCCCAGTCTGGTTTGTCTGGAAAGTTTGTAAGGAGCAGGCAGTGTGATTTTCCGAGCTGTATTTGGTTACATCTACTGAGGGCACTTTATGTACTGGATTCTCTTACGCTGACTTCACCTTTGCAACTTTAATCCATCACCTGAGCCAGTACTAACTAGAAGGCAGGAAAAATTCCCACCCCATGACATATTCTACAAAAAAAAGAGGCTGCAAAGGCTACCAAAGTGCCAGTGTTAAAAATCCTTTTACACAATGCTGCAGTTAAGATTCTATGTAGCAGCCCATGTCCTAGCAGCACCTCATCTCACCTGACTTACCCTAGGTTGAATCCAGCCTTTAACTTATTCCTGTATGTTCTTTTACATCCCAAAGGAACAAACAGTGGAAAAGAAAACACTTACTGCCCCACAGGATACCAGCGATGTTTTGTTGTGTAAAACATTTTGCTGAGCTCTTCAATTGTAGGACCTGTACTGTTCTTTAGCTCTTTCTTATTCAACCTGGATTTCAAAACTTGATCCAGGGTTTCTTCGTTGTTATTCACTGGATCTGGCCGTGGTATGGGCTGTAAAAACAGGAGTGATATATTTTCTTTATCTCCTTTTTTTTTTTTTGAGAAAAAAAGCCAAGCTACACAGATAGCACTACAATTTATGCTTAACAGCTGAAACCAAAGAAATACAGAAGAATACTTGTAATTTTAAAGGCTGTTTACTGCCTCCCCACCACCACCCCCCAAACAAAATGACATCAGTGTGGAGCAGATGTGCAGAAACATCTCATTACCTCGGGGTACTAGAGCTGATTACCCTACCCCTAAAATCACCACTGCTGTCATCATCATTGCTGATCTCATCCTTACAATTCATTAGCTGAATCACGGGCTTCGGTTTGACTAATACAAAAGTACTCATTCCTATTTAGAAATTTATTCATAGTGATGATCATCATTGCTAAAAAAGCTTTTAGGTGATTTGCATCTTGGAGAAGAACATCACTTCCTAATTGTTTGTAGATCTGCTAGGCCCAAGATGTTTGTTCTCAACACAAACCCCAACTACTAGCACCGGTTACAAATACTTTATCTTGGTTTAGTCTTTTAAACCTGTTTTTTTCCTGGGAGACTTGCAACTGATGAATTAAAAATACTGGTATGTAGCTTGCAGGCAAAGAGGGCTACAGTGTTTTAAGTTCTGAAGGAAGAATTTCACAGTGCAGCTACCAGGAGTGGCATTTTACTAGCACGTGAGAACTGGAAATTTAAACAAGAAAATTACACTAAAGATGTTCATCTAGACTTAATTTTGTCAGTGTGAAGAACACGTTGAAAGTGATAAAAATTCAACACTTTTATAATGTTTTTGTTGTATTTATGCACTTGGAAATTAAATTTCAAGCTCGAGTTGAAAACAGCAGCAGTTCTTTGTATTCTCCTGCATCTGTATCCTGCAGGATGTGTGAACTGTAACCTGCCCTTTAAACATCCTCTCCAAGGAGCACACTCATAGGCAGACACTAGTTTTCTCTGGAGCACAAGTGTTTGAGTGCCTCATTTAATTCTACTTGACTTACTACACCCTGTGATATCTGTGCATTTCTTGCTCTGCAGCTTTCCCTCATAGTTCAACTAAGAGCAAGGCCCTCCTCCCAGCAGCAGCGATATGCATAACTAACTTATTACATGACCAGCATGTCTGTGGAGTAAGAAGCATCTCAGCAAATTAAGTTTTAAAAGATGCCCTGAAGACTCAGTTATGAACAACTTTCACTTTTACATCAGCAAGAAATGAAAACGTGTACATTTGGACATACTTTTGTATGCTCATAGGGAATCTCAAGCGAAGGGTGGTAGCAGACAATTGTCTTCAAATCTGATGTCACTGCGAGTTCCACTTTGCTATAAAAAGATAAAGATTTACACTCAGATCGATCCCTTAATATTTTCTGAAATTAAAATTTTCAGATAGCCCAAGTCCCAAAGGAAACCAGATCTGACCCTGCATTCATGAATTCTTAAGAATCTTCTATAAAAGAACCCTTACAAAATAAGGGTCACAAAGATTTTATCTGAACTTCCTTTTTTTTCTCCTTTCTCCTGCCATCTTCATGTTTCTTTATTGGACAGAGAAGAAAGAAGGGCTAAAAGTATGAAAGATAGCTGGAAATATGGGTGGGGAAAGTCTTTAACACTTTGAATAATTACATATAAGACTGTCGCAAGGTGTGGGGGTACCGATGATCATCAGCGGTACCCAGCGCATCGTGCATGCCATTTTAAGAGTTACGGCACCTACTCAAGAAAGAACAGAAATTGAAGCCCTGTTTTTGGTTCCAACTGTTGTATTTGGTAAAAGATGATGAGCATAATGAACAGAAAGTCCTACTGAGAGTTTCCTTGAGGGAACAGGACTCTTCTCACCTTCCTTCCCTGTTAACTTCCATGACACAACAGCTTCCTAAAGCCTTGTAGGACACGAATGCTGCGTTTCTCACTACATCTCTATCTTCTTGTCAGGTTTCTGTTCAAGTTTCCCATTCAATAATACCTGGACTTTGTCTTAACAAGAAGCATCAACAAGAACATATGCTCTTACCTACTTTTGCTTTTCACAAAGAAACCTGCAGGAGTACTGGGGTCACCACCACCTTTAGAATGAGTCCTGTGTGATTTTTCATTGTGCTTATTTTTTTAAATAGTAACTTCACAGTCATTACCATCAGAAACTTCACTTAAAATTATTGCATATATCCCAAACAGGCAGGAGGTGGATTTGATACTATTACAGGACAGCTTCACGACAGAGAACATAGCCCTGGGATAAGCACCACATGAAATGGGGACACACACGCATCAAAGCACGTTTCAGTGCTTTAGATTAGATATTAGGGGGAAGTTTCTTACAGAAAGAGTGGTGAGGTGCTGGAACAGGCTGCCCAGACAAGTAGTGGATGCCCCATCCCTGGAGGTGTTCAAGGCCAGGTTGGATGGGGCCCTAGGCAACCTTGTGTAGATCCAGGCCTGGAGGTTGGTGGCCCTGCCTGTGGCGGGGGGTTGGAACTCTATGATCCTTGGGGTCCCTTCCAACCCAGACCATTCTATGATTCTATGATTCAGTACCAGTTGTAGTCTTCAGGGAGAACTGCATACGTAGATTTACAGCAAGCGTGATGCACGGCTCCACCTGCGAAAAGATACACGGAAAGAAAACTAAGGTGAAACCAAACAGAGCCAGGCCAAGGTTAAGAACATTTACATCTTCAGTCTGTTCTAAATCTTCATCAGGGACTATAATCGTACTCAGCTTTAGGTTAACAAAACCCGAACAGTGTCTAAAGTGACAGGAGATAGGACAAGGGGAGATGGCAATAAGCTGTGCCAGGGCAGGTTCAGATTAGATATTAGGAAAAAATATTTTACCGAAAGAGTTGTCATCATGAAGGTGGTCATCTGACTAACAGGAATGACTAACCTGGATGGTTTAAGTCCTCAGGGCCTGATGGGGTTCATCCAGAAAGGAGCTATTGGATGTCACGGAAGGACCCCTCTCAATCATTTACAAAAGAAAGGTCTCGGATTCTGGGGAGGTCTCTCCTGACTGGGAGCCCATTGATGTTATATTCCACTCCCAGGGGACTACAGACCTGTTAGTCTAACCTCAGTTCTGGAAAAATTATGGAGAAGATTGTACTGGGTTCTATTGGAAGGCATTTCAAGAATAATGCAATCATCAGGCACAATCAGCACGTGTTCATCAAGGGAAAGTCCTGTGTAATTAATTTGATACCTTCTAGGAGAAGATCACTTGTCTAGTGGATGAGAGGAAGACAGTGAGGTTATTTTTTCTGGACTCAGGCCTGTGATACTGTGCCTCAGAGTGTCCTTCTGGGCAAGCTGTACAGCTGTGGGAGGAGTGGAGTCATGGTGTGCTGGTCAGAGCCAAAGGGTTAGACGGGATGTTAGGAAGCATTTCTTTACCGAGAGGGTGGCCAAACACTGCAAGAGGCTTCCCAGCCAGGTGGCTGATGCCCCAAGCCTGTCAGCGTTTAAGAGCACTTGGACAATGCCCTTCAGAACATGATTTCACTTTTGGTCAGCCATGAAGTGGGCAGGCAGTTGGACTAGATGATCATTGTAGGACCCTCCCAAGTGAAATATTCTATTCTTATATACCACTGCTTTTTAATAACTGAATTACAGTCACAAGAACTAAGTCTTAGCGTGTTCTGAGCCTTCTGTTTTCAAAGAAGTCATAAAAAGGTTTCAACTTTTTATTTGGTTTTGACACGTTATTCTATGTAGACCATCTTTAGTTTTTATAGAAATAGGTTTTGGTCCCTGTTTTAGGTGTCAGTACAAAGATGGAGGGGAGATAGTAAAGGTGGTAGATTCTTCTTGGCTGCTCATAATGAAGGGGGAGAGCATTCAGTGCATCAGAACTGGGCAAGCTGAAAGAACAAAGAACATTGTCTGCAGCTATTTCCCTCTCAGTAATGTTTTACATGTAAAATTTAAATTTATATATGGCTAATATATTTAAGAATTTTAGATATAAAACTTAAATATTAAGTTTAGAACTTCTGTTAGCACTTTCACGCTCTAATTTTTTACAATTAAACCATTCTTAGTTATTGAGAAGTTGAGTTCTGGTAAAATAGCACTGCAAATAGTTTGTATTTCTTCCCCCTCCCTGCCCACTAACTTCTAAAATGTAACATGTCCCCAGCATTTTCTCAATTCCTGACTTCTCTACCATCCTTCATTTCTCCCCTCCATCTTTCTACTGACACCTAAAACAGGGACCATAACCTAAGCAATAATATTGCCTGTTTTCACTTGTTCTCTCTTTATGTTAAGCAATGAGATATTACCATAGCCTTTTCTCACTACTGTTTTTAAGTCTGAAAAAATACATCTAAACCTTCAAATATCAGTGGTGAGAGGAGTGGTACAAGCTAATTCATTAAAATCAGAGGAGCATATGTGAACTGTGGAAGCATTAAAAGAAAAAAAAATAAGTATCAAGATATCCTTTAGTTATTAGCAGAGAACACAGAATGTAAAACTTGATTCTGTTCAAACAAAAATATAAAAATTGCTTCCATTACTTCAAAGAGCACAGGGAAGAGCCTCTCAAAGAACACATTTTCACATAGAACTTCTACAATTTCATCAGTACTTACTCTGCAGCGGGGCCTCCTTCTTACAGGCTGCTACCGAACGCATCCGGAGGAAGCCGGACCACGCAGCCCTAAGTGATGTTGCCATACTGACAGCAGACAGACCGGAACCAGTCCTGGGCAAGATGGAACTCAAATGGACACCTGTGTGGGTTTTTTCCTGCACAACACCCTCTGAAAGAAACCAGTTTTATGATTACTCAGGGTACAAGAGACCAACAGCTTAATTAACCAAATATCTTACGGGTAAATGGAATCAGTGCAGTATAATCCTCATTATTTGTCAGTTGTTTAGAAACCCTTATTTAAGATACTGGCACCTGCCTCTGTAATAGTCAAACGCAGTACAAGACTTAATTTAGCAAGTGGTGCTCTTTGAGGGTAGGTTATTAACTTTTAAAGGCTCCCAAGCTTGGGTCTCCTCAGATTTTCTGCTAGTACTCACCCACTTAAATTCTGCATGCTTCCTTCCACACAATTATTCCTGAAACATGCTTTTCTTGCTCACTGTGTGAACATGGCCTTAAGCTGCACCAGGGCAGCTTCAGATTGGATGTTAAGAAAAGATCCTTCACTGAGAGTTGTTGGGATGTGGAACAGGCTGCCCAGGGAGGTGGTTGAGTCACCAGCCCTGGATGTGTTTAAAGGCGGGTGCATGAGGTACTTAGAGATATGGCTTAGTAGAGGACAGGTACAGTTGGACTTGATCTTAAAGGTTTTTTCCTACCTAGTCATTCTGTGATTCTGTGAACATCACTGCCCAGTATAAAACCAGACATACTTACCTACTGTAGTTAACAAACTGTCTAGATGCAGTTGGTTTCATCTCAAAAGCAATACACCTCAAAGCTACAAGCCACCATTTCCTTAAATATTACCACAAATTTTACAGAAGCAGAAACACATGGAAACATTCTACGGTTCTTTTAAGCATCCTTGTAAGTTCCTCTTCAGAGAAAACTGGGTTAGGTTTTTTTTGTGGACAATGAGATCTTAACCAGAGACAATTTAAAAGCATACTTGTGAGCTATTACAGAAGAAACAAGGCCCCTTTAAAACTACTTCGTATTTAATGCTCAGGAGCATCACCAGAGCGTCTATTTTACCACCTCTACAACTGCCCATGATTCTCTCTCCTTGTGAGAAGTGCTGCTGAAGGTGGAGAACACTAACGCAGCACCCACAGAGCTGCTCCCGCCTCTCTAAAAGCTCCTCGGCAAAAAGGGTGAGGAGAACACAGCAGACCAGGCTTCAAGCATGGGCCCGTCCTCGGGGTCACCTCAAGGGCACTTTAGATCGGGACAGCCCCATCCCAGAAAACCCTTCAAGGGCTGTCTGCAGAGAGCAGGGACACGAACCCCCATGTTTCCAGGATTACAGAATATCCAGCTTAAAAAGAAAAAAAGCCACGGAAGCGAGCAAAAGAGCGCCCATTGTAAAACCGGCTCTGCAGGCTATTAAAAAACCCAGAATACTCCAGACAGCGACAAGCAGGGGTTTAACCTCCTGAAAGTACCGCCGCACGCCCCAAGGCCCCTCCCGGAGGCCTACCTCGGGTTCCCCGGCACCAGGCACTGACTGCACGAACGGAGCGGGGAGCAGCGCTGCAGAGCGCGATCCTCAGGCGAAGCGGCCCTGCCCGTGGCGGCGGGCCCGGGCCTCAGCGGCGGCGGCCCGCAGAGACGACCGCTTTCCCGGCGCGGGCGCAAAAGCCGGCCCCAGCGACCACAGCCAGGAAGGGACGGTGGTGGCGGCCGCGCCAACGCAGCAGCCACCTATTCGGCCACCGCCGCGGCCCCTCACCCCCAGCAGTGCACCGACGGCCGCAGCAACTAATTCCGTTCCGGTTCCGGCAGCGGCTCGCCCCGCGGCACGCCGGAAGATGTAGTGCGGGTGGGCGGGCGGAGGGCGCCTACCCCGGGCGGGGCGAGCCGCTGCCACCTCCCTCCGCGCCCAGCACCGCCTCAGTGCCGGCAGCTAACCCTGAGGGGCTACGAGCCGGCTCAGGGCACCCAGCGCTCGTCCTCGTCCTTGTCCTTGGTGCTCCCCGGCAGCCCCGGGACGGCTTTTGAAGGACTGCGAGCTGCTCGGGTATCGGCAACGGGTGAGGGGCGTTGGGGCACCCTGCGAGCAGCTCGGGTATCGGCAGCAGCTGTTCCAGAGAGGTGTGAAATACCCCACACCGGGCAGCAGCGCCTGCCTGACCGGGGGCAGCATCTTTCTGGGCACAGTCACAGAAAGGTTTGTGTTGCAAGCGACCTTGAAGGATCATTGGAGAGGAATAACCCACTGTATCAGTACAGGCTGGGGGATGACCTGCTGGAGAAGAGCTCTGTGCAGAAGGACCTGGGGGTCCTGGTGGATGACAGGTTGGCTATGAGCCAGCAGTGTGCCCTGGTGGCTAAGAGAGCCAATGGGATCCTGGGATGCATCAGGAAGAGTGTGGCCAGCAGGTCAAAGGAAGTGATCCTCCCCCTCTACTCTGCCCTGGTCAGGCCCCACCTGGAGTACTGTGTCCAGTTCTGGGCTCCCTGGTATAAAAAAGACAGGGACCTCCTGGAGAGAGTCCAGAGAAGGGCCTGGAACATCTCCCGTATGAGGACAGGCTGAGTGAGCTGGGACTGTTTAGTTTGGAGAAAAGAAGACTTAGGGGGGACCTAATTAGTGTTTATAAATATCTTAAGCATGGGATGCAGGGGGAATTGGCCAGCCCCTTTTCAGTGGTCTGTGGGGACAGGACAAGGGGCAATGGCTTCAAGTTGGAGCACAGGAAGTTCCGCACCAACATGTGGCAGAACTTTTTCCCAGTGAGGGTGACAAAGCAGTGGAACAGGCTGCCCAGGGGGGTGGTGGAGTCTCCTTCTCTGGAGATATTCAAGCCCCGTCTGGACACCTCCCTGTGCAATGTGAGCTAGGGAGCTGCTTTGGCAGGGGGGTTGGACCCGATGATCTCTCGAGGTCCCTTCCAACCCCTACCATGCTGTGATTCTGTGATTCTGTGATCTCATCCCACATGCTCCTGCAAAACACACCCTCTAATCTTATAGTCTGAAGGGACATTTATAACGTTACTGGTTGTTTCAGGAGCTTGTGAGTGTAGCCTGCTTGCTTTCCAGGCTAAAACACGCAGCAGCTGCAGCAGCTCGCTCTGCTCGGCCTGCCAAACCCTCACAGTACCTGCAATAGCTTTTCCTGAGGAAATCTGGCCTTCATGTACCTGAGCTAGCTTCTGCGCCAACCAGCACCTCTCTCTGTAGCAGCTCCAGAGAGGACTGCTGGTGTTTATGTTCCTGCTGAACTGTCTGCGTGCTGCGTGTGTTTTAAGGCACACAGGAAACCCGTCTGAGTGTCCCTGGCACACTGCTGCTCTGGGGCTACTCACTTTGGTTCTTCTGGAGACTGAGTCACAAAGCATTTGAAAGACGGTGGTGTATTAATAGAACACTGATCGCAGACAAGAAGTAGAGACAGAAATCAATCACCTTACCTGAGACGACCCCAGTGCTATACGAGCTTTCGCCTGCCCACAAAGCACAGCCACCCCTGTCTTAGTTCCTTTCATAGGATCACTCTTTAGGAGAGGCTTGGATAATTCCTCCCGAAAAGGCTGCAACCTCTTCCAGATACCTTCAAGCCACCACATCTCTTCCAGCCGTTGGCTGTGGTACAGCAGTCTCCCGCAGCCGTCAGTGGATGCCTCTCAGCAATGCCTACCTTTGTTCTCTAGCTGCAGAGCAGGAATTACACTGGTAACTTCCAGAGGTGTCGCAGAAGTGTAGCCACAGATGACTAATTGAGAGCTGATCATTTCCATTAGCAGAGGGTAATTTTCTTTTTGGATGTTTTTCCTGGCAGGGGAAGGTGGAAGACATCCATTCTGGGCCTTCTTGCAATGCTAGATTCAGTAAGCCACAGAGAGAAGCAGCAGAGGTGGGCCAAAATATTTTACATCCTACTTGGAGAGATGCAGCCAAGGTGGGGGACCACACCTGCACTACAGGACTACTCCATGTCTGTGGAAACCAGCCCTCCCCACTGAGCTTCTACGTGCAGCCGCAGAGGGGTCTGATCTGGGCTCAGGCACCAAGCAGGAACAACACAGTTTTATCTGGTCATGACTCCCACAAGGAAATCCTTGTGCTAGGATGAGGTCAGCTTGTGGATGAAGAACAGCCTTTGGAAGCTGCATACAAACAAGATAGTGGCTGTGCTGATGGATGAAGACAAC
The DNA here is from genome assembly GCA_013400835.1 of Zapornia atra. Taxonomy (NCBI): domain Eukaryota; kingdom Metazoa; phylum Chordata; class Aves; order Gruiformes; family Rallidae; genus Zapornia; species Zapornia atra. Next base: position 21,235 of record VZTU01006178.1, on the reverse strand, counting down.
ATGTTGGGGATTTTAAGCTCAAAGACAGTGTTGACAAAAATAAATGGTTATAAACTGTCTGAAACAAGCCTGGCCTTATTGAAAGAAAGGAGTGAAACTGCATTTAAAGGCTGAGCTTGAGGAATATCTTGTCTGTAGGCATAGTGAGGATAATTAGAGTTACTTCTAAGTGAGTGTTGCCAAGTTTCTGACCAGGAGCAGCTGGTGGCAGTGGAGGAGCTGCTGCTCAGCATTCTGGCCTTTCTCCTGGAGGGCTGCAGTGCAAAACACCTGTGTGCGAACACACCTTGCTATGGTCCCTTAGCACAGGATGCTGTCCTGTGTGCTGCGTGTCAGTGTTTGTGTGTGAACCTGTGACACAAGCTCACGAGGCCTTGCTCTAGTTTCCTAGGAAATATTAACTGAAATTAAGGCTTCTCTGGCTTATCTTGAAGGTGTTCATGACTTAGCTGTCAGAGCTGCTTGAAAAGATTGCCTGAGCTCAGTGATGATAATGACTGTGGCTGACATCTCTGATTCTCAGATGCCTTCTCAAAGGGTTATCGTTCATCCGTGCAGGGGACAAACATCCTTTGCTCTCCAATGGAAACCTGGAAAATTAACTCCCTTCCCAGCTGGAGACCACTGCAAACCATGTTAGCTGCTTTCTTCAGCATAAGACACTCCCCTTCCCTTCCCTTCCCTTCCCTTCCCTTCCCTCTCTTCCTTTCTTCCCTTTCTTTCAACTTATTTTCTTTCTATTGAGCTGCATCTGTTAGAAAAATCAATTTTTAAGACACTCTCAGTAGTCCCTTAGAAAATTGCCCTCTCATCCACCATCACCCCCAAGTCCTTCTCTGCAGGGCTGCTCTCTATCCCTTCATCTCCTGGCCTGTATTGATGATGAGGATTGCCCCAACCTAGTCTTGTTGAACCTCATGATGTTCTCATGGGCCTGCTTCTCCACCCTTTCCAGGTCATTTATTTATTGCTACTTGGGTCTCTGGGGAGAATTTTTGATTCCAAACAGGAGGGCAGCCTGATTCCTGACAGGAGGGCAGCCACTGGGAGGATTTCTGGTATCTTGCCTAGTGCTACCACATCTTTAGACTCTTTCCCATCACCGCAGTGCAGTATCACTTGCAAGGTTCATCAGAAACTGTTAGCAAGCTTCTGTCCCTCGTGTGAACTCATTGGGAATGCTTGGCAGCCCTCTGGAATCTTGATTCACAAAACAGCCTTCACTAGATTTCTCATATTCTTTGAGTTTTGCATAATTAGTTTGAAATCAGTTTTAAATACCTGGGGGAGGGGGGGGACACTTGTGTAAGGATTTTATTCTGGAAAGGTGTGCTTTTAAATCAACGGCACATCTTGCAGCTTAAATGACAGTTTGAAAGGGTTGCAACTGAAGGTAATGCAGAACTTTTATTTTCTGAAAACAACACCACGTTCCCTGTTAAGCTTCCAGTCTATTTTAAGATGGTTTCTATAAAAAGAGATTTTTATTTTAGGAGACAGTAGAGGAGGTCTACCCCCTCCCTGACACATCATATTCCGCCAGTCTATTCTTAGAAGCATGGTCTGATGGATTACAACTTTCTGGTAGGGAGCTGGGAGTCGCCTCAGTAGCGTGCCTACACACTTCTCTGGCATGTCTGGAGATGGGGTTATTAATAACTGCCAGCCTCCTTGCTTGCTTCAGCAGGGTGTAAACAGCAAAGAGGAGAGCTGCTCGCTCTCTCTGAGGACGACGGAGGTTGTTCTCACCACTAACTGTGGGAATACTGTGGAAGCACTAACAGTGATGAGCTGCAGACCCTTGGGAATTCACATCTTTGGAAACCTGGACAGTTTTGTTTCCATGTTGCTCTCTCACTGAAGAGCAGCCGTTGTCTGGTGTAACTCAGCCAATTACAAACTTCTCCAGGAAATGCTTTGAGTGACAAACCACTTGCCCAACAGTTAGTCAACAGAAGCTGTGCAGTAAGCAGGGCAGGACTGTGTTGGTTGGCTCTGTTTTAGAAGAACAAATTTATAAATCAGAGCTGGTACCTGGAGTGGCGTGGGTTTTGTGTAGGGAGTTGCACTCACACACACACACATGCTCGTGTGCACTCCTTGTGGGAAATGGAAAACCAGGACCTGGTTGTTGTAGCTCTTCTGCTGCAGCAGCATGTATAGGGGCTTGTTTCTTATTAAAATCATTCAGGCTGCTCATTAGCAAAATGATTTTTTTTTTCATAGAAACCAATGTTTTAATATCTTCTGGGAATAAGCTCTGTAGCGACCAGCAGAGAGCAACACAGAATTCGATATGAATTTTAGGTGAAGCCATTTATTAGGTGAAATCACACACATTATATACCTTTTTACTGCAAACGTGGCAAGATAAAAAACTGCTAATTGGTTACACACACTGTTCACACCACACTGATTGGTTAGTAATTATAACGAGTTCTGATAAACCTATCTTATAGCTAAATATTGTTAGTTTACCTTTAATACCTAAAAGCATCTGCACACCTGCTGGTTTTGACCATCTTATTATGGTTGGTTCTTAACATGTTCCGTTACTCCCAAATACCTTCCCATAACTGCTTCTTGGTTTAGGGCAGCCTGTACCCCTATCAACAAGGCCTCTGTGTTTTGAGAATGTGATTATTAGGATCCTCTCTGCATGAGTAACTTCTCCTTTCTCATGGGAACAGAAGAATATTGTCAGGGCCTAAATCTTGGGAGAAGAGAGCTAGGCCGCTAGCAGGCCTGCTGTCTTCCCCGACAAAGCTCTTGGTTTCCTTTGTTCTCATTAAATTTGGAGTAGAAAAGGTACTTTATTGTTGGGGAAGACAACAGGCCTGCTAGCGGCCTAGCCCTCTTCTCCCAAGATTTAGGCCCTGACAATATTCTTCTATTCCCATGAGAGAGGAAAAGTTACTCATGCTGAGAGGATCCTAATAATCACATTCTGAAAACACAGCGGCCTTGTTGATAGGGGTACAGGCTGCCCTAAACCAAGAAGCAGTTATGGGAAGGTATTTGGGAGTAACGGAACATGTTAAGAACCAACCATAATAAGATGGTCAAAAACAGCAGGTGTGCGGATACTTTTAGGTATTAAAGGTAAACTAACAATATTTAGCTATAAGATAGGTTTATCAGAACTCATTATAATTCCTAACCAATCAATACAGTGTGAACAGTGTGTGTAACCAATTAGCAGTTTTTTAGCTTGCCACGTTTGCAGTAATAAAGGTATAGCATCTGTGGGATTTCACCTAATAAAATGGCTTCACCTAAAATTCATATTGAATTGCATGTTGCTCTCTGCTGGTCGCTATACTTTCCACTCATACCTAGAGGTGGGACTGAATCTGTGAATGGATAGGTTTGTTTTATTGCAGAGATGGTTTCTTCACAATGGGAGATGGACAAACCTTCACTCCTGAAATAACGTGTCATATTCTTTGTCAGATTATTCTACAAATGTAGGGCATGTATTTCTAATGAGACATTGTGGTTTAGTTCTGGCCTTAATTCTCAAATCTTCTCATGCTCTGCTGTAGCCAGATGAATTTCTATGTTTTAAGTCGATCTGTAAACACCCAGGGGAAATGCCAACACTTATATCAATAGGCTATCTTCATTCTTCAGCAGATCTCGCACCTTCTCATAAGGAGTCAAGCTATGACACCTCAATAACAGATGACAAAGCTGAAGTGCCTGTAGCGGCCACATGCAGCTGAAATAATTTGTGTTCCTGTTGACTGCTGTAGTTCAAGTAAGCAATATCACACCTCTATTCAAGCAGCTGCTTAATGAAAAAAACATCAGAAGCTATTTGCCACAGCGAAGGCTCCTTCTCACAGCATCCCATTCCGATATCCTAAGCCAGTAAAACACAGAGCTGGTGGGCTTTATCTTCTCTCAGAAGAGTTGCACCCAGTACAGCCAGTTAAGATCATTCAGAAATTGTCCAGTCACTCTCACAATTAGTGCAAAGTGAAAACCACTGCACTTCCATGGCCATTTGTACATAGGGCATCCTAACTTGGCAGGACAAGGGGGAATGGATTAAAACTAAAGGAAGGAAGGTTTAGATTAGATATTAGTGGGAAGTTTTTACAGAGAGAGTGGTGAGGTGCTTGAACAGGCTGCCTAGAGAGGTGGTGGATGCCCCGTCCCTGGAAGTGTTCAAGGCCAGGTTGGATGGGGCCCTGGGCAACCTTGTGTAGATCCAGGCCTGGAGGTTGGTGGCCCTGCCTGTGTCAGGGGGGTTGGAGCTCTATGATCCCTGGGGTCCCTTCCAACCCAGACCATTCTATGATTCTATGAACTCTTGTAAAATACTCTGGGATTTACTAAAGAATGGTTTTAACGTAAAATCTAGGTATTACCATGCAAATTCATAGTGTATGTGAATGCACATGCATACATCTGTGGGTTTTGCAGACTTTCTACAACACTTGACAAAAATATAAAACTGCTTTTATGCAAAATGAAGAACCTGGGGTTTGAAATAAGAGTTGTAATTGCAGTATGACTTTTATAAGATTGCAAAGGGGGGGGCAGGAGGAGGAAGTAAGATTAGTCAGCCACAGGTTCTGCTGGCCTGGATGCACCCACTTGGTGAGTAAGTTGATGACAGCAAAAGCTGTCATAGGAAGATGGACAGCAGCTGTGTTGAGTTGTTCTGGGAGTATTAATTGCATAATTCCAATTATCTGTTTACCTCTTCTCCCTATGGTGACGTTATAGAGCATTTTGTTGGTGAATAAGGTGGTTGCCTAACTTAATTCTCAGAACCGCTGTCATCCCAGGGATGATGTGATAGCTGTGGGTTTGTGAGAGGAGGATGGTGCTCTCCATCCTGGCCTTCACATCGGTGTGGTGGGACAAGATCTTATCAGCCAACAGAATGGTGACTGTCACAGGAAGGACTAATCCTAATCCCTTCCTTCCAGTAGTACATATCAGGAACACAGGGCAGAGCACAGGGAGAGGGAGCAGGAGCTCTGCGTTGCCTGCAGCTTCTCCAAAAGGATGAGGCATCTGAAGTTGGGTTAATAACTTGTGCATACTACATGGGGCAACTTTGCTCCCGCTTGTGTTACCTACATTTTGTTGTCTCTGGTGCTTGCTAGGCCCTGCTGTAAGCCAAATCAGTTCACCAGTCCAGCAGAAGACCAGGCTAAGTGGCAGTTTTTCTGCCAAGGCAGTGCATTGAAACAGCTCAGCAGAATCTGACAAGCCCCAGGAGTAAACAGTGGGGGAAATGTGGTATGTGAGAAAGGAGGGTAAGAGTGAGATGGGAAGGGGAAGTAAGAAGTCCTCATTCTGATAGATTAACTCAGCTGCATGATATAACTTGTCCTCAAATACGTGGTTTCACACTATCCCTAATGCAGTGAGCTACAGACAGTCCTTTTCTTGTACCCTCACGTAGGGGCTCCTGTCCCCTTTCTTGTGCCAGACCTATGCAGCTGCATGACTGCCTGTGGTTCACATCAGCTCCCTGTTCACCCAAAAACTATTCACGTTTTTGATCAGCTCATCTTCTGTGAGATCATGATGTGAGCCAAAGGAGCAGCAGTGTGTGTGGCAGAGGAGGGCAGAAGCTCTCTTTAGTAGCAATGCAAATACTAAGTGGTGCAACCATGCCAGGAAGCTACACCTGAATAACCACTGTGGAGTCAGGCCTTGGTGGAGCTGGGCTGTAGGAACGAACTGTGATGCAATGGGGACTACCAGTGACCCCAGTCTTACCGAACACCTCACTTAAGTTTCCTCTGCAGTACAAGTACGAACATTGCTTCAGAAAAGCCAACCAGCAGCAACTGTAGAGTGACAAGATCCCTTTTCTAAAATGAACCTGCATTTTCAGGTGCTCTGAACTCAGAAGCAAAGCATCAGGGAGCAGCACGGGTGGCATTGCTCCCTTGGGACAGGTGAGCCAGGAGTTGAGACCACCCCTGACACAAACCTGTAGAGTCATGTTGTAGTTTTGCATGGCTGGGTTCTGGTGGAGAAGGGGGGCTGTAGGGGTGGCTTCTGCAAGAAGCAGCTAGAAGCTCTCTGCAGGTCCAATAAACACCAGCTGGGCTGAAGGCCGGACCTGACCCTGACCAAGGCCAAGCCCATCAGTGACGGTCACAGCACCTCTGGGAATCACATTTAAGAAGAAAAATACACAAGTAGCTGCTTTTTGCCACCAGAGAAGGGAGTGAGAAGATGTAAAAAACTGTTCAGGCACCAAGGTCAGTGAAGGGGGGATGAGGCGCTCCAGGCACAGGAGAGAAAGATGCCCCGGCAGCCCATGGGGAAGACCGTGATGGAGTGGGTGTCCCTCTGAAGCCCATGGATAATGATAGGGAGCAGAGATCCCATCTATAGCCTGTGGAGGACCCCATGCCAGAGTGGGTGGAGACTCCTGAAGGATACGCACTTTTTGGGGACGGAGCAGCTCCAGGACAGCTCTGAGCTGTATGGCCTGATTTGTGAGGTTCAGTGAGAAACTGCATTGTGTATCACCAGCTTCATATATTTTTGCTATAAACCTCCTATTATTATTATTATTTCTCTCTCCCTGTCCTTATCTCGACTCCTGAGCCTCTCAATATATATTTTCACCCCTGTCCAGCTGAAAAGGGGAGTGATAGAGCAGCTTTGGTGGATATCTGGCCTCCAGCCAGGGCCAAACCACCACAAGTCAAAATAGTAGCTAGCAGCCCATTTACTGATCTAAGGGCAGTATAACCACCCAGAGTCTTGTTTGATGTCCTTCAACTATTTATCAGCATGTATCCGACAGAATACAGACACATGATATTCCCAGATTTCCTCACTTTCTGCCTGAGGTGCAGGGTTTATTTCAGGATATTGAGGAGCAAAGAGTTAGCAATCACCCCTGCTAAGACAGCATCCAGCAGAATTCCAGGCACTGAGTCTAATGAAAAGTTTCCATGTAATTTAAACAAAATTATCAGTCTAATATACTCCCAAACACATTGCACCTAAATCTTTCAGCCCAACAAAAGAAAAATATCAGGCTGAGCCAGGGAGGGCAGCTGTCTAAATAAGAATGCATGACTTCATTAATTACAACACTTATGATGAAAGCAGGATTTTTTTTCCCATCAAACTTCCATTAAAAAAGAAAAAAAGGGGAAAAAAAAATTGCTGAAACACTCTGCAGATTTTCACAAACTACACATGTAGCACTGTGGAAAGCTATTTTTTTTTTGCATCCATTTTTAGTTCTCTACTTTTCTCTATCCCCCCTTCAATACTCTCCAAGAAACTTTTTTTAGGTGGTTTAATGGCAGTGTCATATGTGTAATGGTATATGGGGCTTTGAAAAATGTTATTAATAAAGAATCCCTGTGCCATACTTCTCAAAATAAATAATCTGGCAGAGGAAAAGAAATACATTTTAGCAACAACCTTGACCTCCAGGACAGGAGCGTTGAAGTACTATGCTACCCAGGGAAGTGGAAAGCAGAAGCATGCTAGGTTGGACCACCCGTGGTGCTCCTCCAAGGATGTCTTCCAAGACATGTGCCAAATGGAGGATATGCACACAGAGTGGTGCAGGCTGCGGTCCAGAACCCACTTACGGTGGCAACAATGGCCCAGTGGAAAATCCTGAAGGTGCAGAAGTAGACACTGGAAGGTCACGGGGTTGGGAGAGCACCTGGAAGATGTAAGAACCTTCCTGGGGTGTGGCTAGCTTGAGGAGACAAAACTCCCCTGGCACTTAAGCATCTTCTTCCAGCTCTGATTCAGAGGATTAAGTTGCCTCCTTTGGGAATTTGAGCATGCTGTAGAAGGAGGGCAATTTTTACAATAGCTTCTCTTGTAAGATATCCTTGGAGAAAGAGGGAACATACAGAAGCAAAGTCTAAAGTCAGTATTGTGGAGTAGCCTGTTTGGATGGCTTTTCCAGCATCCATAGGGGTACTTGGGGTACTGCTGCAGTCCCTGTAGGAGCCAGAGTGACTGAGGACACTAAGACCTAAGTCTTTGTAGATACAACCATGGAAAACAATGGGTTTGTTCACTGCCATCTCCTGAGCAAGCAGACTTCAAAAGCCTCTTCTGAAGAGGGGCCAGAAAAAGAGTTGTCATGAAAACCACAACTTTCCCAGGACGTGCCAGGCCACAAGTTGAGCAATGAAAACTCTCAAAACATAGTATCTTGCCAGGTTGACTTGCAACTTAAGACTGAAGCAAGATTCCTGGTCCACAACACTTGAAAGAGGACATTGAATGCAACGTTCACGAGCATTTGTTTGAGCCAACTATGCTCCACTGTTGTTGTATCTCACAGACATAGGGCAAGGTTCACAGAGCAGAAGTTCCAGCACTTTCAAGAAACTGAGTGGCTTTTTACTCACATCAAACCTAAAAGACATCTTTTGGCTCATGTTTTCTCCCATTTGTGCCAGTCCTTTTATGGTCAAAATTCCAAGAGAAGGGTAAAAGGAAAAGAAAAGAAAACAACCCCAAAGAAATCAGAGTAGGGTAAGGCAGAAACAGAGAAAAAGAAGTAATTCTGCAAAGGGTTTTAAATTATGTTGGTCTTGAGGGTATGGCCCAGTAAAGACTCTGTGATCATAGAATCATAGAATGGTCAGGGTTGGAAGGGACCCCATGGATCATAGAGCTCCAACCCCCCTGCCACAGGCAGGGGCACCAACCTCCAGGCCTGGATCTACACAAGGTTGCCCAGGGCCCCATCCACCCTGGCCTTGAACACTTCCAGGGACGGGGCATCCACTACTTCTCTGGGCAGCCTGTTCAAGCACCTCGCCACTCTTTCTGTAAAAAACTTCCCCCTAATATCTAATCTAACCCTTCCTTCCTTTAGTTTTAATCCATTCCCCCTTGTGCTGCCATTATCTACCCTTTTAAAAAGTTGAATCCCCTCCTGCTTATAAGTTCCCTTCAGGTACTAATAGAGAGCTGGAGTCACACAGTCCTTCTCCTAGTGAGATTCCCAGCAACAATTTTTCTTTCTTACTTCCCACTTTCATAAAATTCTCAGGGAATTGAGAATGGAGGGTGCAAGTTTAAAAATAACCCAAATATTTGCATTCCTTCTACGTATGTCAGCATGCTATCTCAAAACGAAGGCTCCCAGCTATTACTCGGTGTCATAGCAACACCATTACAAATATGTTCAGTTATTTGCAGCATGTCAAGATGATATGAATGGTATTTTCCTCTTTGCACCAACCTTCTGGGCTGATCTTTTTTTTTCTTTCTCTTGGCTCCCTAAGCGAAGTTTCTGTGATCCCATTCCTGAAAACCGGTTAGATCCCCTGCCCCATCCGCACGCCGCCCGGTGGTAGAGCGGTTACTCACACCGGGGGTCAGCGCTGCGCCGCGGTCATCACCAGGCGTCGTTAATTCATCCTGTACCAACCTCGCTGCTCTCCCAAGCGACAGACAGTTTGAGAAGGCGTTGCTGTATTTATGCTGTGTGAAATCCACTGCAGAGAAAGCCTTCGTGAGGGTCTAGACATTTATAATTTTATTGTATTTTTAAATAATTGTATTTTAATATAATTTTTTATTCTAAGGCACCAGATGTGCTATACTTCATGAAGGCAACCGATGTCATCTACCTGGACTTGTGCAAGGCCTTTGACACAGTCCCCCGCCACATCCTTATCTCTAAATTGGAGAGATGTGGATTTGATGGGTGGAC